>JARUPZ010000018.1:3694679-4124679 GCA_031213475.1 Nereocystis luetkeana
AAAAACGGTGTAAGGCAAGAGCCGTTGTGGGGAGGAGGGAGAAAAGAACCTGCTTCGTGACCCCGGGTCTGAGTTACGACTATTAATACTCTTTAGGAAGGAAAGATGAAATTAAAGCGATGACAATAAATGGGATGGGAACAAAAATAAGGGGGGGGGGGGGGGGGGGGGGGGGACAGCACCAGGAGTAGTTGGTAACATCAAAACCCAACTTTTCCCGAGGTTCCATCAGCGATTCTATTTACGTTCGCTCAGTCCCCCGCGAGGGAAGAACGTGCCGAGAGCTGAATGCTGAATGAACCCTTTTCGCGATTAAAATGCAAGGCGCGTATACCGTACAGTACGTATTGGGGGCGGCGGGGGGGGTGTGTACTCGATAGGAGATATGCACTCGATCTCATGCATGGCCGTAGTCGTATGACCATAGACCCTCGCATCCCTACAATGCCGGGACGGAGCATGTCGGGTTTTCTCCGACCGGGCAGACATTGCTTGCACCAAGCGCGAAGCGCCGTGAGGTGTCCGGCGAGCCGCATGAAGGGTGAGCTAGATCCTACTCAGAACCGCTTGTGAGGTGGATCCTACTAAGAACCTTTTTTGAGGCGAACTTGCACATGGATGACAGCTCTAATGAGTTTATTTAATTTCCGGTGTACCAGGTAGGCCCTTCCAGAGACAGCAATGGGAGTACTATAAATGTAACTGCCTCTTGGGTGCCTTACCTTGAACACCTGCGTGATCCGATCAATTCCCTCGTGCGGAGTAAAAAGATTATTTACCTCGCACAAATGATCTAACTCGACAACCAGGTTTGGGCGGCCGCCAAAAAAACAAAAAACGGGGGGGGGGGGGGGGGTGACCCCGGATCTGAGTGCTTCGGTCAAAACTCTGTCTCACAGTTTGTGACCACATATCATATTTATTAATAGTATCTCTCTATTACGGGGGGCCATAGTTAATAGGGCCAGATATTGTTAGTAAAAATGGTTAAATATATAGTTTTTTATGTATACCATAGGTCCTACTAACTATGGTCCCCCGTAATAGGCGAAGGAATCAAGACGAACACTGCGTGTAGTGATGAAGCTGGGCAGAAAGGACGACACACACACATAATTTTATTTTCATGCCTGCTGATCGTTTTTGCCGGTTTATCTGTTTATATCCATTAACCCCTTTGGAACCGCAGTCCCGTTTTGTTGGATAAACGACTTGAAAATTGAGTAGTTTGCCCCCAAAAGCGGACTGCGGTTCTAAAAGGGTTGAATTGTGGTGTTGTTTCTTTGTCTTCGTTGTGTGTTGTCTTTCGACATCCCCAATTGCCATGTTCATGGTACTGGATACGACAGGCACAACTCACACTTATCACGGAACAGCAGAGGAAACAAAAGAAACCAAGAAAATATCGAAAGAAAATTGAGAAAAAAAGAAAAGAAAACTTTCGTGCCCCCCCCGCAGGGGACGTGGCAGACACTTAAAAAAAACGAGCTAAATAAACACCAACCCCTACATATAACCAGCCGATAACCAATGAATGCGACAGCCCAACCGAAGCACAACAACAACAACAATAACAAAACACCCTCCAGGTAGTCGCAGCAGTTTGTTGCACGAGTACGAGCATAGCCAGGTTCTACCTACTAGTAGTATTACGGGGGACCATAGTTAATAGGACAAAATATTGTAAGTAAAAACGGTTCACTATATGGGTTTTTACGTATACCATAGGTCCTATTAACTATGGACCCCCGTAAATAGTCGGTCTGGTACCTTGCTACCTTGCGGCCCTGTCTGCAATCTTCGTCCCGCGTTCGTCGGCTCTCCCCCCTCCCCGGAAAGGATGCGTCAGACAATACGAAACAAGCAGAGCAGACTCGTCATCCACCCGCCTACGTCACTACAATAGACTACTAATATACTATTTTCATGACGACAGGAAGGAAAAAAAGGATAAAAAGTAAAACAAGAAGAAAATCACGGAGTATCAGAGCGCAAAAAGAAAAAATGAACGAAAGAGAATAGCACGCTCGAAACCGACCGAGGAGCGGTTGGCGGCACGAGCAGCACAGGCATGTTCCACTCGCTATTGTAGTCAGCCTGGTGCCTCGCTACCCTGTCTGCGGTCTCCTTCCTGCTTTCTTCCACCGCGGTTTCCCTTCTACTCCTGTTGCCTCCCCCCCCCCCCCGCATTTCTCTCCTCCTGTTGCCCCCCCCTCCCCCCATTCCCTTGGGTACCACCCACGGCGGATGCGCGGCGCTGCCTACTCAGCCGTGCCTCATCCTCGGGCCACCTCACCATGTACCGTTCGGCTGCTTCAAGGATCTCCCTCTACCACTTCCCCGCCTTTTTTACTGCAGTGGACTACAGCGCCGTCTCAACTCCAAACCCCAAGGGGGAGTGTTCCGTTGACCATTGGATAACTCGGAACTTCTTCAGGCTTTCCTTCGACTCTGCGTCTATGCCAAGTCTTTTGCAACTGCCCGCCAGGTCTCGGGTTCTCCCCACCAGCCGGCGTCCCGAGCGTCGCCCGACTGGGTCATCGGTCCTGGCTTTGCCGTGCAACGGCCCCCGCAAAAAAGAGCCGCCGTTTATGGATGGTCGTTTCGATGATATTTGCCATGTTGAGGGCCTTCGCTTAAGAGAGGGGGACGTGGTCGGTACAAAGTTGGCGATGGAAGCCAGTGACTGGCAAGAGGGCTTGGCGGTGAGCCGTTCGAAGCTTGGCAAAGTGTTCCACTCCGAGGGTCCACGTCACACACCCGTACAGAAGGGTCTCAGTCACCTCGGTCTTCATTCGGACTTTCAGGCTAACGGGGGCGGTCGTCCCAATCATACAACTCCTGGTCGAACCGTTTGAGGCAGCATGCCCACACGAGACGCGGATCAGTCGGTCGATTTCGAGCGAGAGGTCAGCGTTTTCGTGGATAAATGCCGCCTAGGTATAAGAAGTGGCCCCATCTGTTTATACCTCAGGCCTACTGCTTCGATGATGAGCGGTGGTGCGAGGATTGTCTGATCTGGTGCTCGTAGAAGCATTTTCTCTGTCTTCTTTTCCGATACCGTGAGGCCTGCTGCTTCAAAAGACAGTCACGATGACTGTCATCATTTTTCGTGAACCCTTCAGCCGACTTCGAGACAATTCCTGCGGCATCGGCGTACATGCCCCGCCCATACAGCTCTTCGCACGCATGCTAACGGCTCCTGCTCCTCTGTTCCGACTATTCGAGCATCATTGAGTTGAACTAAATCCCTGCCGATGGCTTTGTCTTCGCTAATGCGTACCGGTACGACGTGTAACGCAGCAGCAAAGAACACGCTGAACGGTGATAGCACGCAGCCTTGCCGCATCTCCTGCTTGGCATCAAATCATTCCGAGTGCTCACCCTCATCCGCACGAACGCGAGCCCGCATGCCTTGGTGGAAATCGCGGATAACTGTAAGCATCTTGGTTGGTACGCCAGAGCGTGTGAGTACCTCCCACGCCAGCCCTCGGTCGACAGAGTCGTACGCTTCCTGCAGATCGACGAAGCACACGTACAGGGGGATTTTCCTCTGTCGTCCGAGCTCTTGCAACCGGCGCACGACGAACAACATGTCGATCGTTGATCGTGCGGGGCGGAAGCCGCACTGTTCCCCGGGGAGTATTCCCTCGGTCTCTTCGTAGGCGCCAATGCGGGAGGCGACGATTTTCAACATCACTTTTTTTTTTCGTGGACAACAAGCGAAATCCCTCTGTAGTTGTTGCATTCGGTTCGGTCCTTCTTTTTTTGTGAAAGGAACCTCGATGATCGCATTCTTGCCGTTGCTGGGACACTTCTCCTGTTACCCAAAAATAATGACAAGTAGGTTGTGAAAGCACTGGGCGAATGCCGGGTGGTCGAGTTTTTTAAGGAGTTCGGCCTGGAGGCCATCTGGCCCACCCGCTTTCTAATTTGACATGCCCTGAAGTGCTTCCGTCGTCTCGCCCATAGATGCTTCGTCTCCGAGCGACAGTCTAAGCGGTCGCGGTGGCAAAAGATCGATGATGGTGGGATCGAATTTCAGCGGTTTCGTCTTCAAGAGTTTGTGGTAGAACCCTGACCATCATTCACGAATTCGCAACTTATATCCCGCGACGAGGTGCCATCCTCGTCTCCGAACGAACTTCTCGCTCCTCGCTCCAGTCCCTTCCAATCCCACCGTACTCTTGAGGTGCTTGAAGAATACCCTCTGATCGTTACTCGCCACCAGGTAGGGTACGAGTCGTTCGGTCCCGGCGAGGTACCCTTCAGAATACGCATGCAGTCCTGCGGCAATCACCTCCTGCCGGTTCGCATACGCAGATCTCAGCGTCTTCCGCGCGGTTCTATCCCGGGGGTGGGCACGCGAGGATTGTCGCGTATCCTCCCTCGCTGCCCATGCTACAATAGCACGAGTGCAGCCAAGGTTTCGGCAGACTCACACCCATCCATGTCCTCCGGTGTCGACGTGGAGGGGGGGGTACCTCTTTTTCGACCGCATTAATAGTAACCGTGGTGAAAGACTCAACCATGGCCAGACGTATTTCGGGGCTGGATAAGCTGGTTGGGAACGGAAACGACTCTCGCGACTACTCGTCGACGACACTTTTCACCGGACATGTAAAGGTGCCTGTCCCGGTGTCTCGGAGGTTTTCGTATTTCGTATTTGTCTGTTGAGCGCAAAGTCACCACTGCGTCGGACTCTGATACACAAGATGTTGTGTGGTCTTTGAGTCGGCCTTAGCCGGGGGCGGAGGCAGTGGGACGACTTTAACATCGTGTACTCTTGGTCGATGGGCTTGACGGGTTGAGATGTAGTCGATCCGCTTACGGCCATTCGGGCTGGTGCCGTTTTGCGTACCTGGTATGCGATATCCCACCCTTGCGTGTGCTGAGGGCGTGTCTTAAACTCCCACCAAAGAAGAGCATGGGAACGAGCGGAACGGAACAATGAGGCTGTTCGTGGTCATTCGTTCCGTTCCTACAAAAAAAAAAGAAGGTGTTTGTGGGCCTCGGCAGCCGAATCGGCACGAACGGTATATTTTGCACATGCCAAAGAAAATTGGTGTCCGCATCCTTCTTCGGTGGTGTCCATCTACATCAAACCGTCTGCTATTTGTTCCCGTTCGGTCGGGCCGTTCGGTCCTCCCAAAACAAGAAAAAGGGGTGCAACACTTCCTTCTTCCTCTTCCTAGAGATACTGTTTTGCTCGGGCTGCACTGAATCTACTCATTTCCCACAACCAATCAACACCAATTCATGCGGCAAATAATACTCCATTCGGTTCGTTCGAATGCTCTTTGGGGGGGGGGGTTAAGACACACCCTGGGAAACGTGTTCGTGAGAGCTGACTTGCAATGGGGGGCGAACGACAGAACGTATTTTGCCGTCATCGTGCTGCGGGATTCCGACGGGTAGAACGAACGATGTTACGTGAAGAACACACACACGGGTAACGGAGGGAGCCGGAGAAAGAAGAGAACGGAGATGGAATGTAGAAAGGGATGGAACAAGAATCAATATGAAAGGAGAAGAAACATACACTTCGTACAGTATGTACGGGCCCGCCGAGAAACTCTGTTATATGTATGTGTGTTGTTCACATTAACTTCGGAAGGGAAAAATTGCGAATTGCCAGAAATTGTCAATAAAACGGCGCTGCGTGGTTTGGGGATTTCCTTGCGCCGTTCACCTTAGTTCCAGTCTCGTCCCGCGATATGGCGAGCAAGATTCAGCACACACACAATCGCTGACTTAGAGGTCTGCTCTATGCGTAGAGATCCTGGATAGATAACCACAGCTCCCTTGAATACTCCTAGCGACCGGCCGCAAATCTCAGACAAAGCTCCTTTCCGATTGGTCCTTCGCTTTATCTTATTCGCGTTATTCTCATGAAGCCCCCACCCCCCCTAGGAGATAGATGGTGGCCGCAGGCGGCCAAACAGGAAGGGGATAAGATTAGCAAAAAGTTTCTATGTAATATATGGAAACAACGTAATGAGCGCCCAATTGTTGGAGGTGTCTCTATTAGGAGTAGGAACGGTGCTCCGTCTCGAAAGGGATGCGTGGTCAATGGTCAAATGACTAAGGCAAGCAACAAATGAGTACGCCCCCCCCCCCCCCCCCCCCTTCGGCCAAGATTTAGCAAAAACAAATCTATGTAATATATGGAAACAAAGTAATGAGCGCCGAATTGTTGGGAGGTGTGTCTCTATTAGGAGTAGGACCGGTGCTCCGTCTCGAAAGGGATGCGTGGACAATGGTCAAAAGACTAAGGCAAGCAACAAATTAGTACGCCCCCCCCCCCCTCCCGCCTTCGGCCAACACAAAAAAGAGTACCAGGTTTACATATACTCGAGTCTTTTGCAAGAAAAAACAGTTTCCGTCTTTTTTCACGGCAGCATCACTATCTATTACGGTATGGTGCTCAGACACGCAATATCATGACTCCTCACCGAGCACGGCGAAACTAAAGTTCCAAAATAAATGCCCCGAGACCACCTCCCGACCAACCTATACAGCCTGTTCGTTGTGGTCTGTGGGAGGTGTTGGGACCCCTTGTTGTGTCTGCATGGGACGGCGGGCACTGCTATTACGGGGGACCGTAGTTAATAGGACCAAATATTGTTAGTAAGCATGGTCAAGTATATAGGTTTTTATCTATACCATAGGTCCTATTATCTATGGTCCCCCCGTAATATTATAGCTGTGTACCAGGTATGCATTACGAAACTTCACCTAAACCCTTTTGGGACTGTTGGGACTGACGGTGGTCCCGGTTCGGGGACAAAAATGCTCAGGATTTGACTGGGCTGTCTCCAAAACGGGACCTGCAGTCCTTATAAAAGGAGTCAGCACTACGGGGGACCATGGTTAATAGGACCTACGGAACACACAAAAACCTACCATGGTACTTATTTACCTATTTTTACCAACAACAAGAAAAGGGGTCTGTAAGGAGCACCTTTTCCAGGTCATATCGGTGACTACCCAGGTCGCGATCTCGCGCAGAGTGCACCGATATAAGCTCGCCCTGCGAGACCGCCAGGCCGCCAGGGGGGGAGAAGGGAGGAGGAGGGAGGGCTACTTCCCATGGCGTGGGGGTGGAATGTAGATGCGGAGTAGGGAGCATGGCGTATAGATACATAGTAGGTAAAATATCTCGGTAAATGGTGGGGGTGCATATTCAAGTGAGTACACGCAGGGAAGGAGAATTGGTTCGATGAAGTTAGTGGTATTCGATGAATTATGTCAGCTTTTCCATTTAAAAAAAAAAAAGAAAAAAAAAGGTCCTACCGTATTTACTATGGTCCCCCGCAGTAGTCAACACACTCTTGGGGATTTCAGAGGCACAGGGGGAAACTGAAAATTTCCGGGAAATTTCCGAGAACGAGTGACGGTTACACCCACGGCCGCTATTAACCCTTTTAGAACCGCGGTTCCAGTTTTGGGGACAAACCACTCCAAGTTCAAGTAGTTTTGTCCTCAAAATGGGGCTGCGGTCCTTTAACCCTTTTAGGACTGCAGTGTCGTTTTGGGGACAATTTTGGACAAACTATTTGGAATTTGACTGGTGTGTCCCCAAAACGGGCCTGGAGTTCTAAAAGGGTTAAGGGTTCATGGACCTTGCAGTGGTGCCGTGATCGGCGAGGAGTCATGATTTTGGCGTATTTGTACCATAAATAGTGTTGCTGCATCAAGAAAAGACGGAAAACTGTTTTTTTTTTCCAAATACTCAGGTGTGAATATTACGTTCCTGGTGCTCTTTCTTGGGTTGGCCGAAGGGGGGGGGCCTTTCATGTGTACAGCCACGAATAAGATCGAACAACAAAATACCGATAGGAAAGGATGTTAAGTTTAGGTTTGCGGCTGGTCGCTATTAATAGGAGCATTTCAAGGGAGTTGCGGCTCTCTATTTTTGTTTTCTCTTTGATTGTTTCCTTTCGTTTCTCTATTTCATAGAATGTGTATGTCGTGCCTGTCGTATCTATTTATAGTATGATGACATGGCATTGCATCGCCCACTGCTGTGCTTACTGCATACGTGGCAACGTAGTATCTCTAATGTAGAGTAGCTTTGTGGCACAGAACTTGTATCTCTTCTAGGATTGAAGAATCGGCACCCACACTGGTTGTGCTGGATGCCGACGGGTAGAAAGAAAGAACGGTTGAATAATAAAAGAACGGTTGAATGTGAAGAACACACACACATTCTGGATCTCTACACATAAAGCACTACTACTGCTAATTGTGCTGTTTGCTGTTGCGTGGTTTCGGGGGGATTGCACAATGGTGGGGTGTCCGACTCGCGAGGCCAGAAAAGTCGCTCGGCGATATGTACGGGCGCTACATGGTCCTACCCGTCCGTACCCCTACTGCTGGGTGCTGTCTGTCACTGGTCGAAAACGGAGTATGTATGTGTATGTATATGTGCCTTCACGGTTAGCGTTGTTGTATGGATTGCTATCGAAGGGCTGAGGGGGCGTAGTTTCGTGACCACGGTTAGGGAGGGCTTGCATCTCTCTGCTCTCTAGGGTTGAAAAGAATCGGCACGGACACTACTGGTTGTTGTGCTGGGTGTTTGTCGACGGGTGGGAAGAGCGGTTTTCAACGTGAAGAAGACACACACATTGCGGAATGACAGGGAGAGCACACAACGTCGACATCCATCCACCCGTTGTCCAGCCCGCCCAGTCAGAGTCGCTGATTGTTCGTGCCATTTATATAGATACCAGCATGTGTGCATGAATGTACAAGCTCTGTGGTGACAGGGCTATGGCACCGCACAACATATCATACTGCAAGGGTAGAAATACTGAATTTTTTGTTGTAATGCAGTAAAAACAGAGTAGACACTGCTGTAAAGGTTTGAGGGGGGGTAATTTTTTTTTCGCAGAAACGACCTTACTCTTACCTGCAGGTACACAAAATTCCGCGAATGCAAGCTTTTCGTTCGATTTTTCACATTTTTTGTAGAACCCAAACGAGGATTATTTGAAGGAGCAAATACAGCAAATAGAGTAGACAAGCTGAAAGTTGGCACGGAAGGGAGGTAGACTTGGTGCATGGGTTTCCTTTTGTTTCCGAGGTTTTCTTCTTTCGGGAAAGTTATGAGTGATCCATGTTTGAAGATCATGCTGTACATTGTCGGATGGCAAGAGAAATAATAATAATAGCATAAGGGATAGCATAATGGTGGAATAATGCCTGCCGCCGACTTGATTGACGTCAACAACAGCTGAAGGCTTACGTACGCGCTGTGGGTTTTTCGGGGGGGTTTTCAAAACCGATCGGATCGCCCAAAATAAAAGCACCACCAGATGGATTTCCGGTGAGGATGACGAGGACCCAACACAAAGAAAGACAGAAAACAAAATATTACGGGGGGCCATAGTAAATAGGACCTAATTTTGTTAGTTAAAATAACGAAAGATATAGGTTTATGTGTGTACCGTAGGCCCTATTATTAAGGCTCATGGCGCATAACCTACTAGGTATGGCGATTGGCGTGTGTACCAGCTCGTAGCTGGTGTGTACGCCTAGACTCGATTGCCGATGGCCGGCAATACACAGTCAAAATGTTCGAGGCAAACACGTAGTCACTGTCCGGTGACTTGTACGTGAAGCTTCAACATAGAAGAGAAGAAGAAGATGGTGTGGTGACCCCAAGCCACATTGTTGATTGATTGCTCAGCTGGAAGCTGATGATGGTGAGCAAAAGTAGAGTGAGCTCAAAGGGGAGGGCGGTGCGCGTGTGCGCTCGCAGCTCGCAACAAAGGACGACCCTTGCACTTCGGTCAAACGAAAACAAAATGAGGGAATACCCTCGTATTCCGTTCAAAATAAAAACAACGAAGAGACCCCCCAGATTTACTGTAAAGAACAACATATCTTGGGGTACATATCCATGACCCCAGTGTAGCCTATGTTGTTTCTCCAATCAGAACTACAGTAAAACTATGCTACCGGTCTCGGAGGGATACTGAAGATATCCTGTCCATTATGCACCAATGATAGCACGTACTAAATGTGCTGTCTACCGTAGATCATGTACGTACGTACCACAACAGTAGATCCATGGCACTATACTCGTCATTGGGACTTTATTCTGTGCGTACGGGTGCACAGTAGTATATGCGTGAAAAGACAGCTGCTGCTATCCTACTATAACTCAGACTGGAAAACTGTCTGTTGTACATAGAATGCGTAAATGTATACCAGATGACGTAAGTGTAATCGAGTAACGAATATGATAGTTACTGACAAGTATCATCTCTAATACTATTTACTATGGTCCCCCGTAATAGTAAGCTGTGACGAGATCGAGGATTTCGTCGAAGCTCATGTTTGCAAGCTGCGTACGGTTTACTTCGATCGCGTCCGGGCAGTCAGTGTGGTAGGAGTTAGTATTCGCCCTTTCAGTACTGGAGTCCCCTTTTGGGGACAAACTACTTGTGTTTTTACTGGTTAGTCCCAAAAACGGGACTGCAGCACCGAAAGGGGTTACGGGTGTGTAGCACCCGCCCGCCTGCCTGCCTGCCTGGCGCTCCCAAACAAAAAAGGTGTCTTCTCAGTTTCTTTATCACAACAGCACCAGTAGTACTGGTGATACATCTTGGGCCGTGGGTCCATGCTGCAGGTGTACTGCGACAGAGCGTTGAAGTCGCGCGCGCACAGCAGTCAAGTGGGTGCTACGCGATCGCTTTTTGAGCGCTCCATGCTTCCAGAACGAGAAGGTTGTGCCATCGATACGTATATACCGAGCGACGTGTTTTCGGGAAAATATCTGGTCCAGAGGGAGAGCAGAGCCTTCCGAAAATGTTGATCGACCTAAAAGCCCTTCAGGACCGCAGTCCCGTTTCGGAGACAAACTACTCAGAAATTTGAGCGGTTTGTCCCCAAAACGGGACTGCACCACTAACAGGGTTCTGGTAGAGAAAACGAGCGCTGAAGAACGGCAACCTCTCTATACGGGGTTTCGAACGAACGTATTGCCGTCGTGAAAATTATATCCGCGACCCCGCACCCACGCCCTGACTGGCCGTGTTTCTCCTACTATAATACATGGAGCAATGATGTGCAACCCAATGATGGTATAATATACAGCTGGTACAATAATTGGGTCAGGCGTGTTGTTTATACGTATAGTGCGTACCAGGCGTTCAATGCCAGGTATATATATAGAGGGTTCGCAGGGAGGGAGAGTTGACCGGATGAGATTGGCTGTATTCGACAAAAATTGCGTCAGCTTTTTCACTCTGAGTTAATGATGCCCCGCACATTGTCGGGAGGCAAATTGAGTAAGCATGTTAACAAAAAAAATAAGGCTATTAATACTAATGACAATAGTAATACCGATAATAAGGATAATAATAATAATAATAATAATAATAATAATAATATTAATAATGATAATAAAATAGCAATAATAATAATAATAATAATAATAATAATAAAAATAATAATAGTAATAATAATAATAATAATAATAATAATAACAACAATAATAATATTGATAAGAATGACAATAATAACAACAATAATAATAATAATAATAATAATAATAATAATAATAATAACAATAATTTTATGTATATACATATACCGCACTGCAGGTTCCCGGGCTGGGTTTCGTCTCCGACATCCTCACGGGCTTCTTGGAGTGGGTTGAGGACAACCCGGCACAGGGCGCCGTCGCCTTCGCCGGTGTGTATGTGTTCACCACCATCTGCTTCATCCCGGGCTCGCTGCTTACGCTCGGCTCCGGTCTGGTGTTCGGCCGCGCGCTGGGCACCGGGTTGGGCGTTCTGGTGGGGTCCATCGCTGTGGTGGTGAGTTGTTTGTGTTTGGGGTTTTAGTCGGTCGCGGGGAAAAGGGTTATATATTTATTAGCGGGAGCGACAAGGGGATGGGGGTGGTGGGGGGCGGGGGGGGCGGGGGGGGGGTGTATTCGATATCATGCATGGCCGTGGTCGTATGACCAGGGGGGGGGGGTGGGGGGGGGGTACTCGATAGGAGGTATGTACTCGATCTCATGCATGGCCGTAGTCGTATGACCATAGACCCTCGCATCCCTACAATGCCGGGACGGAGCATGTCGGGTTTTCATCGACCAGGCAGACATTGCTTGTACCATGCGCGAAGCGCCGTGAGGTGTCTGGCGAGTCGCATGAAGGGTGAGCTGCATCCTGCTAAGAACCGCTTCGAGGCGGACTTGCATATGGATGACAGCTTCTATGAGTTGATTTAATCTCCGGTGTAGGCATTTCCAGAGACAGCAATGGGAGTACTATGTAACTGCCTCTTGGGTGCCTTACCGTAAACACCACGTGATACGATCATTCCCACGTGTGCGGAGTAAAGGTTGTTCACCTCGCACAAACGATCTAACTCTACAACCAGCTGTGACCGACCTCCAAAAACAAAGAATTAAAAAAAAACTAAAAAACGTTACCCTGGTTATCTAGCTCACGTCGTGAGCGGCATGGTTTACAGTGTCGTTGCCAACCGACGCCAACCCAACCTATCTACTTTCGGGAAAGTTATGAGCGATCCATGTTGAAGATCATGCTGCACATTGTCGGATGGCAAGAGAAATAATAATAATAATAATAATAATAATAATAATAATAGCGGGGGGGGGGGGGGAACCAAAAAACGAAAAGCGAAAAGTTGTAAAAACAGCTTTCCCCCTGTCTTTTTATTTTGTGTTGAGCACGTTCGATCGCAGTCAGCGACGCGTCGACCGTCCGGCCGGCCGGCCGGCCGGCCGGACGGCCGCTCTGTATTCTTTGCTGTTGACGGCTTTATTGGGGCTGTCTTTGTCCATCGCGCGCCGCCGCCCCCAGCACTCGCTCGATCCCGCCGACGCTCGCCCCCAGCGCTCGCTCTTCTTTTTAGTATAGTTTTCAGAATGCAATGTCGTGTCGCTGTCGACACCCCTATAATTTTTTTAATCCTACCAATGTTTTTTTTTTTTTTTTTCCGGTAGCAGCTACCTTATGCTCGAACACGGGTGGCCGGCCCCCCCCTGCACGATGTAGGCGTAAAAACATATCCCTTGAGGAAGCATCGAACAATGTATACAGCGCACCCCGTAAGATGTCGACAACTGACTCTCGATTCGGCACACCTATAATGGTTTGTTGCTGGATTGTTTTCATGTCGTCCATCCTCAAGGATTTTGTTTGCGCCTACATTTGTGCAAGGGGGGGGGCGGGGGGAGTTCCGGTCACCTGTGTGTGTGTGTAGGGGGGGTGGGGTGGGGGGGTCCCGTCTACCTGTGTGTTATGTGTACGTTGGAAGATGTCTGCTTCGCACCTTACCTCTCGCGGCACGTATTGTACATACACATGTACCTGGTATATATATATAATATATAATGTGTACCAGGTATATAGAGGGAGATACTGGTACTTTGTGCCACCACGACACTCATGAGCAGGGCCTGTCGAGCCACAAAATCTAATTTGATGCTCTCTCACTTCATCGAAAAAATCGCATCCATAATACTATTCACCAGCACATTATATATATATATTATCATATGGTGCACGATACACGCGGCACGGTGTACACTAACTGACCGCCTTCATCCTCCTTTTTTTCTACGTATATATTATAACTATATAGAGCGGGGGGTCCTTGTTGCGGTCTTGGTATATCTATAACTATATAGAGCAGTCGCTGCCCCCCTCTGTAGTGCCGGTTTGGTAGTGCCGGCCGGCCGCCATAGCGCCTGTTGAATCGCTCGGCACAGACGGGATTGAGTCAACCCTTTCAGGACCGCAGTCCCGCTTTGGGGACAAATTACTTAGAATTTGAGTGGTTTGTCCCCAAAATGGGACTGCGGTTCTAAAGGGGTGAATCTGTTTAGTCAGTGTGCGGAGGAATGGTGCCGGTTGCCGCTACTCTGTGTATTTTTTTATTTTTTTATTTTTTCTCATCCCATTCATTATCTTCGCACATCTTCTTCTCTCTCTCCTTCCAACTCGTAACTCAGATCCGGGGTCACATAGCAGGCTCTTCTACCCCCTTCCCGCTACGGTACGTGCCTTCTTTTTTTTATCGCGAGAAGATTTCAGCCTTTTCTTCCCTCGTCGACTCGCATCGAATTGTGCCTACCCACGCTGCAAGGCGCTCTCAACAATTGAATCCCTTTATTTATTTTTGCAAATAAAGTCAAAGTCCGACCCTCCTGGGGCTCGAACCCAGGACTCAAACAAGTAGAATTCGATGTTAACCACTTGAACCACCGGGGCGACCGGCTTACATAGCGCCGGTGTTGATGACTCGCGGGCGCATACATACCGACACCACATATAGAGGGGCCGTTACTGCTGTACATGCTCCGTGTTTTTGTGAGTTCAACAGCTTCGGGCGTGAGCACAAGGACCGCTTGGTCCTCATATTACTATATAGATGATCCTTGTATCCCCGTCCAGAGTCGTCATCCCCGTTCATTGAAAAAGAAAATGCGAAGCACCCACCCAACCCCTACTGGGAGCTTCTGAGATCGTTTTTTTCCTCGAAACTTCCACGTATGTATGTATCTATGTACGAGTACGTACTTCGTACTCACGCGCTTGTATGGTACCGCAGGCAGGTAGAGCGACTACACGCATTTTGCAAGCTGCCGTGTGACGTTGTGTGTGACACTTGGATCGCGCGTGCTGCAGGACGTCTACGGGGTGTGTAGGGTTTACGACTGCTGGCTGTGGTTGTGTTCTGCTGTTACGTGTATGTGTCGATTAAAAGGTTCTCGCAGTCAGTCGTTACTATTAATAGGTTCTCGTGGCAGCTGCTGCAATTCATTCCGCCGTGAAATAAACTTTCTGTTATTATTTTAATATTAATAGTCATTTTTTAGATAAACACTACCAGGTATGCAACATTGTCGGATGGCAAGCATAATAATAATAATAATAATAATAATAATAATAATAACGATGATAATAATAATAATAATAATAATAATAATAATAATAATAATAATACCAGTTAGTAAATATTAGAAAGAGCTGACCACTTTTTCTTTCGTTCATCTGCTCCCATCTGTGCGATGTACACAACTATGCACCCTGCTGCTTTTCTGCCCGCAGGCTGGAGCGACGATTGGTGCTATCTTGGCGTTCCTGTTGGGTCGGTTCGTTCTAAGGGAGCAGGCTCAGGGGCTCTTCAACAAGTTTAAGATTCTCAAGGCCGTGGACAGGGCCATCGAGACGCAGGGATTGAAGCTGGTGCTGCTTCTTCGTCTGTCTCCCGTGGTGCCGTTCAGCGTCTTTAACTATGTCATGTGAGAACTTCACATATATATTATTATTATTATTATTATTATTATTATTATTATTATTATTATTATTATTAGTATTATTATTAGTATTATTATTATTATTATTATTATTATTATTATTATTATTATTATTATTAGTATTATTTCCCTTGCCATCCGACAATGTGCAGCATGATCTTCAACATTGATCACTCATAACTTTCCCGAAAGAAGAAAACCTCGGAAACAAAGGGAAACCCATGCACCAAGTCTACCCCTCCCTTCTGTGCCAACTTTCGGCTTGGCTACTCCATTTGCTGTCCTTGCTCCTTCCTTCTCATTACCTTCTATTCTTAAAACACCATATGTATACATTTTGCTAGACCACGTGTCGTATTACATTTTGCTGTATGTGATATTACTACGACACTATGACGGGGGGCCATATTAAATAGGACCTACGGTACGGACAAAAACCCATATATTTCGCTATTTTTACTATTACGGGGGACCATAGTTAATAGGACCTACGGTATACACAAAAACCCATATATTTCGCTATTTTTACTAACACTATTTGGTCCTATTTACTATGCCCCCCCGTAACAGTGCGAATACGAATACGAGTACGAATCGACCTCCTTCGATGGCCCACAGGAAGAAGAAAAAAAGAGGTCCCATTACAATCTGGGAGAAAGGGTTGGTATTAATAGGCTGTTCAGGTATTTTGGTTCCTGTTGGGATCAAGGTACGGGCGAAGACCCAACCCAACCCCGAGGACCTTTTTAACAATCTGGGAGAAGGGATCTTTAGGTTGGTAGGCTGTTCAGGTATTTTGGTTCCCGTTGGGATCAAGGCACGGGCGAAGACCCAACCCAACCCCTGGCTCTAACCCTAACCCTGACCCCAAACCGCAACCAAAACGGGCCAAAACCGGCCGGCCATACACGCGGCTGCGCCGCGTTTGCATCGAACCAGGAAATTTCTCAGTTGCGGACGATGATACCGAACCGCAGACCGCGCTACGCAGTTTTCAAGCCAAAAACAGCCCTAAAGGTTCCCTTCTCCCAGATTGCTACGAAACCTAGCAAAAAAAAAAAATCCCCGCTTATTCTGGTGGTTTTGCGCTTTTTCTCAGAAACGAGAGGGGGCAAGCACCAGGTAAAAACGCGAGAGATTTGAGAGGGGAAGTGGGGAAAAGGTGTCGAAGTTTAGGGACGGTTTCAAGCGTCGAAACTACTGTAGTATGGCAGTTGTATATAGTGCATGGCGCTTAACCCCTTAAGAACCGCAGAGTCCCGTTTCGGGGACAAAGTACCTGAAATTCGACTGGTTTATCACCACAACGGGACTGCGCTTCTAAAAGGGTTAGTTAACCCTTTTAGCACCGCACTCCCGTTTTGGGGACAAACTGCTTGAAAATAGAGGGGTTTGTCCCCGAAACGGGACTGCAGTCCTAAAAGGGTTAGAAATTTGGTGAAAAAAAAACGACGGTGCAATAAAGCGTACTAAAGAATGATTTAAAAAAAAAAAGACGGGTTTTAAAATCGTTGAAAAAAAATGACGGCAAAATACGTCGAAACTACCGCTGTAATAAAATTTAAATGGCTGTTGACCCTTTTAGTACTGCAGTTCCGTTATGGGGACAAACCACTTGTAATATGAGTGGTTTGTCCGCAAATCGGGACTGCACTCCTAAAAAGGGTTCAAGCGTCGAAAATAAAAGACGGACATCGGTGCAGAAAAACAAAGGAAACATACTGCTATTAATAGGGATCGGGAACCGATATGATAATATGCTGCAGTTTGTTGTTGTAGAGATGTTTAGGCGTTGTGGTTCATATTCTCTGGATGAGCACGGCAAAATCGACGACTCGCAGTAGAGCAGCCTGGGCTGCTGCTGACGTAGAGGGGGGGAGTGTGTCCGAAGCGCCACGCAGGGATAGGGGTGCACCCAGCGTTTTCCTCGGGCTGCAGTCCTCTTTTGAGGACAAACTGCTTAGAATATGAGTGGTTTGTCCCCCAAACGGGACTGCAGTTTGCCCTAAAAGAGTTGTGGAGAGCTGTGCCTCACCCAAAATCTGGGTTTTCAGAAGATATGTAGGCTTATAATCCCTTTAGGACTACTGCAGTCCCGTTTTTGGGGACAAATTACTTAGAATTTGAGTAGTTCGTCCCCACAACGGGACTGCCGTTTGCCCTGAAAAGGTTGTGGAGAGCTGTGCCTCACCCTAAATCTGGGTTTCCAGAAGATATGTAGGCCTAATCCCTTTAGGACTACTCCAGTCCCATTTTTGGGGACAACTTACTTAGAATTTGAGTAGTTCGTCCCCACAGCGGGACTGCCGTTTGCCCTGAAAGGGTCGAGAAGAGCTGAGTGCCTCACCCTAAAACAAGTTTTTGAGAAGATATGTAGGCTTAATCTTTTCTGGTACTACTGCGGCCCCGTTTTAGGGGGACAAACTAGTCGGATTTTTTTAGTTGTTTGTCCCCCAAACGGGATTGCAGTCCTAAGGACTCCTAACAGGGTTGAGGAAAGCTGTGTGCCTCACCCGAAAACTGGTTTTTGAGAAGATATGTAGGCTTAATCCCTTTAGGACTACTGCAGTCCGTTTGCGGGGACAACTAGATTGTTGCGTTTTCCTCAGGCTCTTCGCTTGACCTTAATCCTTCTGGTGCTGCAGTCCCGTTTTTGGGGACATATTACTTAGAATTTGAGTGGTTTGATCCCCTAAACGGGACTGCGGTTTTGCCCTAAAAGGGTTGAGGAGTGATGTGCCTCACCCAGAAACTGGTTTTTGAGAAGATATGTAGGCTTCCTCCCGTTTACGTAGGACTACTACTGCAGTCCCGCTTCGGGGGGACAAACTACTTGGAATTTTTTAGTGGTTTGTCCCCAAAACGGGACTGCAGTTTTGCCCTAAAAGGGTTATATGAGCAATCAATCCAATAGCCTGTTACAGGTATACCAGGTATCATGAACAGTACTACTGATATTGTGAAATACAAGTAATGGTATTTCAGCGATATTCAGAAGTGTTGGGTTAAGGGAGCCCGGTCAGTCAAGAATTTTTTTTCGCCGGATAAAAAAAAAGCTACCTGTATCGTACAGCAGCAAGTAGCACGCTTCAGATGTGCGATACGCGCACCGCAGCACGATAACGCTTGAGCTGCTGCTGCTGCTGCTGCTGCTGCTGCACGCTGTATACGGGCATACGTACGGTCTATCCCCCCGTATGTGCCTAGTATACGTATATAGGGGGTTAGGTAGGAAGAAACGGTTTCATGTGTTGAGACAACACACGCATTCAGAGCTTGTTCGTATCTCTTTAGGATTAGCAGTGAAGAGTACGCAAGCACGGGCACTGGGTGTGCTGGATGTCGATGGGTAGAAAAAGCGGTTTTAATGTGAAGGAACACACACACCTGGACTTCCAAAGGGCTTATGTGCTTACCATGGTATGTGATATTGAGTTTGTTGGTGGTGTTTTATTGAAGGTGTTGGCATGGGTTACTGCTCTACAGTAGACTGCTGCTGCTGCTACTACATACCGCCGTGGCGAATAATCGCGACAGAGCATTAAGCAACCCAGTAACCCGCTCATTGCACGGCGGATCAAATGATTTATGCTGGTGGGACAACACCCTCGCTGCTTGCGGCCACCCCTCACCCGTCTCGCCGTTGCTGCTCTCTGACATAGAACCCACCACTCTGTCCGAAAAAATAAACAACGTTTGCTTATCAATATTAGATCCAAACGATCCTCTCAGTTCGGGACATGGTGGCACAAAAAAGGATGCGTTTATTACGGGGGAACATATTAAATAGGACCTATGGTACACACAAAAACCTCTATATTTCGCTATTCTCACTAACAAAATTTAGTCCTATTTACTATGGTCCCCCATAATAGTGTATTACAGGGGATCGTAGTAAACAGGACGTATGATACACACAAAAAAAACTGTGTATTTACGTACTCTTTTTGCTGACAATATTCAATATTTGGTCCTATTTGCTATATACAGCCCCCCGTGACAGTGTAAGGTATCTACACCGCGAGTATATACTGCTGTATACTTATATGACCAATATATCCCAGGTCTTGGTACTCGGGTACATACCCCCCCTCCCCGAGTATAGACACCCCCCTTCTAAACACGCCTCTTTTCTCCACGTAAAAATATGACATGTATTTGCATGATAACTCACGCAGGGGCGTCACCGCGGTCCACTTCCGCGACTACGCGCTCGGCTGCGTGGGAATCATCCCCGGCACCGTCGCCTACGTCTTCATCGGCACCACGGCGTCGAGCCTCTTGGGGGACGAGTCGGAGGACGGCGAGTCGGAGGCGGACGACGACAGCAGCAGCGGCTCCAACGTGCAGATCATCGTCTTCGTCGTGGGGGGCATCGCCACGGTCATCGCGGTCGTGCTGATCAGCATCTACTCGAAGCGCGCGCTCAACAAGGTGCTGGAGGAGGACATGGAGGAGGAGGATCGCATCATGGCTGACAACAACGGGGCGGAGTTTGAGGGCGGGGGGGGGATGGGAACGACTGACGGCGCTAAGGAGCAGGGGGCGTCTCGACCAGCCGCTTTGGCGTATCCCGTTCGGTCGTGATGAGCATAGACTGCGTACGATACGAGACATGGCGATGCCCGTGTACCCGAGTCCGGTCGTCGGCTGTGATGATTTTTTTTTTTCGTCTAGAAGTAAAGAACAAACAAACAAACAAAAAAAGACACCGCCTCCAGCCACGTATACGAAGAAGATGTGAGATCGATAACTTCGTTAAAAGTCGTCTTTGCAAGCTGACACACCCCACGGTAGGGGTGCACCAGAAGTTCCTAAGCCCCTCGCCTTAGGAGCTCAATATCTCACCCAATACAGTACTTGAAAGAAAATTGTCCACGCCACCCGACCGGCACTTTCTATGCGCTAGTCCTAAAACGAATATACGAGTAATGTTTTCATCCCAAGTGCTGGTTCCTCACTTGGGGAACTCAAGTCGGCCAGAAACCTTTGACCGAAAACGTGCAACCCCTACCGTGGGGTGACTCAGCGGTTGTGTGGTACGTCATCGGTAGCGCGGGGTGAGGGTGTATGAACGGCCTCATGAGGGTTCATGGGCTGATTCCGGTGTACACAGTATAGTCCGGTTGGCGTAGTGTTTTTCGGTGAGATGTGCACACAAAAAAGGGCCAAGAAGGACGATCGATGGGGGGGGGGGGAATTCGAACCCTCGGGGGTAAATAAACATGACGTCGAGGCTATATAGAGTCCGCACGGACCCCCAGATCGTGCTGTTTGTTAGATGTGCACCGTAGTTTATCACTCGAGGAGTTCAGTCGGTAATAACCGGCCGCCAGCTCGGCAGTGTTTGGGGTACAATCTCTGACGGTTCCGCGAGAGTCCATCATCTCTCTTCTTGGGCACGCGAAGGGGGGAAACTAGCGATAGTCAGGTGACGATTACAGGAGCGGGTGTTTGAGGTGAAGATGACGTCCCATGGTGTCCCGAGCTGTAGTTTGCAACTTGCAAAATGAGTGAGTCGTTCATACGGCACTTGTTGTATAGCTGTGCTCTCCCACGCTGCTCTGCTCGCAGACGGTTGGTATATAGCACCAAAATTTATCGTTGTTCTCTCTACTACGCTTGACTCCAGGCCCCAAAGATAAAAATACTCGTATAGTGAGTGGTAAATACCGGTATCGTATAGGAAGTTTCGATAGATCTTATATATCGAACGCGCCCCCCCCCCCCCGCCCCCCCCATAGATATCCTGACCCCTCCCCCCGCTTTTTTCAATGCAGATAGTGGACGAGAAAGCTTCCATATGTAACGAATCTATCGAAATCGTATCGAGTACGTTTTTGGTCGTCGGCATGTATCGTATCGATTTGTGTTTTTTTTTTGTCGGGTGTCTTTTCGAAATCAATTCCGATATCGATGTCCAACGCTAGTGAAAAAGTAGTCAGCGCTGACTGCTAGCCCGTCGGTTAAGGGTCATCTTTTGACTGTCTTCGTTTTCTGTGACGCACCCCGTGATGCGATACGTAGTCGTACCTGGTACGTTTTTGTCGCTCGTACTGCGTCGTGACCGATGTCAGCCGGTGGTGGTATCGGCACAGTTTTTTTTTCCGGTCTTTTTTTCAATGATTTTGTCCTGTCCCTGGAAACGTTGCGGGTGTGTCCTTGACTCGTCCTTGGTAATACGCGCATCCAGTTTGACTCTGCCAAAACATGCGATGTATTTTCCGTCGATATAGCGCATTCGTATGTGCTCGTGCGTAGCTTTTTGTTTCGTTGCTTCGGCAGCCCTGTGTAGTTGGAAGTTTTCGCTGCGCTGGCTGCCCTGGCTAGAAACCGTTAGGGATCGGCCCCACTCTACTCCCTCCTCTTCCCCCCCCTAGTTGATAACTTAGCAGGAGGTGTCCAACAACGAGAGGGGAGAGGGGTAGGGAGGTACCGGGCATTGGGGGGGGGGGGGGGTGTACTCGATAGGAGATATGTACTCGATCTCATGCATGGCCGTAGTTGTATGACCGTAGACCCTCGCATCCCTACAATGCCGGGACGGGGGTGGGTGTACTCATGCCATGCATGGCCGTAGTCGTATGGCCGATCGACCAGCGCATCCCTGCAATGCCGGGACAGAACACGTCGGTTTTTCACCGACCAGGCAGACATTGTGTTGTTGGGGAGGGGGCGGGGGGGGGGGGGGGGGGGGGGTGGGAGGGAGATCGAGAGCGTGCGCCACGGGTTCGAGCTTTTTTAGGGGGCAATCTACCTCCACCGTTTTTTGTATATAATGGTGCGTCCTGTTGCCCCCACCGGGGAGCGAGTAGCCGTTGCTCAGGACAGCGAGTCCTGGCGTGCCGGCACATCAGAGCTCCATGTAGTGCGGGTCTGGTGATGCGCACACTGCGTCCGCGCCCGCGGAATCTTGTACGCATATACTTCGAATGCACGTAACCTTGTTAATTTTCTCGTCTCAGATTTCGTCGGGGAGATTTTTGCCGCCGACGATGGTTCTTGGGGTAGGGTAGGAACTTTGCCGTGGAAGCGGATGTCCAACCTATAAAAGTGACCTGTCAGAAAACCGCAGACACGAAATGTCTTGGCTTCGGCTGCGGTGGGTGCCTGTGTGTGCGTGCACACATCCTTGCGGTGGCGCGAGGGCTGGGGTCTCAGGCGCTTTGAGGGTGAGGAAGAAAACATGTAATGCGTATTACAAAACAAAACAAAAAACAAAAAACATGGTGGCGAAGAAGAGGAGGTGCAGTATTTAAAAAAAACGCGTTGCCGTCTCGTTCGCCCCCGCGTTTCGTGTCGGTCGTTTATACCGTGGTGTTCTTTTCGAGAATGATGGGGGCTGTGTGGCACTCCAATCGATCACGCTGCCTGTTGTTGTTGTTGTTGTTGTTGACTGACGCGTTGACACGAAAAGGGCGAGGGAAAGGTTTGCCCCGGTTCGCGAAATATGCACGTCACTTTGTTTCGTGCTCGATAGCCTCTGCGCGCATATATATGTATGGCTCGTCTGCCACCCACATGGTATATATAGCGTCATACGTCACTACTTCCGCTGTGTGTTTGAACGGATAACACGTTTCGTACTACTGGAAGTCAAGAGGGGCAGCCGTACCGATTTCGCGGCTCGCCCACACGCCACAGTATTGTTTCGAGCAAGGCACCCGCACTACCCATACCGCATACTGGTACCGTTTATAAATGTTCGAAGGCTGTACCATGGTTGGTTGTGATGGTGATGTGTGCATGGTGTAATAATGCTATAGCCACAAGTCCACGACGGCTTACTTGCCTCTCACTCGTTTTTGACTTGTCATCGAGCTGAACATCGCTGTGCTTTAGACGCTTTCCCGGCCCTTTTTTTATCTCCACCTCTAGTACTAACTAGCCTCCGCTTGTTCAGTACCAGATTTTTGGAAAAGTCGTGGTCACGCACACGGTCGGTGTTTTCCCTTTTCCTCGTCGGAGCTTGGTTAATGCCGCTCAAAGGGGTAAAAAACGTTCCTGTGCCACTACTGTTTTCGTCAATTTTCATTGACTTTTTGGCCTACCCGTGCCCTCGCGCATTCAGCGACCAATGACGACGCGCTTATAAATACATTTGATACATTGATTGCACGCTGCGTGGTTCCTTTTTCATGGATGGATGTCGTTTGCGATTTTTTTCTAGTCTCGTCCCCCACGGCGCCAAAACGGTGATTTTAGCGCTAACGGACACTATTTTGGATGCGTACGTTGCTTGCCCCGGCCAACCAATAGATTATGTCGAGACTGCAATCACCGTTGGCAGAAATCAAGCAAAGCAGTGACACGCTGTTAGGCTATTTACTACGCTCTTAATAAAATATGTCTATTATTTCATGAGATTGACAGGAATGAAACAAGAAGATAATTCGTGAGCCGTTCTATACGGAATGAGTTCGCGCAGATGAACGCGCTCTTTCTTTCAGCCCCGAAAAATACGTCCAGTCCAGGTGAGAAATCGGTGGTGTATACAGAGGTTCCCCCTCGGAGGCGTTCGGACGTGGGGGGACGGGGTGAAGCACGGTAAAACCCGACGCATGACTTTTTGGCGGCTAAAAAAAAAAGCCGAAAGCCCCACAAAAACCAGTCACTATTAATAGAAATTTTATGTATGTACCGCTCAAAATGCGATTGTCATACCGACAAGTGGAAAACAAAAATAGGTACACATCACGAACACCGTGCGACAAGAAACGGCATCTCTCTTTTTGAGTTCGTTGGACGTTGAGCTGATTTTATTCCCCCAATGGGCGTAAAAAAACACCCGTATCATACCGTTTGGAGGCGAATCAGGCGAAGTACAGCCACATTTTAGTCCGACACGTATCTGTGGGCATTTGCGTACAAGACGAGGCCAGTAACGCGGGAAATATGACAGTACTACTGTTACGGGGGACCATAGTTAATAGAACCAAATATTGTTAGTAAAAAAGGTTAAATATATACCTGGTAGGTTTTTATGTAAACCATGGTAGGTCCTACTAACTATGACCCCCCGCAATAGTACACAGGTATTGCCTGTACATCGCACGAGGTGGAGAGCACGTAAATAGCAAAACACACGATTTAGACTGCAAGGACATTTATTGAGAAAGGAAATGAAACAGCAAATATATTGGGTACATCCTCAGTCCAAGCAGGAGCCCCTCACGTCAGTCCGTCGTTTTTTGGCTCAACCCCCCCCCGCCCCCCCTCTCCCGGTGCTCCTTCTCGAAAGCGATGCGTGGTCAACGGTCAAATGACTAAGGCAAGCAACAAATGAGTACGCCCCCCCCCCCCCCCCCCCCCGCTCTCCAGCCTGTATACCGCTTGATGCTCCTTCTGGAAAGGAATGCGTGGTCAATGGCCGAACGAATAAGGCAAGCAAACAAACGAATACGCCCCCCTCTATGGCCACACGACTACGGCCATGCATGCCATGGGTACACCCCCCCCCCCCCCCCCCAAGCGGTTCATAGTAGGATACAGCTCACCCTTCATGGGAATCGCCGAATACCTCACGTCTCGCTTCGCGCTTGGTGCTATTATAGCGATGCCTGCCTGGCCGGCCAGAACTCGACCTGCTCCGTCCCGGCATTGTAGGGGTGCCAGGGTCTATGGTCACACCACTACGGCCATGCGTGACAACTAGTACAACCCCCCCCCCTCCGTATGCCGTAGGCACTACCGTGGCGCGGACGAAACACCCTACCACGTTGAGTAGCTTATCATCACCCCGTGTGTAGTTCGCCCGCGTGAGTGCCGCTCAGCTGTGTAATGGGGAGGAGCCCCTTCCCCCCCCAAAATATGCAACAATGTTTCGAACGGTCTTGGATATATACGAAGGCGTTCACGATGATGGCGGGGAACAAATCAAGACAGAGCCTGTGCAGAAGGGTGGCGCTGAACTCAAATTCCTCGAAAACCGTTTTCGGCCTTAAGCACACGCCAGTCGGAAACAAAACGCAAGACGGCTGGCACCCTCAATCCTCAATCGCAATGTCTGAAACAGTCATACTATGAGCGATGGTTCGTGCGAACGATTTTCCAAGGCCCGGTTGATAGGTTCCACGCAGGATGTGCTCCCCCCCCCCCCACCCCCACCCCCACCCCCTACGCCAAAAATAAGGAAACACAATGAGTGAAACGCTCAAGCCCCAGACGTAGCGCAGCAGGCGTGCAGGGAGGCAGCCTGTGAGGTTGATCCCTGAGCTCGGACCACAGCGCCAGGGCGGGGTCCCACGCGCCGCAGCGGAGGTAAGCGTCCATGTCTGTCCGGTAGTCCTTCAGCCTGTGGCGCTAAGGCGTGTGTCGTTGTTGTTTTGTTTTCCTTGTGTTTTGGGTGGCGTGTTTTTCGTCGTTGGAAAAAATGGAGGAAGCAGGTGAGGTAGGTGAGGTATGTGGAGGGGGGGAGGGGGGAGGGCAAGGAGCGGGGGGGGGGGGGGGAAGATAGTAAGGATGTAAGGATTTAGTTTGGTTCTGAAAAAAAAATGCTTCATTCACTACTATAATCAACAAAAGCTGTATACGACATGCTTTGTGTTAGTTAGTTGTTTACGAGTACCCTGAGGTGGAATGCAAACAGCGCTTCACCGTGTGCACGTGTATAGGTGTGCGCGCGTGCTCCCGTTCGCCCGTGGCCGTAATATTCGACCGTCGCCCAACACCCCATAGTGTCGCTCGCGCATGTAGCGAGGAGCAGAGTCGGTCGAGGGAACCAGTCGACTGCAGCTCGCAGTCAGTCCACCTAACAGGGACTGCAGGGCATATTTACCGCAGAAGGCGCGCGATCAGCCAACCACCATATTCCCTTCTCTTGGGTACCACCCCAGCCCACTGAGGGGGGGGGGGGCACGATACGATACCGCCCTCCCGCTTCCACGGCCAGCGATAACCCCACGCGGGGAGAGGTTGGAACCATACGCTCCGCTGCCGATTTTTCCCTTTTTTGTTTTTGACGACAACGTTGCCGGGTCGAAGAGCTCAATACACAGTTGATACTTGATACCTCGTGAGGACGTCCACACGGCGCCGACGTCTAACTAGGTACAAAGTACAGCAATAAAATGCTTCACTCGAGCGATGATCAACCTTACGCACCTCGTCCAGGCCAGATAAGCAAATACCAGACACCTACACCAGCTGTATATGTAGGTAGGTATTTTTTATAGCTAGACCTTAGACCTCCTCGACACCTCGCCTCGCTCACCTGCCAGTGCACCGACGGGTCCACCATCTCCCACCCGCCCTAGCCCCCGCCCCCGCCCCCATCCCCACCCCTATCCGCACCCTCGTCCGCACCCTGGAGGATCGCCACGGCGCCGAGGGAATTTCCTTCCTTCTCGGCCACGTCGCAGACCGTAACGGCGTCCGTCCTTTCCCGGCCGTGCACGCTCCGGACCTCTATCACCGCCAGCCGCCAGAGTACCGCCGTCGCCCAGAGAGAAGCGCGTGTCGGACGTTCCACATCGACCCCGAAGACAGGAGGGGAACGTCCCCGTCCGGTGACGACACCGCCGCCGCCGCCACCGCCGCCGCCTCCTCCTCCGGCTGCAAAACCTGGACGACGGACCCTTTCCTGGCGGAAGCGTAGGCGTGCGCGGCAGACACGAAAGCCCTGCGGTCCCCCCGAGGTACACCCACAGACAACGTCCCTCCGCAACTTTCGCCTCGATTTGTTCCCTTTTTTTGTTCAACGCTTGGTATTACATTGGAAACCGAAACGGAATTGGAACGGGGGCCAAAAAAGGGACGGGGTACCGGGGGGGGAAGGGGGGGGGTAGTCATAGGGGGGAGGGGGAGAGGGGGGTGTACTCATGTCATGCATGACCGTAGCCGTATGACCACAGACCAAGAGGAGGGGGGAGGGCGGGGCGGGGGGGGGGTGAAAGAGGCGGGGGGGGAGGGGGCGTGGCCGGTTGACAGACGGTATTGCCTTGGCCAATGAGCGCTGCCGATAAAACATGCTTTCTGTGGCCGATTTCCCCTAGAATGTACCGTCCACAGGTGCGAAACAACACCGTTGAATTGTTTTTCTGCCAAATCAAGGCGAATCGGCCAAACAAATAGTTCCCGAAATAGAGGACCCCTAGGTTTAACACCAACCTGGTGGGGAAGGCATGATATACAGTACCTGGTAGAGGGTATTAGTTGTTTTTTTTCCTTTGGAACTTCGGACCGGAACAATGGTTGAAAACTAAACATATTACAGCATCCTCCACACGGAGCAGCAGCAGCAGCAGCAGCATGCTACGAGTAGCCCGGGCTGCTGGAGTATAGGGGATGTACGCACGACTCACGCGCAGCTAGCATGGGGATACTCGCACGTATGGACGTACGGCTTGCTCGCTCTTTTCCTCTTGGTGGGCGCTTGACAGTATCGCAACTCGGTCGTCTTTTTGTTTTCGTCGCTATGCTGCAATCAAGTCACAACAGGGTCAATAGCACTCGTACTGCTGTACCAGGTATGTGTGTATGTTTATTGTAAAAAGTACGTGGTGTGCTATCGCAGTACAGGGATGCTTTTTCCCTCCGCCACACCTTTCATCCAACAGTTCGTCTCCTTCCTTGGTCCTCATCACCTCCAGCACAAGCAAGGGCTCTTCTTACCGACCCGGGCGGCCCAGTAGAAACATTAAAAAAGTATCTGAGGCCGCTCGACGTCTGCCTCAGTCCACCGCCGCTGCTGCCGCCGCCGCCGCTCGCGCTCCCGCTCCCGCTGGCGCTCGGCCTCGCGCTCGAGCTGACGTTGGCGCTGGCGCTCCTGCTGCCGCTGGTACTCCTGCTACCGCTGCCGCTGGTGCTCCTGCTGACGCTCCTGCTGGCGCTGGCGCTGGCGCTGGCGCTGGCGCTGGCACTACTGCTGCTGCTACTGCTGCCTTCCGAGGAGTCATCGCCCTCCCCTGGTCTTGTTTGATCGCCATTTACTATGTTGTTGGTACCTCGCGGCCAAGGTTCCAAAGCCTCGGAAATGACCGCTTCACCGAGGTCGAATTGATCGTCGGTTAGACACTGGTGATCCCTCCCCCCCACCTCCCCCCCCGGTCCTCCTCCCCCCACCTCATCCAGCGCCATTCCAGCGCTCTTCACTTTCTCCAACAACGCGGCCACGGCTGCCCCGTCCCCGGCCGCAGCCGTCAAGACCAGCTTGTACAAGACCCGCTCAGGCTACGCCCTCCAACTACCCCGCGCTCTTCCCCCGGCACCCCCCTACCCCTCCCCGCCCGGCGTCCGAAGACTATACCCGATCGCCGCATCAACCTGAAAATGTTCATGGCCGACTCCTCGGGGCCGACGTCAACGCACCCCTGCATAACGAGCTCGGACGACATTCTGTCAGGCGCGCAGTCGCCTACCGCGGCGGTCATACCGTGCAGGAGCGCGATCGCGGTCCTCATGAGCCCGTCCGGCTGCTGACCCCACTGCTGCTGACCCCACTCCAGATCCCCCTCTCCACCCACCCCTCCTTCCCCTTCTGTTCTTCCATCTGCTATTGCTCTCGTTCCCCGAAAATCCTCGCCGCCACCGCCGCCGATGCTGTCGCCGTCGCATGCCCTCCTCCTTCTCCGTCGCCCATACCGCCAACGACCCCCACATCCACCACCTTGCCGTTTGGCAAACGTTCCCCCGTGCTCGGGCTCACGGCCACACCACCACCACCACCACCACCACCACCACCGCTACCACCATCATCATCATTACCACCATCACTACCACCACCACTACCACCACCACCATCATCATCTTCACCAACACCAACAGCACCATCGCCACGACCCCCATCCTTCACCCCTCCCTGCCCGCAACAGCTACACCCGTTTTGATTCGCCCTCCACCCCGGACCCCGAACCCTCCTCCCCTTCCGCCTCCACTCGCACCCCTAAACCAATCCCACAACCCCCCTCAGCTGTGGCTTTATTCCCAACGCCTCCCCCGTTCCGCAGTGGGCTTCCCCTTGCAGAGGCCGAGAAGTGCGCTGTATACCACGGTGTTCGGCCTCACGCCGCGGCTCTCCCGCTTCAGCTCTTCGAGGAGTCGGAGGGCCTGTCGCGGCTCTGCCAACCCCTGACGCACTCGGCCATTGATCGCCATGACGAAGCTGTGAGCGTCCGGGGCGGCTCCCGCTCCCACCCTTCGGATGCGCCCCAGGATCGAGACAAGTTTGCAGCCAGCTCCCCTTGCGACCGAGTAACGCTGCCTGTGTTGGTGGTGGTGGTGGTGGTGTTGTTATGGGTGATTAGGTTGTTGGTGAGTGGTGGTGCGATGAGGTGTGCCGGACGGAGACGAGTACATTAACCGGAAGGGGAGGAGGGGGTGGGGGGTGGATGAGGTTAGGATTAGGATTTTAAGGGGGCGGGGTGGGAACGGGGTTGAGTTGGTTCGGGGGGGGGGGGCGTACTTATTTGTTGCTTGCCTTAGTCATTTGGCCATTGACCACGCATACCTTTCGAGACGGAGCATCGTTTTTACTTCTAATAGAGACACCTCCAACAGTTGGGCGCTCATTTCGTTGTTCTCACATATTACATAGAACCCTTTGGGGACTCTTACCCCCTTCCTGTTTCGCCGCCTGTGGCCACCACCTATCTCCTAGGACAGCGATCGTTTTCTCGCTGCTATTTAGTGGGTTGGGGGGAGGGATTGAAGGGAGCTAGAAGGGCGAGGGAGGTAGGGGGTGGGAGGGCTCAAGGCAGGGGGGGGGGGGGGGGGGCGCAGCGAAAATGACTAAAAACAAAAGTGTAAACGTATGTCAACACGCTCGCAACGGGCGGGGGTGGCGGGCATATCATTCGATGGGAACCAGTCGCAAATCAATAAAAAGCAAATCGGATAAACCCTTCACGCTCTTTCACCTGGCTGTACGAGGAAGCGTCCTCCCCAGCTCCTGCACGCCTCCATACCGTCCACCAGCTCCCGTGCCGCGCTGCGTTCACCTTGTCCGACCTTCGCCGAGAAACGAGAACATGCCAGTACCAAAAACAATCAATATCACAACAAAAAAAAATCAAAACCGAACAAAACCAAACAGAACATGACATGACAGAACAGAAAACCAAACGCACGATGGTCTGAAGGGGAAAACATCCGGGTGCAACGACTCACCCTCGTGGTGTGCTGCACTGCACAGAAACACCCATCAAGCTCTCAATCTCAGGAAAATGTTGACCAAACCGGGAACAGCAGTTCTCAAAAACGTGGTGGTTTTGAAAAGCGAGAAGTAAACACAGTGGTGTCAACCAACTTTCTACTCGTAGGAAGAGCGTTGCAATATATTCAAGTGTCATACTAAATGCTGCTGCGCGCGTCATGTATATGTATACATCCTTCCATTACACTTGAAACTTGGAGCGCATGTAATATATACATGCATGACCTGCCCCTGGTCAACCCAGGGCTTCTCGCATTCACGTGGTCGATGCTGGAAATCGTCATCAACTTTGGGCAGTTTTTTTTCCCCTGCTCTCGAGTTTCAAAGAGGTCAAGACAAAAGTCAACAGGTGCACAAAAAAACACCACTGTTCACATGAAGTAGCTTGCGTCCCTCCTCCATACCTTACAAACTCCCAGGTGAACGGATACAAGGAAGAGCGTGCTACTAGTGTTCCTGAGGTCGATCGATGACTTCGGTTTCGAGTTTCAATGCGAGGCACGTGCGTACCACTCCAGGGATATAAAAAGCCGTTTGGGCACCAATATCAATACCCGACCAGTCCTTATATTTTCGAACAGAACGGCGTAATACGGGCATCTGCAGCGGTAGGTTTTGAGGCATGATTGATAGCATTGAGTTTTTGCCATTGAAGTTACTCACTAGGGCTGTGGCTCGGCTGGACTTGACGGCTAGTCATTTTTTGGGTGGCGAGAACTTGACGGCTAGTTGCTACTTTGGTGGCGAGGACTAGACGGGTAACCATTAGTTACTATTTGGGTGGCGAGGACTTGACGGCTACATATTAGTTGGGTGGCCAGGACTTGGCGGCTAGTTGTTACCTGATAGTTATTAGTTGGGTGGCGAAGACTTGACGGCTACTTACTAGTTGGGTGGCGGGGATTTGGCGGCTAGTTATTAGCTAAGAGTGGAGTGACGAGGACTTAACGGCTACATGGTAGTTATTAGTTGTTAGTTGGGTGACGAGGGCTTGACGACTAGTTGATAGCTGGGTAGCGAGGACTTGACGGCTAGTCGTTAGGTGGGTGGCGAGGACTTGACGGCTAGTTGATAGTCGGGTGGCAAGGACTTGATGGCTAGTTGCTGGCTAGGTGGTGAGGACTTGACGGCTACTTAGTAGTTGGGTGTCGAGGGCTTGACGACTGCTTATTAGTTGGGTGACGAGGACTTGACGGCTAGTTGATAGTTGGGTGGCGAGGACGGCTAGCTATTATTAAAAGTTGGGCGACGAACTACGCGGCATAACTGACTTAAAAATCTGAGGACCAAAATACGGGGATGGAAGAGAGGCGTCCCCACGGTTGGGAAAGCCTCACCAGTTGTACATAGAAGGATAGACACTAAACACTCTCGTCCTCGGCAACCGTCGAACATCGCGAAAATGTAGAAAGAGGATAGGTGAAAAACCTATCATCCCGCCAGTCCATCAAATGTGCGCCAGACACATCCATAGCGACATGAGTTTTTGTTGTTTATTTTTGCGACGAGGTGCCGCGTTGATTGCAGGCCAAAACAACGCGGGGGTAGTAGCCCTGGGTGAAAGCAAGTCTCCGGCTGATCGCAGCAGAGATGTCTCATTAATCCCAAACAACATATCTGGTACCTGGTTCCAGGTAGGAATTGAACCTCCTATCTGACGTGTATCAGGTAGTGGTATCACATGTTAAAAAAAAAAGCACACGCCTAGGCACAAACGCGCCAGCCAGATACAAGCACGCTTGCTGGACCCCGCAAACTACCACATGGAACAGCCTGAAATACCTACAGTATCCGGCTAATGTTTAGTCGGCGGCTTATCGTCAGCCCAGAATCACAGCCCTATCATTTGCCGGGACGATCCCCTCTCCTCACCTTTTTTTTCCGCAGCATCGACGGCGTGTCTGTAGCGGAGCTTGTCCGGAGCGATGGCAAGGCGGTCCAGGTGTCTAGCAGCGACAAGAAGCGCCGCCACGACTAGGCCAGCCCGTCGTTGCCCTTGGCAGAGCTGCAAGCCCAGAGGATGTACCGGAAACTGTTGACCGTCGTTTGCGGGTTCTTGTCCGAGGGCGGGAGGGGGGGCTGGAGGGAGGGGTAGCAAAGGGCGGGGGGAGGGAGGAGGGAGGGAGGTAGAAATGTTATACCAGGCACACAGTTCAGGTAATGCAATAAGAAACAGGCATGCTGGCTCAGGCTGGATTCCATGTATATGAGAAAATGTGCGTTCTTCGTACAAAACGTATATAACTTCAGACTAACGGCTCTCGAAACCTCCATTTTCCAGAAAAAGTCTCCGCCAGGCGTTCTTCGCGCTTGTTTAGTCAGCGCTGTATACCAGCTACGTTATCGTGTAGGTATGCTGTGCTGTACAAAGTTTAGGGTTTATGAGAGACGCCAACGAAAACACAGCCCGACAGAAGGGATCGAGAGAGCGTGTCGATCGCGTATTCCACTACACCTTCCTCTGCCGCCACACGCGCCGCCGCAAGCACAAAACATGCCTTGAAACAAAAAAACGAGACTCTCCCGTATTCCCGTCGACAACGCGGAACCATTTCGCGCCTCAGCACCCGCACCCTCTAGAAGAAATCGCGAATCTCCTGGAGAAACGAGCACTTACACAAACCCTACAAGAAACGCGTTTGTTTTGCCAAAACTAGGCGACCCCCTTTTTCAAGTCGCCCTCCTGTCTCTCGCACATTAATTACTACGACACCCCGCTCCCGTGCACCCTAAAAAATGTAAAGACAAAGATCGACCGCCTCCAAGCCCCCCTTCCCCCCCCCCCCCCCCCCCTTGACGCGCTGAAACCCGCCCGCCCACACTCCCACACTCCCACCTACCCCCCCCCCGGCCACCCTAACACCAACCTGTCATTGCGCTAGCAAGTCCAACGCCGTCTCCCACCGACCGTCCCTCCCGCACGCTTCGATCACCGGGGCGTACTTCGGCTCAGCACCCCGCGCCTCGCCTCTTGCCGCGTCTCCACCTCCATCTTTTCCAGCACCTGCAGTGCCCGTCGCCGCTCGCCCACGTCACCGCCGGCGCCGCCGCCCGGTAGCTGCACCCGGAGATGGCGACGTTGTACGTACAGTAGGTGGTCACGTTAGGGGCGACGCTCCCTCTACGCGCATCTTGTCTCAAGACCTTCTCGGCTTGCGCCACCCTGCCGCTCCTGGATCTGGCCGATATGACGCTCCTGAAGGTTATCTGGAGAAGGAGGGGTTGGTTGAGGGGGGGGGAGTGCGCGGGGGGCGAGGCGGGGGGTGGGGTGTGGTGGGGTGGGAAAGGGCGAAGGTGGGGGTTGGGGGGTGGGGGGGTTGAAGGGTGTTTGGGGGGGGAAAGTCGGACGGGGGGTTGGCAGGGGGGGGATGGGTGATGGGGGTGAGAGTGGGGGGTGGGAGTGGGGGGTGGGAGTGGGAGTATGTGGGCGGCGGGGGTGGGGTTGAAACAAACAGACCATGGAGACACGCAGGCAGACACACACAGGCACGGATACATGGAGACGCAAATATACCAAAATACGGAGAAAGGGGGGGGGAGCACGAAGAGCCTTTTCGCGGGTGTGTGTGGAGGGTGGGTGTTGACGGCAGCTGCGGTGTATTCCAAGCGCGCTGCATACGCCAAAATCAAAACATTAATTCGCCGCGCGAGCAGGCGCGAGGGCGGTGCTTCCGGCCACTGAGGCTGCGAAACATGCTTGCGCTAGGAATGTCCGCCGTCCGCGGAGGTCCGGGCGGGGGTTTATTCGAATTCAAGCAAACCAAAGAAGAGATATACAAAGCAAACCAAAGCAGAAAACCAAGAAAATAAAAAGCACAGCACAGCCAAGGAACAAACAGTCAGAGCGAAAAAAGCCAAGTAGCAGAGCCAAGCAGAACGGCAAGCACAGAGGCAAAGCAGAGCCAAAACCAAAGCCAAAACGGAAGCCACAAAAGCTAAAGTGAAGTCAAACGCCAATCCCAAAGCCGAGCCACAACCGAAACCATCGCCAAAACTCAAGCCAAAAATTCTGAAGAGCAACGAAGAACAGGCAATAGCCCAAGACAAAATCCCGTGCGTGGAGAAGGGCAAGACGTCGGTCCGTTCCAGCAACACTTTTTTTTTGCTGTTTTTGACGCCTCACGGCACCTTACGCTGACATGCACACCCGAGGGAGTGTATGACACCGAGCTACTACGGGTCCAAGCGCAAAATACAAAACTGCGAATCGTCCACGGTCGACCAAGATGCAGTGCGCGAAAGCCACTCCGGTCGGAATCACTGCTGTACGTGCTGGTAAGAGAAACTATCGATGGTCATTTACCTGGTACATCGTAGGTAGCTTGTATCCTCGAGTGGACTCGATTTACCCTATTTTTTTTCCGCACGAACTGTGTACTATAAATAAGTACCCTAGTTCGAAGAAAAGTAACTGGTAGGCTGATATAGTATCATGTTCGTTATCAATATTGCGTCTTCGTGGGGTCTCTTCAGGAGAAGGCCGCTTGTAAGCAACAGGAGCGAATCACCACTACCATAACTACCACCACCACAACCGCCACCCTAGACTGCACGAACACCCAAAAGTACCTCCGACCTCGCAGACGACCACGAAAACACGCAGGGGGTCACAGCGACAGAAAAAAACGAAAGCTCTTGATGAATGTAAATAAATAGAGTAAAACCTAGGCCATCCACTGCCTGCGAAGGAAGTCAGAGATGAAACAAAGCTCTCACATGGTGCCACCTCCTCCCTTTCCCGGACACCTTCATCCTTGAGGCATCTTCGACCATTCGAGCGGGCAGTTCCTCCTCCTCCTTCCCCCCCCCCCCCTCCCCCCTCCCCTTTCCCCTTTCCTATTTTCTCTGTGTCTGCTGCTTCTGCTGCCCTGCTTCTGCTGCTTCTGCTTCTGCTTCTGATGGTGTTGCAGATAGTGGTGGTGGTTGTGGTGTTGTTGATGGTGGTGATGGTGGTGGTGGTTGTCCTTGGCAGGCACACGGGCCCCGTGGGGGTCATTGAGAGCCGTTGAAGGAGGTGGCAGTGGCGACGGTAGCGGCGACCCGACCCTGTTCAGCTCCATTGCTGCGCCTGTTCCGTGTGTACGATGTGTATCATGCGTTGCCGCCAACGATCAACCAACACGAGAAGGAAATATGAAGGCGTAAACGAGAAACGTTTACGAAAATGCGCGGCCGGGGTGGGGTGGGAAGGTGGGTGGGGTGGGTGGGTAGGGGTGATGTCGGCGTTTCAGTCAGTCACGTAACGTTATAGTGGAGAAAGTTGACGCCGGTGGCACTGCTGCTCGTTTCTACATCAGTAGTATTAGCAATGCGTCTGCGGTAAGCGGTACAGTCAGCAGGAGGGTTGGGGAGCCGGGGGGGGGCGCGCGAGAGCTGCGGCCGAAGAACAACGTGAAAAACACCTGATTATAGTACGGAAACTTCAGCTACATACTGCAGTACACGTATGGCTAACGATACTGGCCGAACTTTTTATCTCTGAATGCGTCTCTATCATACCCAAGATTAGGAGAAATTGAGGTGTTTCGCAGTCTGTGGCACGATCTCTCCAAACCCTAGGCACCATATTCATAGAGGCGCATTCAAGGACAAAAACTTCAGTCAGTAACGTGGCTATATCCTGTGCCGGCAAAGGCTATGCCATCACCTGCCCACAGCCCGACCGTGTACATACGTGCAAGACACCTACTCAACCAACCCCGTACGTATCATGCCAGAGGATGGCGAAAGTTAATCTCACCTGGTTCACAAAAATTTCATCACGTTGCGGAACACGCCCGACTCCGCAACTCCCACGCATTTTGCCACCACACAGTAGGCATCATTGTCGGCCGCGCTCGCGCCCCCCGCGGCTCCCCGGTGGGTGATTCCTTGGCCGCTGACGTCACCGGCTGCGTCACCGCCCCCCCCGATCCTACCCTCGACCCTCGCCACCTTCGCCCGGCGAGGTGCCGCGTCTCGGCCCGAGAAAACAGGCAGCTGCGCCTTGCTGAGGCGATCGCGGCACATCACAAAAAAGCCCCGTCGTCGCCATGCCCTTTCCCTGGGGATCCAGATGAGCTGATCTTGCACCAACGCGTTGTTGAGCGGGTCTTCCACCAGCTCCCCATTTTCTCCTTCCTCAAACCGTTCTAGCATCTTTCCCGGGGTGCGGCCGCTGCCATCGACGGCCGTCCCGTTCGCGTCCCACTCCAGCAGCAGTTCCACGAACCGGGCGGAGTTGTCATTCTCGGACACGCTGGCTGCCAGGTGGAGCGGCGTCTGGCCCCATTTGTCGGTAGCGTCAGCATCAGCGCCGTAATCCAGAAGCGCTTCCGCGGCTTCGGCCGCCAGGACGTAGGAAGCAAGGTGAAGCGGCGTTCGTTCATCGACGTCCTGGGCGCTCACGCTGGCCCCCGCTTCGATGAGCTCGTCGATCGCGCCGGCCTCGTTGCGGCAAGAGGCCTTGTGAAGGGCCGATTGACCGAATGAATCCACGGCCGTGCTGACCGCTCCGTGCTCGAGGAGCGCCCTCACGATTTCCAGCTTCCCGAGCCAGGCGGCCATGTCCAGCGGCGAGTCGTCATGGTCGCAGCATTGGCGGAGATTGGCATCCGCGCCAGCATCCAAGAGCTCGTTAACCGCGCAGAGACTCCCCGGTGCCACGATCCCGGAGTGGAGCGGCGTACGGCCGGTCGCGTCGGGCCTGTTAACGTCGGCCCCCAGCGCACACAGGGCTCGCACAGATATGTGGTTGTTGCTCGACATGGCCATGTGCAGAGGCGTCGACCCCGCTCCGTCCCGGGCGTTGGGGTCTGCCCCGCCTAGGATGAGACTCTCGATGGCGCCGACCTGGTCCTCCGAGGCTGCGGCGTGCAACGCGGTATACCCGTCCCAGTTTCTAGCACGAAAATCTGCCCCGTGCAGTCGGAAGACCTCTATCACTGCCACGCTTCCGGAGACGGCGGCCAATTCGAGGGCCGTGACGTCCTCCTCGGTGGGGCGAAAGTGAATCTGCGCGCCCGCTTCCAGGAGGGCGGCGACCGTGAGGGGGTTCTCGTTCATCGCCGCTAGGTGGAGAGCCGTGTGGCGGTTCCGACCGCCACCGCGCGCGTGCACCTTCGCCCCGTGCTCAAGAAGGGCTCGAACGGCGTGCTGGTTGCCGGCGCCAGCGGCCATGTGCAGCAGGCTGTCCCCGTCCGAGCATCGGGCGTTGGCGGATGCGCCAAGCTTCAGCAGCTTCTTCAGGAGGCCGGCGTTCCCGACACACACGGCGTTCTCCACAGAACGGGAAAGCAGGTCTTCTCGCTCTCCTGGAGACCTGCGGGTTGCGATTATAGTCGTCAACACCTGTGCGCTTTCCTCTGCTGTGAGGTCGCTGAGCGGTAGGCGGCCGTCGCCGTTCTGAGCCATATTAGCGCCTATTAGAACAGAACAAACGAGTTCGGCTCAATTTCCGCTATTCCAGCAAATAATCCAAATCTCCCCCTGGGATATCCCGCTTGGTGCTCCACGCCGCCCGAAACCAGAAAATGCTTAAGCTAGACGCAGTTGGTTGTTGGACTTGACACCTGGAGGGCCGGCGGAAGACGCAGGCCAAAGTTTGGACACATGCCAGGTATGCGTTGAACTCTCAAAATGTACGTCGTACATGTCTGATATTTTTACCCTTTATTAATAGCAGGCGTGCGTCAGACTGGGGTGCAATGTCGTGCAACGTATAAACAAGCAAACGCGATGTTTCGATCGTAGAATATACCAGGTATGCATGTAACGATGCACCGATTATTCAAACCACATGCTCCTCCTCTTTCCTTTTGGGCTTTTCTGAAGCCTGTGTGTCATCCTCAGTCCTCAGGCTGAGCAAAACTCCATAACTTTAGAACCGAAAACACACACAAATAAAAAATGACAAGCTCTTTGTCGCCACAGAGTAATTCGGCATGCACGTGTCGAGCAGCATGGGAAGCGGTGCCCCAAATGTTTTCGCTTGCGGCGAAAAAAAACAAAAACGTTTGTACCTACGCGAAGCGGACTCACAATTGCTAGGTATTTTGTTTTCGTCTATGATATGGCGAACAAGGTGCGTAGCTCGAAAACCGATGCCTATGAGTAAAACCGCACGTAGCCTTCCGGCGTATGGTGCGCAGCGCGTAATTCTGAGGAATCATCATACGTGTGCCATTGCAGCATTTCAGAAGCGTTCTACGATAGAGGTTCACCCTAATTTTTTCGAGGCTTCTCTCTTAAGGAGCTCCATACCACCCGAAAACTGACTTCATAAAAAATCAAATTGCATCCCGATGAATAATCCCATGGCCCAGGTATACAAACACGTCATTTTCCAAACAAGATTCGCATTCCGACGATATGGGGTTAAGGATCCCCGGCATTCTGAGACAAAACTAGCGGAAATGCGCTACCTCTATCGTAGAACGCGTCTTCACCGCCAACCGAATGATGACTTTTGCTGTAGCCTAGAGGTACTGCAGTACGGGGTGTTCGATTCAAGTCGGAATGGAACATGAGCGATACATTTTCGGAGGGCAAACTCAGTACGCAGAAAAAACGTAACGGAATGACATAAGGTGATTTTGGGCTTCATTGACCCTTTTAGAACTGCAGCTCCATTTTGGGGACAACTCAGCCAAATTCCAAGCAGTTTATCCCCAAAACGGGACTGCGGTTCTGGAAGGGTTGATAATAAAACCTGTCGTCAAAGATGTATTCAGGGTTATCCCGGAAACTTGCTCTCCATGCGACGTACGAGATTTTCCTCGCACCACCTGCTTATGTAGTGAGCTGGAGCTAGGGCCTAGCGTTCAAGGCACGCGGTTGGCGCTTTCAAGCACGTGCAGATAGGCACGCCGCAGGCGAAACTAATGATATAGGTGCGTACATAGGCAAAGGCCTGAACTGCGGAAACGTGGCTTAGACGCGCCCGTCTATTTAAGGCAATATCCTCAATCATTGTCTGAGGCATGCCTGAACCTTCTGAGTGCCCCAAGGGGCATCCTACACAACTCCAAGTATTCTTGCTTCAAAAGGAGACATGACTACATTATCTTGTAGACGCTGTGTCATACAGCCCCTTCCCCCCGATTTTCGGAGTTACGGTCAATCCAACGGCGTTATTTTTAAGCGCCTGGAAGGTTTCATATGCGTGTTTATGCGTTGTTCGTCAGTACCCACTACACCGTGGAGCCACGAGACTGAAACAGCTCCACAGGTAAGTTTCTTCCAACGAACAGCCGTGTCTTAACCCCTTTGGAACTGCACTCCCATTGCGGGGGCAAGTTACTACGAGTACAGTCCAGAGGGTTTATTCACACCCGGGGACACACTTCCTGCGTCCCCGCCATTTGGATCTAAGATTCATTGTAACTAGACTGAGATAGAACAAGACATTTCGTGCCCGCAGTTTTCTGATGGGTCAAATTTTAGGTCGGATTAATTTTTTTGGTGGGAAATCCTTGGTCGACATGAGTCAACAACCGGGATCATGACGTCAATATTCCCTCATCTCGTTTTCCCTATATTTCCTTCGACGATCCGCCAACCTCCAGCAAATTGTTCAAACAGTCTTCTACTGTTTCCTCTTTTATCGGGAAGCATTCAATGAAACATGCTGCGCATGTAACTTTCCGGTCAACTATAAAAAAAGAAGACTGACGCTATTACCCACGGCCAATTTTCCATTTTTTTTCATGTTTTTCGAAAAGCGATATCACGATCCCAGATGAAGACAAATGTCGACCAGTAATCTTGGAAACCGATAAAAAATTCCAAGCGAAAAATTAGCCATTCAGAAACTGCTGGCACGAAATGTCTTTCTGTGTTCAGATGTCGTCATGTTTTCTCATGATCATGAAAGAGGATTCCAAAGATGGGATTTACGATGCGCTTCAGAATTTGTGCAGATTGCAGTTCGAACACCGTTGAGAAAGATAAGCAAGATAGGGATGAAATTGTTGGTTCAGTCATGCCTGCTGCAGAAAACTCGGTTCGCGCATTATTTTCAAGCATGCTTCAGAGGCATAAAAACAGTAAGATACCGTATCATTTATTTATTTATTTATTTTCAAATCATCGCTTCCACTTCCCTGCCTAACTCGTAGGAGGTTTTACCCTTGACGACCTTCTGGACAAGCCGTGGTCACAGGTGTCTACCCTTCTCCCCCCCGGTACGTGCCTTTATTTTTTGTCGCGCATAGGGTTCATTCAGCATTCCCGCTGATGCTCGTCGATTTTCATCGAATGTAGCTAATTCACGCTCTCGCGCTTTCCGCTATTCAATTTCTTTCATGCAAGAAAAAGGGCCTGGTATCAACATACTTACGTTTACCCTTTTCCTAAAATCACTATATTATAAGCACCTGCCACACGCTCAACGAGTCTCCCACGATTTTTTGTCGCTTCTACGATCTTTGCTTTCTTCGCGTTCTTTGCTTTCTTTGCGTGCTTGCTTCTCGTGCCACACTTTTTTTCCCGGAACAACAGAAAAAAATCTCGGAAAAAGAAAAAGTCGATTTTGTTTTTTCAGCGGTTTGGGAGGCTCTCCTTCGCTTTTTTTCACCGGCTGGTTGAAATTTCTTTTGCACTTTCAGTCATTTTATCCTTTTTTCTTCTTCCGTTTCCTGTGCGTGTGTGTGGTCGGAGCACGGCGACGCGGGCGAGCCCGGCGCCGTCGCGGGTGTCGGCGGATGCTGGCGAGTAGAGGGGGGGTTGCAAGGAGTGCCGTCGCGGTTTTCATGGCTAGGCGTCGTGTGTGCCTCGAGACACAAGGGAAGCATGAATGGGCTCTGTTTTGCCTCCATCTATTTTTTTTTACTGAGTATGCACGAGTCCATAAGGGTCGTTCGGGATTGCAAGCTAACATTCAAGCGGTGCTTATTTTTGCGATCACGCTGAACTGAACGGTTTAATGTGAAGAACACACCCACATACAAAGAGACGAAGACCGTCTGACCATCGACATCGTCGAGCTGGCGAACGAGGGTCACGGTGAGCACCGGGCTTCACGCGGGGCGGGCAACGGGGATCACTGTGACAGAGAGTGAGGAAAGCTTTACCCGGACCGAATCGTTGGCGAGGTGGTCGAGAGAGGGGCGGGCGGCGTACGAGGCTGAGAGAGTAGCTCTGCTGTTCATTTTTTTTATTCTTTGACTTTTGACTGGTGCAAGGTGTTCCAGGGGCAGACACTTATGACATGAGAGGGGACGGGGATTTTTTACTCTTCAGGCTTTTTTCGGTTTCATTTTCATTGTTTTTGCGGTGCTGCTGTGCCATGCTGTGTGTGCTTTCTCGTGTGTACCAGGTACGTATCATACAGCATATCGAAAGAAGAAAATCAGTACCCTACCTGGGGTATGCACGTATGTATATACGTACGTACGGCATGTGACTCTTGGCATATTATCAAGTCGCCAATTTGCAACTACAACAATCATAAAAAAATAAGTTCAATCGTCGACCTTCTATCCGCTTCGCTTAATTCGATGTACTTTTTCTTCCCGAGCGAGCGTAGCGGGCGGCGTAGGCCGCCCGCGGACCGAAGCGCCTTGTATATATACCTGGTATACCTTTTCCAATGAACCTTGGGATTTCCGACCTAACGGCGCTCTTTTCACATTACGAATACGCAAGATAGGCACGCCTAATGCATGAATACAGTGGTTCAGACACGCCTGCCTCAGAAAACGTGGTGCAGGCCTCCTTCTTCCAGGCGTGCCTTAAAAGGCTAGGGCCTAGCTACAACTTCGTGGCCTGAAGTCGGTGCTTCGAAAAACCAAAATACTTGAAAACACAGAGATAAACACACAATCTTGTTTTAAAACGACCTGCGGCCACGGATGGCTTGCCCACGCACAAGCCACAACAGCGACCAAAAGTCGCGAAGTCGAGCGCCGCCCGCCATATGCGGGAAGAGTACTATTTTATGCTTGAAACGTCCGACGATGGCAGGCAGTTTTTTTTTGTAGAATCGTTGTTCTCGTGTTGTGTGGTGGTGGTTATTTTGAGGGGTCCAAAAAGCACCATGCATCAGAGAAAACGTTTCATGTCAGAAGCGGGTACAGTTCGAGAGATCTGCAGCTCCTATGAATAGAGACAAGCAGGAACGGGGCACTTTCGGCTGGTGTCATGACGCAACCTATTTAGTGCCACGTCCTGGTCACACCTGGAACATGTCGGAGTGTAGCATACCAGTCTAATTTAAACGCGTTCTGTTTTTGCTATTTCGCCGCACGTACGTACCACTAAATGCCTCTTCTTCTGGAGACCCGCAACTCGATTACCAATCTAAAATCAAAGGAAGTTCCCAAACACGAGGCACGCCTCAGCACTTCAAAACTGCCCTGCTCCGATCCGCGGCCGTAGAGTATACCTGGTATTTGGCTACTCTGGTCCGAGGCTTGGTAACGGGGTAATAATGCAGGTTTCGATAGGGAGTGATTAAACGTCGTGGGTGTACCAGAAATAGTGTTACTGCAGCTGTAAAAAAAGACGAGGAAAACATGTGTTCTTCTAATCGAAGGGACCCATTAAATAGGCGGGTTTTTTTTTTCCTACGTTTGTATGGTCTGCGCAGCGATCTTAGTCTTCCCGCCCGATCGGCTGCCATATACCTGGTACAGCAGTTCAGTTGATGGCCCCGATATCAGGCGACACTACACAAGGCGACTACGGCTTGAAGGTGATCTGATATGACTTGACCAAACCACTCGTAAGAGCTAATAGAAGGCGAGCCGTCTTCCTATAGGTGCACTCGCCTTATGCAGGTAGGTAGAGTAACTATATCAGGCGGGTGGTGGCCTTATTCAGAGCCTTATCCAGACGATCTGGACGAAGAAAAAAGAGTACCGAGGCACCGCCCCCACCTTCGCCACACAGGCAGTCAAGAGCGTTCGCATCTGCTGCAGCTCTCGGTGCAATATATTATATGGTCTATATTTCGGTGCGCCCTTGGGCCAATATCGAGCGTATGCCGAAACCAGCCGCAACGACGAGACGCCACGTACGTACGAGTGCAGCCCGGCGCCGACCAAACATGGGCTTCTTTCATGGGGGTATCCAATTCGATGCGAGTCGATGAGGGAGGGAAGGGCTCTTCTCTCCATGAAAATGCCTTCTAAGGCATGAACCGTAGTGGGGGAAAGGGAGAAGAGCCTGCTGCTGTGTGACCCCGGATCTGAGGTACGACTATTGATAGAAATGAGAGAGAAAACAAGGGCGAAGATAACAAATGTTGTTGTTGTTGTCTTCACATTAAATCGTCCTTTCTACCCAGCTTCATCAGCACACCCAATGTCCGTCCTGATTCCTTATCCTAGAGAGATACTGATTCTGTGGTCACAGACTGTGAGACAGAGAAAGACAAAAAAAAAGAATAATCGCAAATTCAAGTGTCAAGCAAGTGAAATGTCAGCGTACCGGGTACGATAACACAGCACCACAGGAAAGACAAGAAAAATAGGAACAAAAATACAATAAAACCTAAAATGGGGTGGAAAAAATAAATAAATGTACGTATGCCAAGCAACTAGTGGACACATCGCAGAGCAAAAACTACTTATTGCACATCATGTTCGGGGATCGTTAGGGCGTTACCGATTGCCAGGTGTTGCTGGTATGATAGAGTGAGTTGTGACCCCGAGATAAGACGAAAGTTTGCAAGGCGACACTATAGAAGGCGACTGCGGCATTGAGGCGACCACGCGGCTTCAAGGCGGCCTAAAATGGCTCCACACAACCCCTCACTGTACGAGTTTACGGGTAAGGCAGGTAGGTGGTCGTCTTGTTCGGACGACTTCGATACAGAAGATGTGCCAAGGAATCCTGAGGTACCCCCCCCCCCCCGCTGTCGCCACACAAACAGGCTATTGTTTCGCCACTGCTACTCGTCCATGTACAATTCTCGCTGTAGATATTTTCAGCCTGAAGACAGCAGCAACATCGAGACGAGTCATCATGCGTTGCGCAGGCCAAGAATGGCTTTCTTTCATGAGCCTCGAGGGCATATATGTGTGCCTAGAGATCGACCAAGCAAGTTGGCACGAATGGTTCATCGCGGAGCAAAAAATATTTGCACATTATGCTCGGGGGGGGATCGTTAGGGCGCTATGATCTGCTGTCACAGTACAGTAGTAGTAGTAGCTGTGACCACAGAGATTGTAGCACGGACACTGGGCATGCATGATGTCGACGGGTAGAAGAACACACAAAAGCTTTTGCTGATGACGCAGGCTTAGCATCGGTCCACCGACCGACCAACCAACCACCGTACTCTTCTGCGATCAGATATTTTTGGCCTCGGTAGCCTAGGCATGTCTCAGCGGACCACTTGCTATACGTAGAGGCTAAACGTCGAACATTCGCCCCGCGCGCACATGTATACCCACCTGTTTTGCTCAATGCGTGCTGGAAGTTGTTGGCGCCATTTTGAGGCTTTGAAAACCCACTGAAACTATCGCGCTTGCTCCATTTTATCAGGGCGATGAGACCAAGGCAACCTACCAGGAGCATTGACAAAACTATTGACGGGAAGAGACTCACCGGCGCTGAGCCTCTGATCCGTGCGGTTCAGGTCGCACGTTGCCTCTTTCTGCAGATAGATCTGCCTGCTGCCTGCTGCACGCGCACAGATCTACGAAATATCGTTGTCGAGCAACCCCGTACAAAAACGCCTGCGAAGTCATATGGTACTCCATGAAGGTGCTGCCGTGCTGCTACAAAAAAAACAGCAAGTCGCAATCCACCCTCTGGCTCTTGGCTGATGGAGACAGACGGCCTCCGGGTCTATCCAGGTGGCGCCGACCGGGAGCCGAACCGTGCGAGCCCATCCACCGACAGTTTCAAGGAGGATATCCAGGTAAGTTGTGCATTCCGAAACTTGGCGCGCTGTGCGTGTATGGAAAATATTTGTCGAGAGACGCGTACGAAAATATTTGAAATTGGAATTTGAAGAATCCGAAACACTTGGTTGGGCGAGCCGACCGAGGAGAGCCTGAGGTGATGAGCACTACAGCTGATGTCCGGTGTGGTGTACGGCAGTGATGTGCGGCGGCAGCATGGCTTTTACTGGTGTTCAGTGTTGTGCTTGTCGAGAGAAACGCCCTGTTGTGCTAAAGTCGCTGCTGTGTTTCTGTGCTGCTTTGATCGCACCGCGATGGTAAGTGACCGTCGCTCCCACACCCCTCGCCGTCGGCAACACACCCACACCGCACAGGCCATAGGCAGAGCGGTCGAGCGGCTGCGAGAAGGATTCGCAGACACCTCTGGCAGCTCGGCCAAGGTCAGATGACCCACAGATGCCTGGTTCATTTTTCTTTGACGACATTGCGCACTGCACGCCTGTATACCTGATACCATTGGTACTAAAATACCTCGCACCTGGCATACGAGTACTCCTACCGCTAAAGCAGTTTATCAAACCCATGATTCAACCATTTTTTCGCTCAAGCCCCCTCGCCCCCCGTATTGCGATACCTCGCTCGCTCGTACCACCGATTGATCAACCTTCTGTCTCAATGTTGCCGCAGTCGGCACCTGGCCACGACTCTCTGCACTGGAACGGCGTACAGTCGGGGTCTAGTCTCGGGTCCGGAGGAGCAAGCCCACACGATCGCGAGCCAAATCGCCGTGGGGTTGACCGGTCTTCCGACGCTCCACGACCCCTCCCTGCCGGGTACGTAAGGTGGTGCTTGCCGACGATGGCAGCATCGGCTTTTACAGCAACCCGAGTACGTTTACCACGTACAGCTGTAGTGCCATACGTACTTGAGGCATAGCAGTGCTCTTATTATACCAAAGAGGGCACTGCGCTACCTCGTTGCGGTGCAGCGCACCGTTCGTTGCTGTCGTGTGTCAAAAAAATTGCAGAGGCAGTTGGTTTCAGAACACAGGAGTACTGGAGTACGTAGATACCGTATTTTATACCAGGTTCCAAGTACTACTGCTGTAGTCTACAGCAGTGTGCAGCAGGACCAGCACTACGTACGTACTGGCGGTACAGAGATGACCACGATCGTGGTCCTACATAGCCTCTAGGCCTATCAACAGCAGCAAGCAGCAGCTGTGTCGTGCCACTTCGATCTTGTGCCTCTGCTGTAATCGCGCCGCTATGCACGTGAGGCTGGGGATTAATTCGAATGAAGCACTGCTGTCCTTCCTCTCCGCCTGCTGAGGCTCGCTCAAGACCGCGAGTACAGGAGTACAACATCACGTTGGTATGAGAAATCCCGTCGATCGCCATAGAACACCAGAGTAATCGTGTGCTACGCACTGATGATGCTATTGATATACGTACTCGTTACTTGTTACCTGGTACATATAGAACGCGAATACCAGTAATCCAGGGTCAACACGAGAATATGTATGATAGGACAACATTGTTTTGAGTTTTTTACAAGTACGTATTCGTGGAGCATCCCGACGTGCCAATGATAGTATACGTGCGTATACCTCAAGACGAATGCACCTTGAACGCATGTGCACCTACTGTGATTTCAGATTTCAGTTCGTAGTCGTATCGCATACGTACCGGGTATTATATGTACCTGATATGCACGGGTATAGACCAACCTACTATAGTATCATACGTCGATACGGGCGTTCTTCGGCCATGCGCAGCAGCGGTTCCACTGATACCTGGTACACTTCTGTGGATATATACAAGCAATGACGGTGGAGTCCACATAAACACACACGAACGACTTCGAAAAAACGAAGCAAAACTGGCTGACGTTTAAATGTCTGTTATTGATGCTGTATCGACGACACTGCCGCCGCCCGCGCTCGCTGACAGGGAGACGGCAGCGGGGAGCGATGCTGAGGAGGTGGCGGCCTTGACCTCAGCGCTCGACCGGGTAAGCGCGAGATTATACAACTGCAACTGAATGGGATCATCTTCGTGTTTTTAATAGTCGAGCCCAGCACGCTTATTCCCCTTGTGTATGGATTGGACGGATAATTGCTGTTGCCCCTGAACTGTGTGGCAATGGACAGCTCACCCCCCTTGGCTTGAGTCAGGCCCCCCAGAAGGGTTTGGTGCTGGATTTTTGTCGCTTCGGTTTTGCTGATAGTCGATCGCCTGTACGAATTTGAGACCGATGGTAGCTCAAGTGGGTTTGACAGTCTCCGAGATACGGTGAAAATCTGGTGTGCCTCGTTGGGCATTATGCCGACAGACTCTTGAGTGCACTTTACCGCAGTACTCCACCCTAGTTTATTCTACAATTGTTGCAGCGTACCACCACCAACGATACACTGGATGCACTGACCCCGAGTCGCACCATACTGCCCCTGAGCAATATTTTCGCTGGCACCGCTGCTGTTGCTGCAGTGGCCCTCATCACTGCTAAAGTGTTGGCCTATGGCAATTCGACACCGGTAGTTTGAGACAGCCGCCTTGCCCCGCCGCACTTGACTCGTTTCCGTCCACCGCCCAGACAAGCTACTCGCACGGGCGTTTGTCTTTGCGCGAACTTCGCCCGACAGACGACGGTCGAAAGTTGTATTATAGTGACCACATCCTTGGGCGAGAAGACGCTGCATCAGGCGTCTCCCAGGACCTGGGCGGGAACGGCGATGGCGGCCTTGACAAGCGTCGCTTGACTGGACCCCGCGACAGCGGGCGGCCTACCCGTGGCAGTCCGAGTGGAAGGCTAGGTGAAATGGCAACAGCGGTAACGTCGGAGTGGAAAGAGGGAGATGATGGGGACGGGGACGGGGGAAAGGAGCGACGTAGGATGTCAGCAGGCGTGCCATCTGAGAACCGGGCGCGGGCGTCGCTTGTGGACGGCCAAGCAGGGGCTTTATCGCTGTCGTTGCCGCCGCGGTCGCCGTCGCCATTGCCATCACCTTGGCCGGTCGATGACGTTAGCGAGGGGGGTAAGAGAAAAACTCGAAGACGTTCGTCGGAGGAGGAGGAGATCAGGGACGACAGCGCTGGGCCAGATCGTGGGGCCAACAGCGGGAGAAAACGACGCCCGGTAGACCGACGCCGAGGGGGCAAAGGAGAAAGAGAAGACGCAGGAGTGGGCGCAGCAGAAGGAGGAGAAAGAGGGGCAAAGGGAGCTGGAGCAGGAGAGAGTCGGGAAGGGCGACTTGGGAGAAAGAGGGAAGACTCGGTGGACGGTGGCGGCTCCCTGCTCGAGCTACGTGACGCGTTGAGGTCAAGGGAAAGGGATCTGCTGCGCCTTAAGCGTGACGTCGGCGCCGTTGCCACGAGCGCTGGCAGTTTCAAGCACCTCGCGGCTTCTCTCGGTAGTGGCGTCAACGCAGGCAGCTCGACCGGCTTTGGCTGCTTGGACGACCGCGACAACGACCACGACGGCACCAACAAAGACAGCCGACCGAGGGCTCCAGAGTCGCGTGTAACGAAACCGCGTATGGGACCAGAACTAGGCGGAGCAAATGTTGTTGACGACGCAGGCGAAGCTCCGCTCAGGGTGATGGATGCAACACGTCGGTCGTATCGCAAGGAGGAAATAGGTGGTCCCTCAAAGTTTAGTTGGCCGCCAGCCGAGACGGCGGTGCACCGCGAAGCGTCATCCGCAAGAGCCATCGGTCTGCTTCAGGACGGAACGCATGCCATAGCGCAATCCTTGTCACCGCCGCCGCCGCAGCAACCCTTTCCCACCTCTAAAGGTGCGGACGTCGCGGTGGGAGGGTCAAGACTTGTTGCATCTGCTCACGGGGCACTCAGGCGGATGCGGGCGGTGCTGGAGCAGCGGGAAGTCGACGCACGGCGTGCCAAAGACGATGCAGGAAAGATGGTGAGTTTGTTTACATTAGCTGTGCACCTGCGTCACGGCGAGCAGTCTCGACGCCTCACTTTATCTTTTTTTTTGCGCGGCTGCAGCGAATTTTTCTCGAACGGCATCATTGCGCTGTTCTCCTGGCTGCACGAGAGCCACACCAGGTAGAATACACGATTTGGCGAGTGGTTGGTGTCCGGTTGTCATACTGCAGTGTCTCAACCTTGCGACTGACAGTTCTCCTTGACTCAGCGACTTTGGTAAAAATCCATGCGCCCGCCATTTCAAGCTAGTGGCAGTTTCAACCGGCGCATGCAATTTTTCTTGTTGCGCTCCTAGCTGCCGCACCTTGATCTTAACGCCTTGAGTGCTCGCTTATAGGCTAGACTATACTCGTACCTCTTGTTTTTTTTTTGGCCATGGACAGCGCCACGGTGCATGCTGATCGCTAGTGGGAGCGCATCTCCCGCAAGTATCTGGAAGGGCAACAATCTCCTCACGTACATAGTTGTAGTCTCTTTCGGGCCTTTGACAGCTCGGTCTCTACCGTGTACATACAATATCCCCCACCCCCCGCCACACAAACCCCGAACACTTCTCTGCAACTCCACCTCCCCGATACTTTGCGTTTTTTATTCCCCCCCCCTCCCTATAGGAAGGGTTGACGTCGGTTGGCAACGACGCTGTAAAAGGCGTCAATCACCTCGTGAGCTAGACAACCAGGGTACCGTTTTGTTTTTGGCGGTCGCCATGGCTAGCGGTCGACCAAGATCATTTGTGCGTGGTGGAGAACCTTAACTCCGCACAAAGGAGATTATCGTACTACGTAGTGTGTACCTGGTATATGGTAAGGCACCCACGAAGCAGTTACGTAATATGCCCATTGCTGTCTCTGGAAGTGGCCGCACCAAAAAATAGATATTTTAGTTCGACGCTGCTAGAAAACCCGCCGCACGAGCGGTTCTTAGGTGGATGCAGCCCACCCTTCATGCGACATGCCGAACACCCGACGGCCCTTCGCGCTGGGTGCAAGCAGTATCTGCCTGATCAGTGAAGACCCTACGTGCCCCGTCCCAGTATTTGTATTGTAGGGATGCGAGGGTCTATGGTATTACGACTAGGGCTATGCATGACATGAGTACCCCTCCACCTCCCCCCCCGTCTCTCCTTCAAATGCTGCTTAGGCCGACAACTTGAGTGAAATGTCGACGCGCTTGCACAGCTCGGAGCGGAAGCGCCGCGCACAGACGGCGGAGCTCACCGAGGCGCGGGCCGAGATCTCCCGCCTCACCCGCCGCGCCAAGGAAACGGCCGCGGCAAAAGAGTCGGAAGAACGGGCCGCCCTCAACCTGGCGCTGCACGAGCGCGACGAGGACCTCACCCGCCTGAGAGAGAAGCTGGAGGCCGCGACGGGGGAGCTCTCCGAAGAGCAGGAAGGCACCGCTTCCCTCCGGGAGCGGCTCGAGGCATCCGAGCGAGATGTCCGGGACGCGTTGGAGAGGGCCGCGGTGGCGGAGGAAGACGCGGCGGAACAGACGGCGAGGGCGGCGAAGGCGGAGTCGGCCGGGCGGGGGCTGGGCGCCGCCGTCGAAAAACAAATCGCCGAGCTCGAGAGCGCCGTCGAGGAGAGGAGAACCGCCGCCCAACGAGCGCGCGAAGAAGCCAGGTCGGCGGTGGCCGCGCTGACGTCTGCGGAGGAGGAAGGGCGCCGGCAAGCGCGGGAGGCAGCGAGGGCTCGGGAGCAGCTGGGAGCAGAGAGGGAAAGGTCGGCGCGCTTGAAGCTCGAGCTGGAGGTGGGTGCCCGCTGACTTCGGGCTTTTGGATCCGCCCGGCTGTGTGTGTGCGTTTTTTGTGCTGTCGTCATCTGAAGCTTTGAAAGCGATGTGCAGTTTGGCGTTGCCGGGGGGCGTTTGGCGGTGCCCACGTCGCGGTTGGGTTTACGGTACGGTACTAGCGTTTTTGTGCGCGTGGCAGGTGCTATACCTCGTATTGCACCTAATATATATGTACCCCAATAATCGCGTGAATACTTGCGGGCACCACGCCGAGAAGTCTAAATGGCGTGCGGTCCTTTTCTGGTTTGTTTGCACACGTTTCCGATGCTTCTGTAACAGGCCGCCCTCCGAGAGCGTACGCACGCGATGGAGAATCTAGCAATTACTGAGGCGGAGGTGGAACGGCTGCGCGTGGATCTGGCGGCGGCGCTAGCGGCCGCCCAGGACAATCAGGCGAGCGCTTCGGCGGCGTGAGGACGGCGTGCTTGATGTTTCGGGATAATAGCGATAGAGGGTTCGGGTATGCACGGCGGAGGTAGCCTCCCGCATGCGCAAACCAAGAGCCCAAACGAACTGTACGCCTTGGGCAGCGTGTTACGGGACGGGCCGGGCCTTTTTGATCCGAGTTTTTGATTATTTTTGCGTCGTGGTTCGATCTTGCTGACGTGAAATTATACTCACTGTTTACGGCATGAGAGTATTCAGTACCAGGTAGACAATAAACAGTTACACTATTTACCACTGAGGCCTTCCTCTAGCCCGAGCCTCCGAGAGGTCGCCATTGCGCCACCGGCTGCGATTTTCCAGCGCTGTCGTCCTCTTCTCTTCCCTGTACCCGAACCGTTTGTGGTGATCTTGACGGCGTTGCCTTGATGTAGCACCTGCCTAAAGCGTTTGGGGCTATTGTATTGCTGATCGTTTCAGAGGCACCACAGAAGCGAATATCCCTGCACGTGGGAAAAAAAACATGGCGAATACCGAACCCCTGAGGAAGGCCTCGCTTGTCCATGTCCCGCCTTCCCTGCACCTACGCAACCTTTCAGAAAGTGTCGCGCTGTCCGAATGAATGGTGAGGTGAACACGTATATACATCACCTCCAAATCTCTTTTGGCTATTAGAGCAGGTGGAGCACTACTGCAGTAGCCTACAGCGGTTACGCCAGGGAAAACAAGGCAGGTGGTTATGCACATGTCTACCCGTCCCCCCCCCCGTTTTCCCGACGTCAACTTTAAGTTGTACCCCTGTCCCACCGGTTGTCTACGCTTCACAGATGGTTCACCGTGAACGCGAAACGGCCACGGAGGGCTTGCAAGCGGCAGAAGCGGAGCTGGCCGGCCTCAGGGTGACGCTGGCGCTCGCGCGCGAGGGGGAAGAGGCGGAGCGCCGCCGCTTCGAGCGAGAATCGAGCAAGGCGGCGGCTTTGCGGGAAGATCTTGCAGCGAGTGAGACCCGCCGGAAAACACAAGAGGAAGAAATATTGCTCGTGAGAAAACAGGTGCGATTATTTGATACTGTGGCGTTTTCTGCGACCGATTTTGGCGCAAGAAAGGTGCGTTAGGTGCTATTACCGCGGCCGATTCGGCGCGAGGCATGCCACAACCACCAAAGATGTCGGACTACCGCATTACGTCATCACGGCGGGGTCACATTTTCGGTAAGCAATTGGTCTGGGCCGCCGTATTTACGCAACAACCCCTGAACCTATTCACAAACGCCGCATATTTATATCGGAAACCCAGTAATTTTTCTCCCGCCGGCAGCTCCTGTGGCTGCTACAATCGCCAAATTTCGACTTCGATAGCGCCGGGTACAAGCCCGGTGGGGGTGGCGGTGCAGAGCCGACAATTGCTTTACCGACTCCTTGCAGACGACGGGCCCTTCGAAACTTCCGGACGTAGCTCACCTTGGTTGCGTGTGTACGAGTAGGCCGTTTTTTTTTCTGATCCCGCGGCATGAGTCGATTATTTGGCCGGTTGCTTGGGTCGTTGCCAGGTATGAAAATAGCTGTTGGCAACGCTGCCGCCATTCGGCTGGCGTAAATTGTGGTCCGGCTGTGTCTCTGACCCCCTTTTTCAGGTGGCGCGGTTGGACGCGAAGATCGAGGTAGACGTGAGGCGGGAGCGAGCGAAGTTGGACGCGGCTGCCAAGGCAAGCCTCGCTGAAGCGCAGCGAGAATTGCCTACGCTTGAAGCTAGGGTCGAGACACTGGAGACCGACCTCCGTGTCACTCGGCAGCGGGAGCGAATAGCCGCGGAGGCGACCGATGACCTCAAAGCCGAGCTCGTTGTCTGCCGTAAGAGGTCGGAGAGAGCGGGGGCGGCAGCGGCGGCTGCGCTGGAGCAAGCTCTCGCGGCTGAAGCCACGGCTGAGTCTAAAACACGTTCCTCTCAGCAGGCGGCAGAGACCGCACGGCGGGATAGCGAGGCACTCAAGCGAAGCCTTGTCGCTTCGCAGGCGCAGTCCGCGGAGCTCCGCGCCGAGTATTCGAGGCTGCTGTCACAGCTCGAACCTGCCTCGGCGACCCCCCCCTCTTGGTTCGGCAGAGCGGGCGGTCTTGGCGATGGGGCCACGGCGGTGTCGACGACGGCTGGGGTAGTCGTAGCAGAAGCTCCGGAAACCGCGGCTGGGGCAACGTCTGCCGCGGGCGCCGCTCTCCGCATGCGCGCGGAGCTCGAGGAAAGGCTAGCTTTAGCACTGGCTGAAGCGACAGAAGCGCGCACAGCTGCGCAAAGGCTGAAACTTAAGGTCAAGGCCTGCGAAAGAGAGCACAAGGACCTCTCCACGACGGTGGGCGGCAACGCACGCGACCGGACGGAACGGTGGGATGCGGGCCACGTGGAGAAGGCGCAGGGTCTGCAGGAGAGAGGTGGTGTTTCGAGCGGAGCGGGTGGTGCTGGGAAGCGAGAGCTGCGTCTCGCGTGCGGTGCGATGAATAGCGTAGCATCCGCGTTGTGTGCAGCCATGAGTAGGACAGAGCATCACGGCGGCGACGGCGACCGAGGGAGGAAACTCGACGACACCCTGTGGGCAACGAGCATGCAGTCAAGAGGAAGGGCCGCCAGTGGAAGCCATTACTCGAGGGCGCCGGCTGGTGGGCGCAGGCGCCGGCGCAGGGCGCTCTCTGCCGACAGCAACAGGACTGGAGACGGCAGGGATGCCGACGATGATCTGCTCGGCGATGAGTGGGAGCAGGGGGCAGAGGGGGACCAGCGCTTTATCTCTCGCGCGGAGGTTCGTGAACTCTCGGATTGCTTGCGCTCGGCGGCCGGCAAGATTTTGGCCGCACGAGCAGACGAGCGTGAGGCGGCCGAGCAAGAGGTAGCGCGTCTGCAGGAGGAGCTCCGCAACTCTGAGCATCGGGAGGCGGAGACAGCGGCGAGGCTCGAGGAGAGCAGGGAGGTGATTGTTTTTTTTTGTTTCTGGACGTGTTGGCTCTTGCCTCATTCCCGCACTGCTCCTTTTTGCTAAAGTACGTGTGCACGGAAATTTGTACAGTAAGTGTGCTTTCGTTTTGGCAATGTTCGGGTAAATCATGGCAACGAGTATTGAGGCTATTGACAGGAACGTTCGCCCGCAATGCAACAGCGTAGCAAGGGTGGCTCCTGATGACAGCAGATGTGGCGTGTTGTGCAACGACTGCACCAGTACCTAGTAGAGTAGCTTGGGCGTGCGTACCCTGAAATGGGCGTCTTTGTCGGCAGGACGCCAACTCGCCCGCTCGTGTGCCACAACCGAGTCGCGTGTCACTTCCTCCCTCTCACGAGTTTCTCGCCTCGTGTCTTGCGGTTTCCCCAACACTGCAGCTGAGCCGAGAACAGACGGGCTTCGTGGAAGGTGTTTGGCAGGAGAGACGACGTCTTGAGGCCGAGCTCGGTGCCCGCGGCGAAGAGGTCGAACGGTTACGAGCCAGCGAGGACGTCGCCCGCGCGGCGGTGAAAGACCTGGAGGGCCGCGCGGGAGAACTGTCTGTGGCTCTTCGGCAGGGGCAGGCGCAGGCGAAGCACGACGCCCAGGCGGCCGCGGCTGCGAGTACGAGAGACGCAATGGAGGCGCTGCGGCGACAGCTAGATGACCTCCGTAGAGAGGTCGACAGGGCGAAGCAAGAGCAGGTAGCAACCAACTCGCGGCCTTGCGCGGCCGGAACTGGGGCTGCTGCTGCTGCTGGAGCGGAGTCGTCAGACGCAGCATCTGGGTTGGCGACAGGTATGGGGGGCGGAGCGCCGAGGGCGGAAGGGAGGGGGGTAGCGACGGCGGCGGTTGTCTCCTCGGCTGTGCTTGAAGGAGAGTTCCAACGGTTGCGCGCTAAGTACGAAAAGGCGAAGGGACGCATCGCTGCGCTGGAGGAGCTGGTGGCTGCTTCCCGCCGGGTCAGCACACAAGCTCGGAAAGAATTTCAGGTGCGTACAGGAAATAATGGAGAGCATGGTGGGGTGGGTCTCGGCGGGGAGAGGGTGTGCGTATCGCGTGTTGTGGCTGGTGGGTGTCCATAGATGGAGGTGCCAGGCAGAGGTATGGACGCAAACTTCGTATCTCTTTTTCTCCGTGAGCGCCGATGCCATCGCGTTTTTCCGTACCGTATTGGTGAGGTTGCGTCAGAAGTCAGGCCGAGTAAGACACGACGGGGACCAACCCGCCTGCAACGACAACAAGAACAACAACAGCAGGATAGGAGTTGGACTGCCGAACGTACGCAGCCAACGCTCGCCAACATCGCCTTGAAGAGTGATGGTTGTTGTTTCTGTCCGTTCTGCTTGAGGGGGTACATGAAAACAACTATGGGGGCAATGGACTTTTTTTTTCTGACATGCGCTGGCGTGTCCGTATACTTGTCGCTATAAATAGGGTGCTCTGGACGCGCTGAAGCTATCTCAGGAATTGTTGCTGAGGATACACAGAAAGCGTCAAAGCCGGGACGGCATTTCCGACGACTCGGTAGCTCCCCCGCAAAGCTTCAAGGAACCCTCCGCCCCAATAACCAAGCTTCATAGCCGCGTCAACCCGGCGCAGGGCTCGCGCGAAAGGCCGCCAGGAGCTGCTGCGGTAGCGGCTGCACCGGAGGAAGGCCAACCTCCTTCGGCCTCCGCGTCGGCTGAGGCCCACGCGTATGAGCTGACGGCTCAGGCATCCAGGCTTCGTGACATGAGCGGCAACGTCAAGCGGCTTCTGCAGCTAGCGGCGGGCGAGGTGCTGGGTGCCCTCGAAGACACTCGAGACTCTTTCGGGGCTGCCACCCCTGCCTCGGGTCACCCGAGAGAGGCTCTTGCACCTTCTCAGGGATGGGAGGCGGGCGCTGGAGACCCTGCTGCTCCCAGGAGGGAGAACGTTGATATCCTCACAGAGCAACTGCGTGAGGCAAACTCGGTGGCCCGGGCGCTAGAAGCGGATAAAGCGAGGACGGACGACCAGCTCGGCAAAGCTGTGGCACAGCTTGCGGAAGCTCAGGAGCACCTGAGGGACAAGGCTGCTCAGGTTGGTTTTGTTCGGGATTTTTTTTCTACACCGCTTGGGCTTTAGCTCCCCTGTAATTTTGGTTCGACTTTGCGCTCACTGTTAGGGGCGGGATTTGATAGTTATTGGGCCAAAAAAGTGTTCTGGGGCTTTTTTCAGTTTAAATAATTTCGTCATCGATCAACCAATCAAAATGCAACGTCGAGCACATCATCACAAAAGGCTGCTGATCAGGTTCCGAACAATTGTACTACGTACTGTATGCATGTACTACGTATATGCATCATATGTACACGTATGTTTGTCAAATTTTCGTACTTTTGCCACTTTTCTCTTCGTACAAAGCACTTTTCGGTGAAACGCCAAATGCTCGGGCACATGAAACCCGGCCGGACACATTGGTCCAGGTCTCGGCGCGATCCGTGCACTCTGGAGCGCGTGGCAGGCGCTCTAAGTTTTTTTTTCCGGCGGGAGTGGATAAGACGATTTCCCTGGTTTCGATACGAGAGGCCTTATTTCGTACGTACGTACCTCTGAAATGTCGTCATTTTTTTGGTCCTTCATCTACGTACTCGTAGTACCTACCAGTACGTTTTTTTGCGTCTGAACACAGCATACAACGCAGACAACAGACAACCCAATACAGCAGCAGAGCAGAGAGCATGGTTAACCCCAGCTGCATACAGCACTGCAACCCTGCCTTCCAGCAGCAGCAGCACAGTGATCAGTCACGGGCACGTGTGGCAGGTCTACATGCTGCTGTATTATTGCTGTGGCTATCTGCTTTTTTCTGACCCGAGATCGATCATCCCGCAACAACACACCTCTATCTCTGCTTCTTCTACGTATTGCTGTGTGTGATGTAACACTGTCACTGCTCCAGCCGTGCTCGACACAGTGCGCCAACAGCAGCAGGTAGCGTACTATGCACATGCGGCAGATCCGCGCTGTACTCTCAGTACTACGGCAAGCAGTGGTGTTTGTTGTTGTTGTTGTTGTTGTTGTTGTCTTCGGCATATTGGCCTATAGTATGCACGTACCTGCTGCATGCAGTGTGTGACCGGCAGTTTTTACTCCGTACCGATCATCCCCTGATCGCAGCAGATAATTCCTACTAGCATCGCGTACAGCAGCATTTGTACAAAAATACTCTAAGTTTCGGACTGCTGTGTGCCCTACACTGCTGACCGATCCTAGAGCCAGCCGAAAGAGCACCAGTACACGTTCATTTGTCGCAGTACGCGTATCTTATGCGGTCGTATCATGTCACATGGCCTTTTAAAGCAGTACTGCTGTACATACATGCTGTTATATCCTGCGATGTGTTTTAGATTGCGTGAAAACACACAACGTGTCCGTTTGTGAGTACTGCTGTATGTAGCGTATGTATGATCGATGACAAACTGCGCTTGATAAATATTTTTTTTTCGTTACTTCTGTACCGAGGTTCGACTGGGACGATCCTTGCTCCTTTCTTTTCTTCAAGTTTCCACCAGTATTATAATACTCGTAGTATCATACGACAAATACACCGATTTGATGCACATGACTACCACAACCAACATCCCTCCATCTCAGTTCCACCAGAAAAACAACCACTCCCCCCTGAGAAGCATCTACCAAAAACCCGCTGTCCACACCCACCTTGCTTTTCTGACCTGCTATTTACGCGTATGATACACTTAGCCTACAAGTTGTGTGCTTTCACGCAATAGTGCCACGGAGTTTGGGCGCACATACGCTTGGCGTACGTTCATACACCTCAACCTTGCACAGTTTAGTCATAGTTGCTCCCAATACTTGGGACTAAATCAAAGTATGTTGGGGAAAATACTGCTGTACCAGGTAGGTACCACTTCGTGCACTCGCAGTATTCCGGGTTTTCACTGCAGCAACAGCAGCAGATAGATACTACTGCGAGTACTCGCAGTATTACTGTGTAGTATTTCGAGGTTCTGTATACTACTATGTACCATACTGAGGATACTACTCTGCGGATACTTTCGGGCTCGCACTAATTCGAGATTCGATTCGAGCTTCTGCACTTCAGATATGTTCTGTACTCCAAGTATTTCGTGTTTCAATACTACTACTGCGGGTACATATTTTTGCCTGTATTCTCGAGCTACCGTACTGCTCATACTCTCAGTATACTCTCAGCAGTTGGGCCTTCTCAGTACTTACTATATATTGGCCTCCGTACTGCTCATACTCTCAGTATACTCTCAGTAGTTGGGCCTTCTCAGTACTCACTATACATTGGCCTCCAGTACTTCAATACTCTCAGTACTCGGACTACGAGTTATTCTCGAGCATCTTCTATTCTGTGTCCGTGAAGATTTTGTTTTACTCAGAGCGCCAAAAACATACCTGGTATTTTTTTAGGGAGGAATGGACGTATTTTGTATGTGCTGGATTTACTCAGCCGGTCACAGTAATATAACGCAACCTCGACCTCACGCACCTTTTCGTAATTACATTTACGCCGCAAGCAACGAAATGATCGCCGCGAGTCATCTGTTCAGGATCAATATCCACTTACCGGTATACCCTCTTTTATTCTATTGTATGTACAGCAGTAGTATTAATAGTAAATTCATATGATCGCACACTATTTCCACGAACAGCACCATGTCGTTTTCCTCAAAAATATGTGTGTGTGTTGTTCACATGATGGGTGGATGCAGTTAGTTCTCAACAGGCAGTTAGTTCTCAACAGGTGTGCAGGTATTTCATACGAGCATTATACTTCTCGCTCTTGCGCCACTGGCACTTCCCGGAGGGGAACCTTGTACGTACGTATAGATACCAGTACATGCTTACGGGCTGTACTTGTACAAAATAATAGAACGCTCAGCAGTGCTCGTACTTGCACAAGCTGCTCCCGGAGTTTTTTAAGCATTTCTTGCGGCTTCGCGGCCACCGCGAGTCAAAGCAACGCTCGCGACTCACAGCGCTCCCGCGCCATATGGGCCAGAACATTTACCCCGAGGCAGAGAGTGCTTGTTGGATAGGCCCGCTGGTCTGTTGCCAAACGCTTGCCTGCCGCGTATGGTGTCGCTGTGCTGTGCGCACATATAAAGTAGGATACCGAAAGCATACATATCATCGCGAAAGTTATTGTGCTTGCCTCGGCTCCAGGCAGTTGCGCGGACGCTCCGAGGACACCGCGCGCCACAGCGCTCCCGTGCCTTACGCTAGAGCTCTTGCTGCGCGACAGGGTGCTCGCTGGGTAGGTCCGCTGTTCTTTTTGCCGAAGGCTAGCATGTCTCGTACCCTTTTATCCATTTTGTTGTGTTGTACAATAGGACATGTCGACCGTATTATCGCGAATGCAATGCTTTTTTCTGGAAGCGGCGCCACAAACTATCGACTTCCGTCGGGTACACCCAATTATCAGGCAAATATAGGCCGATTTGCTAATTCCTAGTGCACGTCCCCAATTGAATGAAATCCGGTGGGGTTTGCTTCAATAGATTTCAAATGACCCAGAGAGAATCTTGATGAAGTATTAAGCACATGAAATCCCATAGTTCGAAGATTTGCCATGGTATTTGGTAGTGATCCCCCCTAGAGCGAGTATTTGGACGATTTCACCTCTTCGCTTATTTCCAATCTAAAAACAAACTCATCAGCATTTAGACGTACTGAGTCTGAGGGTAATACTAAACTGTCATGAGCAGATTCGCCCGCGATATCGCTCACTATGCGTTTGGGAATTGTTTGATTTTTACACTGGAATCGAGTCATCCTAGGGTGGCTGCAGGCGTTTTGCTTTTCGGCGGGGATTGTTTTTTTGCTGGTTGTTGTCACCATTTTTTGTGGTCGATACGCACGAAATCCCACGCCTAACAGTAGTTGTGCTGCAATGCATAGTGTTTCGTTCATGTCCGTGTGGTTCTACTGTTTGTTTTCATCCGATCATGCTTTGTGCTCCACAAAGGCAGTACCATGTCGGCACCGGCCTAACGTTCCAGTGAGGTACTAATTCCTCCTTGCGTGTGAACTGTGTGTTCCCGTCAGCAATCACGTGCCTGGACCGCAAATCTCTTTCAGAATGATGGTGGTGGTGAACCTAACCCCCCCCCCCGCTCCACGTGATATGTGCACGCTGACCTCAGGCTCTCGTGCTGGAGGAGCAAGTGGCCCGATCGGACGCAGACCGCCGAGAGGCACGTGAAGCTCAGACGACCACAAACGATCGGCTTGCAGGGGCTGAGTCAACGGGCGCGGTGACCCGGCGTCGCCTCGAGTCCGCGGAGGAAGAGCTTTCCCACACGAGGGGACGCCTGGACACCGCGTTAGCGGTTCAGACCGACCTGAGGAAACGGTGCGAGGAACTAGCACTCGCGTCCAGCGCCTTTGCGACGGAAGTCGCCAAGCAGAAAGAGGAGCGCGCCAGCTCACAAGAGCGATCTCGCACAGAGAAGGCTGCGAGTGCGAACGAATTGCGGGAGCGGTGCGCCGAATTTTCTCGCGCATCGGAGCTGTGGGCGGCCGAGCGAATCCGAATCCAGAAGGAGCTGGACAGCGCGCGCACCGAAGCCCAAGATATTGACGCCGACGTTGCCCAAGTCCTCGACGCGCTAGCTTCGTCAGAGAAAGAAAGGCGGCAGTTGGAGAGCGAGCTCGACCGACAGTCTAGGATAGCGGGGGCCGCACGGCGAGCAGCAAAAATTGCGGAGGGCACGGCGGCGCATGTGCAGAAGGACGTAGCTCGCGAGAGATCTGCGCTTTTCGAGAAAACAGGCTTGATCGAAGACGCGATGCAGGCTGACACGTCTAGGCTGAAGGGTTCGCTGGAGCTGGAGACCAAGCGACGCGAGGAACTGGAAAGAGAGTGCAAGGGATTGGCCTCGCGAGTGACTGAGCTCGAAGCGGCCCTGATGGCCGCGTCGACTGAGGCGATGAAAGCCGCCAAAATCGCAGCCGAGGGGGGCGTCAAGCACGAGCGCGAAGTTGCGACGCTGAGCGATGAAGTCGCGAGGCTCAGAACTTCGCTTCGAGAAGAAGTCGAGAACGCCCGAGGGGCGCTCGCGCGTGCGGAGGAAGGGCGCGAAAAGTGGACGGAAGAAAGAGCAGCCATTAAAAACGAGGCGTCGAAGGAAAAAATAGCGGCGCTGACCGAGGCCACCGAGCGGGCTTACCGAGAGGGCGTAGCCGACGAACAATCGCGCTTGGTCGATGCTCGCGAGCGGGATCAGTGCAAGGCAGCTGGACTACAGAAGAGCATGGAAGAGATAACGGTGGCGCTTCAAGCAGAAGCAAGTATTGCGGCCGACGCGCTGACCCGTGAAGCGTCTCTGCGCGCGCAGGCGGCGCACGAGGTTTCTGCCTTGAAGCGCAAGGTGGCTGAGCTTGAAACCGCCTTGGAAAAGGCAACTGCTGCCGCCAGTATTGCCACCGAAGCCGCGCGCGAAGCCGCCAACCCGATGTCCCAAATGCAGGCCGAGATGCGCTCCGTTATAAGCAGTCTTGAGCAAGACAAGGAGGAGAAAGTACGAGAAGCAGACGCCAGGGTGGAAGCCGTCAACCGGCAATGGAATGAGTCGAACCGTCGAACCCACGCCTCGCTGCCCGTCAGGCACGCAGAATCGACAGCAGCAGCGGAAACTTTGGCACCGCAGGGAGAGAAAGGGGGTGAGGCAGCTGCTGGTCTCTCGATTTTTTCCGTTGAAGCCACGGTTGAGCAAGACCCCACCGGCAAGACCCCACGGCCAACGGCTCTCCGAACGAAAGGTGGTATGCGCAACGACGACCGATGGAGGAGGGTAAGTGGGTATTCGAGCGGAGCACGCGGGGAAGTCCGACTCGCTGGCGGTGATGTAGGCGGGGCCGAAGGCGACTTTGGCAAAAAGGGAGAGCAGCGCGTGGAAGGGGTGGCAGCAAGAGGGGGCGGTGGGTCGTTGCATCCATCGACGGGCAGGGATGCAGGCCGCGGCTCTCCCGCACCCGAGACCCCTTGGCGCCGCCTCCAACAAGAAGCTTGGCTTCCGACAGCCGGAGACATCGGTGACATCATCGCGCCCGCTACTGCCCCCCCCCCCCGGTTGTCCGCTCTCCAGCAGGCGGGGCCCAGCGGCGGCAGCAGCAGCAGCAGCAGCAAAAGCATCAGGGGAAGAGTCGAAGTTACGGTTGCAGGATCACAACTACGACGTCCTGGTGGCCCGGCCTCCGGTTCTGGTCCTCCCTTTCCCGCCGGCGGTACCCCTCGCCAAGACCCGCTCTTCGTCGCGGGGCGGGAAACAGAAGAGTCCAATCAGGCCGACCATGTCGATGTCACCATGGGTGACACGCCACGGCCTGAGCGGGTTACTGCCGTTCTTCCGTCTCGGATAGAATATTCCGACGACAACGAGTCTTGGTCGGCCACGCAATCCCTCGAGTCCTTGAACACCAACACCTCTGACTTGTCGACCTTCTTGGCATCGGCGACGGCGCCGGGCGGGCTAGGCCGTGAGGGGGGGCGGCGCCGAAGCGTGGTTGTTCGCGACTGGAAAGCCGGCCAACGAGAGGCGTTTAGTGAGCTGGACCGGAGGGCTTCTGCGCCCGCGGGTGGTGTTGGTGTTGGTGTTGGTGGTAATGGTGGTGGTGGCAGTTAGACAGGTATGCCCCGTGGTTTTTGTGGCAGCATCGTGCCTGGTAGTTTGTGTCAGAGTCGAGTCTTCTTTACGAGTCATGGTAGTATTGTGTGAGTTTTGTGTCGACGGGACGATTTTGTTTTCCCCGCGGGTTGCTTGTGGACATACTTGGTACAAAATAGGTTGTATGGCAGTACCCAACCCACGCGTCTACGTACGAATAGTTGTTGATATATTTTATTTGTGTGCCAATAATGTTTTGCTGTTTGGTGGCATTGGTGCCGAGGGTTTCGTGGTAACGTTGTTTGGTTCTATAGCGAGAACGATAAGGCGTGGGTTTACCTAACTACGAACCTGTCCGTACATATGAGGACCGTTTCGTATTTGTACGTACCAGGTATGCATTAGTTGCATGTAAAAAGGAAGGGTAGCCAAAATATGTGTACCAGTTCATGGATAAAAAATGGACGATATTGAGTGGTCGTAAGAGAGTGCCGTGGTTCGAGGATGGCGGTCCTGTCGAGTTGTTGCACACACTGTGCACCCGGCAGGTTGCGTCGCATTGTAAATGCCCCGTCCACCTTTTCCTGCAACGCTTCGTTTTCGTCGTTGTTGCTGTTTTCGGGTACCAGGTTTTAGAGTAGGTCCAAGGCAGTCATTGGCTGTTGTTGACATCAGCCATTCTTTCCCCACAAAGTGACAACGCCTGAAGACTAAAAAATGACTTATTTTCATATTCCGCAATTTAGCTGACGTGTTTGACAAGATGGTGATGCCTCGACGAAGAAGAGACCAGGCCAGTAAAGCTGGGTGCAAACGATGCATCTCTTCACAGGGGCTAGTGCTACCGTGGGGGGCCAGAGGTGGGAAGCCCTGGTGCATTTTTTTTTTTTTGCTTTCATTCTATACTATGGACTGTAATAGGGACTGTATACCCTGTACGAGGCCATATAAAACCCGACGTACGCGCGATCGAAGGATGAATATCACACACAGCTTGCAAAGACGAGTTTCGACGACATCCTCGTTCTCACAGCTGCTTTTTTATTTTTCTAAAAATGGCTGTTGCCCGTCCCACAACCCCTCATCATTAACAAACTCATCATCGGCAAACAAACGCTAGCGATCATCGCCGTTCAACAAACATTGGCATATCTATTTGTCGACGCCAAACTGATACAACCACGTCTTCAGCACTACCCGTCCCTCGCGGTTACGAGCACCGCGAGGCCTCTATTACGGGGGACCATATTAAATAGGACCTACGGTACACACAAAAACCTGTATGTTTCGCTATTTTTACTAACAAAATTTGGTCCTATTTACTATAGTCCCCCGTAATATTACACAACGTGGGCGGAATGAAGGGCAACCATCTCCCTTTTCACCGGCCTGTTGGGTATTGTCAGGTGTAGGCCACGCTCCAATTCCCTTTAAAACGGACTTCGTCAACTAAAGTACCTGGTACGATCAATAGCCTTCTTCTCTGCGCGTAGCGTATCGCAACCATTTCCATGACCGTGTGAATTCTGTCGGAGAAAAAAACGGGAAGTCCAAGAGGATATCAAGACGACGGAAGCCATAAGGCCCCTTCATACACCACACCTTGCGGGAACATATTGCCGTCGAATGAAACTGGTTAATGTATATACTGAATGAAGGCTAGTTGCCCGACCCGACCCGACCCGCCCCCCCCCCTCATGTACCGACTATACACGAAAAAACGCCAACGATTCGTTGCCGGATACCAGGTATTAATAGTAGGTACAACGATCACCGATGACGTACCTATTCCCTGTCGACGCCAAACCAAGCACGAGATTCGAACGAAAAAAAAAAAAACACTGCTCGTCGTCTCTCGCAGAGTATATCAAAACGATGACGACCTCCATGTGGCGGCCGGCCGTGCAAATTCATCGGCCGACAACACACAAAAAAAAAATGCCAGAAAGAACAAAAAAACACACACACACACACACACACACACACACACCACACACCACACAGACAAGGAATACTCTGGCTGAACGGAACCCCCCACCAGACCCCCCCCGATCATGCGTATGCGTGCCGAAAGTCGGGGTATAAATGGCCGCCAACTCGTTCGAAAATCAGGAACGGCCATACCACGTCGATCGCACCACATCCCGTCCGCTCTGTGAAGTTAAGCGGCGTCGGGCCAGGCTAGTACTACGGTGGGGGACCACGTGGGAAGCCCTGGTGCTGTTCCTTTTCCTTTTTATTTTTCTTCTTGTCTTCCGAAAAGCAATGAGCTTTCTGCCTGCAATGTATATACTGAATGAAGGCTAGTTGCCCGACCCGACCCGACCCGCCCCCCCCCCTCATGTACCGACTATACACGAAAAAACGCCAACGATTCGTTGCCGGATACCAGGTATTAATAGTAGGTACAACGATCACCGATGACGTACCTATTCCCTGTCGACGCCAAACCAAGCACGAGATTCGAACGAAAAAAAAAAAAACACTGCTCGTCGTCTCTCGCAGAGTATATCAAAACGATGACGACCTCCATGTGGCGGCCGGCCGTGCAAATTCATCGGCCGACAACACACAAAAAAAAAATGCCAGAAAGAACAAAAAAACACACACACACACACACACCACACAGACAAGGAATACCTTGGCTGAACCGACTGAAGCGGTTACAACCGGCTGTTTTGTCGACAGTATCAGACACTCACTCAGCAGCAGAATGGACTGGTTTGGGCTTTTCGTTTGTGTTCTTCAGTTCCACCACCTATATTAGGCTTGCCTTGACGGAGTCGGAACAACGCTATACCACCGCTGATTCGAAGTGGAATCACATATTACGTATATAGGCTTCATTGGGTTCCACAAAGTTGATTCGCGATGGAGAGGTGTCGGCTGTCAGGTTCTTGATGTGACGTTTTTGTCGCTTTTTTCATGGGGTATACCCGATTCTGCGAACACGTCTCCGAAGGCAACTGCCTCTGTCTCTTCTTGTTAGCTGGCAACAGCAAGCAGGATCACACAGGCCTTCAGCCCATTCTTATCGGAGGGCTTTTCCTTCTCCAGAATTTCCCAAGTTTGGAAATAGGTTGACATATGTATCAAGATTCGGAGGTAGGCGTTCGGTCACAATTTGTGAAATTTTTAAGAAGAAGCAAAAAAATCAGGAACGTCAAATATTTCGATACAAATCGTGCAAGGCCTTGGGTGTTGTTGGGGTGTTCATTCTCGTGGGCCGCAGTTTATTTTGGCAGATTCTTAGTTGCCGACCCCCGTGCACCGCTCGATTTCTAATTTTATATATCCCCCTTGAACGTCAGCACAAATGCTTAGCCGAAAATAATTAAAGACGAAAAAAAAAAGTCTACTGTCGCGTCCTGTACACAGATGCACCGTTTTAGTTGCCAGGGCTCGCGAGACAGAATCACGCACCGTCTTCTTCTCCAGGAGGAGCCAGTCCAACCCCGCCTTGTCACCGACGTTTGTGGTATGCTTCGGTTGTAGCAGCTTTCTTTGCTTTGTGATCTAGTTCGAGCTGTCGTTAACGTCAGAAGAAGAGGGGGCTCGGCTCTTCACTCGTCCCTGAACCCCCCTGTTCCTTACGTAGACGTGCGTATAACCGGAGCAGGCCTTCCAATTACTAAGCTTTTATTATTTCCCATATTCGCATTTTTTTCGCGTACGTAGCCCTACAACAGCACTATTAATAGAATACTCCGCGACCAGTTTCGCCGCACACAGCAAATACAGCAGCATCTTCCACGCCGGGTCGACTGACTATTCACGCCATGCCGAGGAGCCCAATGAAAGCAAAAACGCGACCCGCTTCACCAGGGGGGGTCTGAAATCGTGGGTGGGTACGACAAGCAAAAACAACAAACGCCGGCGGTCATCGCGCGGGAGGGAGGGAAGGAGGGAGGGAGGGCGGGAGGGAGGGAGGGAGGGGGCGGAAAGGGCGGGGGGAAACAATGTTGGCGACCAGTCATACCGTACACGGAAGGGTAGAAGGGTGGGAGGGGGAGGGGGGCAGAATAGCTAGTTGGGCGGTCATTTCGTCTCGCCAGGCTGACACGGCGTTTTACATCGAGAAACCGAGTGGCAGGCTTCCACCACAGCGGGAGTGACAGGCTACCTGACCGTGCGTGGTCGTTTTTTTTCCCCCTCCTTCTTTCTTTCGTTCCGTCCGGAATATGATATCTGATGTTGCGCCACCTCCCGCCGTAACACAGGGCTACTGGATGGATGGACGTCCCCGAGGGCAACACAAAATAAGCCAGGAAAAGCTACGTGCGTACGTGGCTAGTCCATGCCGTGCGTGGGTAGTCCATGCGACTCGTTGAGCCGCGCCCTTCAGCTTCCGGGTGTCGCTTCGCGGTGTTGATCTGATGGGGCAAAAGGTTGGTTTTCCTGTAAACGTTCCGCACCGTATTACACCACTACGTTACTCCTGCAGCAGAACCTGCTATGGTTGGGGGGGTTCGAGAAAAAAAAGAAGACAAAAAACACCGACGCAGGGTGTATAGCGTATAATCAGAGCTGCTTTTCGTGCGGGACAAGTGCTGAATGAAAGCCCCCTTTCGCTATGATAAAAACCTCAATTGGCGTCGCCGGCTGATCTTGTGCACCTTGTGTCAAAAGTAAAACATAAAAAAAACCGCGAGTTCTCAACCAAACTCACCGCACGGAATGTCTCGCTTAGACGTAATGCATTGATTCCTCTCCATTTTCGTCGCCTGCCGAACCTTCGAAAGGACAAAGCACGAGCCCTTGGTCTTAGCCACGGGTCTTGAGCAGCACGCCCTAAATCCCCCCTCCCTTTCCTGCGCACCATCGACAAACAAACGAACAAAAGCACACCGTGCGAATCGGCGAAGAGCACAACAGCCTCACCTTCAATATTCCTGCTGCAAATGCCGACATTATTCCACCCTCGAGACCGGCAGAATTGTCCCATCCCGGCATAAACCAGCCAATAGAGTAGAGGGTCCACATTTTTTTTTGTTTCTGAATGGCGGCGCTCCCTAACCCAAAATCGTCGGAATGCCAACCTTGGTTAGAAGAATGCCTTTTCTGTAAACTTCGCCCAAGGATTATCATATTCATCGGGTTTCAACTTGATTCTTTTGGTGATGTCAGTTTTCGGGTGACGGCACCGGAGCTTCTCAGAAAAAAATACGGTGCACTCCCACTGTAGCATTGCATCATACGGTGCACTCCCACTGTAGCATTGCATCATACGGTGCACTCCCACTGTAGCATTGCATCCACAGGCACTATAGTGGGCAATCGGCGCAATAGAGGGGCCGCTACCGTACCATCACACATACTCCGAACTGCACACTATTACGGGGGACCATAGTAAATAGGACCAAATATTGTTAGTAAAAATAGCGAAATGTATAGGTTTTGGTGTGTACCGTAGGTCCTATTTAACATGTCCCCCCGTAATAACACACCGTGCCGTCGGCAAGGCTCGTGGTTTTTCGTCGAGCAGAACGACGAAATCGCGGTTCTTTTTCACCCGCCTCAGGCCAACTAAACATTATGCCCCGACAACTGGCTATCAGTAGAATCCGATAGTGACCCACCCGCCTGTTTCAAATGCCCTCCTCCTCCTCCTCCTCCTCCTCCTCCTCCTCCTCCTCCTCCAAAATCTCCCCCCCGTCCCCTATTTTTTATAGGTTGGGTTGGCGTCGGTTGGCAACGACACTGTAAAACATGCCGCTCACTACGTGAGCTAGACAACCAGGGTAGCGTTTTTTTTTCGGCGGTCGTCCACAGCCGGTTGTCGAGTAAGATCATTTGTGCGAGGTAAAAAACCTTTACTCCGCACAATTGGGAATGATCGTATCACGTAGTGTTCAAGGTAAGGCACCCAAGAGGCAGTTACATAGTACTCCCATTGCTGTCTCTGGAAATGCCTACACCGGAAATTAAATCAACTCATTGAGGCTGTCGTCCACATGCAAGTCCGCCTCAAAAGCGGTTTTTAGTAGGATGCAGCTCACCCTTCATGCGACTCGCCAGACACCTCACGACGCTTCGCGCTTGGTTCAAGCAATGTCTGCCTGGTCGGTGAAAACCCGACATGCTCCTTCTCGGCATTGTAGGGATGCGAGGGTCTATGGTCATACGACTGCGGCCATGCATGAGATCGGGTACATCTCTCCTATCGAGTACACCCCCCCCCCCCCGCGCGCGTGCTTCGACAAAATTCCGCTTCTCACCGACTGGATCGATCGCAGCTCGCAAAAAAGCTTTCTCCTGGCGATGAATACTCTGAGCTTCTAGAGGGGCCTCAACCCGAGGCCGTGGTCGGTCATGCTCGGACCCTCCGTGGAGAGCCAGGGGTGCCCAAGCGCTCCAGCCGCCGTCACTTGCTCCAGAGGCTCCACCCTCACCCGGTTTTTTTTTCATTATTATCATGCCCTTTTCTTCATTGTTACCAGGTAAGTGACCGTCCGAAAAAGGCAGATGAAAGATGGGAGGTCGGGAGAGGGGGGGTGGGGCAAGGGGGGAGGGGGTGATGGGGGGGGGGTGTACTCGATGGGAGAGATGTACTCGATCTCATGCATGGCCGTAGTCTTATGACCATAGACCCTCACATCCCTACAATGCCGAGAAGGAGCATTTCACCGATCAGGCAGACATTGCTTGTACCATGCGCGAAGCGCCGTGAGGTGCCCGGCGAGTCGCAAGAAGGGTGAGCTGCATCCTACTAAGAACCGCTTGTGAGGCGGGCTTGCATATGAATGACAGCTTCAACGAGTTAATTTAATTTCCGGTGCAGCCATTTCCAGAGACAGCAACGAGAGTACTATGTAACTGCTTGTTGGGTGCCTTACCATAAACTCTACCAGGTACGTGAAACCATCATTCCCCTTGTGCGGAGGAAAGGTTCCTCACCTCGCACAAATGATCTAACTCGACCACCAGCTGTGACCGACCGCCAAAATCAACGAAGAAAACAACGGTACCTCAGGCACCCTGGTTGTCTAGCCCAAGTAGTGATCGGCATGTTTTACGGTGTCGTTGCCAACCGACGCCAACCCAATCTATATAAAAAGTGAGGAGGGGGGGGGTCTCTCTCTTAAATCGGCATACGTATGTTTCTGCTTGAAGTGCGCAAAAGCTCGTAAAGAGGCGTAAAAGTTGGGCGAAAGCTGGCAAAATAAAGTTTTGTGCCAAGCCGAACTCGCCGCTCTTATAGTAGGTCCGTTTTATCTTATCACGCACGCTCCCAAATCGGGTACCCCGCTGCATCCTATACCAATATCATGTACTCTCTCAAACTGTTAACAGAGAGTCACGCCGGGAACCTGCGAACCTGCCGTGGACCACCCTGGCTTTCCCAGGTGGTAGACGCATACGTATGCACGTCATTTCCTCTATCTATGCTATCAAGTACCAGGTATCAAAGCAACGCCGGTCACCTTCCATTCCTCTGACGAGCTTGTCAAAGTAAGTGCTGCCGCGGACGTCCTGCGACCCCACTCGAACCACACAGCAGCAGCAGCAGCGGCAGCAGCAGCGGCAGACACGCAGTCAGTGCTCGATAACAACGCCGTTGGTTGGACGCATCCAAGTCCTCGAGACCTCCGAACCCTCTCTCCGGTGTACCATACGTACTGCTGTACCCGGTGCGAGCGCCATCCGGTCCGCCAGCACCACAACACAAAAAAACGGCATGCATAGACGAGAACGTTAGCTCTGCGCTACCAGGTATGAAATATTTGCATGTGCGCCTACTAGCTGCAGTGCCAAGGGTTTTTTGTGCCGATGATTCAGTCGCGCCCTTGGTATGCATGAAGTGGTCATCAAAGTTGTAAGAACACGCCCCATCACGGCCGTGAGCACGAATAGCTTACGTACTTGCCTAGTGACAGGCCTGATCTGATCTAAAAAACTTATTGCGACACCATTCTCGAACAACGTTGAGCACAGGCTTATGCTATCCGTGTAAATTTTGCCCTCCGACAAGGTATCGTACATGTTCCATCCGGCTTGAATCGAACGTCCTCTCATACCGCAATAGTAGAAGCCCCTCTTCCATCATCACTATTGTACGTGAAGCATTGGGTTTAGTGCCTGAAGTATTGGGTTAAGCGAACCTATCGAAACGGTGCATAGATGGTCAAAGCATACTTCATACTCCCGAGTATACTGCGCATACTGAGAGTATTTTGGTGTTCCCGAGTATACTCGCAGTACCAACGGACGTACTAATGCCAGTGCCTCGCAGCCCCCCGCAGTACAGAACCCTGAAATACCTCAAAGTACACGTGAAGTGTAAGGCAGTGTTTTTCAGGACACCACCTCATCTGCCATGATGAGCGGGACTCGTCATTCGACCGCGGAGCCGAGCCAAGAGCGGGACTCCGAGCTTCCCGAGGACGACGAGTCCCTCCTGGTCGACCCGTCGGCTCCGACACCCTCTCCGATTGGCCCGCCCCCAGGGGCATCTTTTCGGCATCAGCCGCAACCGGTGGCGCCCCCCTCAGCTCTTCTCGGGCAACGGCGGGGAGCACCACAGCGGTCTCGTCGCGGACAACAGCTGGGAGCACCACGGTTTCATCGCGGACTACGGCAGGGGGCGCAGGGCATCGCTCTCTGGCCGCCAGCTCCTACAGCATGTGCCTCTCCGCGTCTGCATATGCATGCCCACCATGCTGTGCAGCTGTGCAAGCAAACACCAGGTACCTGGTGGCATATACCTGGTACGAGGTACCAGGGTATCAGGTATCAAGGTATAAACATGCAACATTCGCACAAACACTAAGGCAAACCGATTGCATCTATTTCTTATTTATTTGTGATTCACGTCAGCTGTGAGTTCGACTGATTAAATAGTCGACACTCAGCTTTGCAAGCTGTGAGTACAACCGATAGGTCGATACTCAAATTTGAAAGGTGCGTGATAACCGTTATATTTGTCGTATACCAGGTACGTACGTAGATAGCTTTATCCAAGTTTTTTGTATACTCGGCGCTCAGGTCAGTTACTACGATTGATTGTGGTTCGATGGTTATTATGCGTATGTATCTGAGTTCTCTTTTCGATATCACATCATAGTATGTACCCACACTATCCTCCGCTTGTGGTATGCGCCCGCTGTTGTCCTAGGAGTACCCGGGTTTACCCCGAGTACTCGTCCAATGTGAAGGTGTTCCTACTGAGCTATAGGGGTAAAAGACCCATCGATTACCCAGCCCAAGGTTCGATGCGAGTCGACGAGGGAAGAAAAGGCTGAAATCTTCTCGCGATAAAAATGAAGGCACGTACCGTAGCGGGAAGGGGGTAGAAGAGCCTGCTATGTGACCCCGGATCTGAGTTACGACTTGGAAGGAGAGAGAGAAGAAGATGTGCGAAGATAATCGTAATAATATGTAATAAATGGGATGAGCAAAAATAATAAAAAAAATAGTCATTATAACACCAACCCATTTGATGTTGGCTGAAAACCTGGGTTACCTGCGACAGTGTTCGGGTTTCACTTTCAGATTTATCGGAGTAGAGTACCCGGTTGTGACGGGTACTCGCCGGGGTACACTCCGTTTTCTTTTTTGCTACGAATCTGCTTTTTCTTTTTTGCTTTGCTTGGTCGTTTTCCTTTTCGTTGTTTGTTTTTCGTCTATTTTATTAGCTTCCTTTTGGCTTCTGTTCCCTGTGGTGTTCTATAGTAGCGGAGTACTCGCAACTTTTTTTGTTTTAGGTTACAATTTCTGTTCTACACCCCGCGCGTAGCGTGCCGTTGCGAGCCTGCAATCTGCGAAAATCGGCCCGTTCTCTTCTTGCGTGTTTCCTTTCTTGCTTTCTTGCTTTCTTGCTTTCTTGCTTTCTTGCTTGAATTGAATGTTGTCTCGATCTCTTCCCTTCTTGATTTTTGGTTTTTCGATTTCGATTTTTCGACGTCGAGTTGTTTCTTTCATCCTGCGCATTTCTTCCGTGGATGGTATAGCGGTCTTCTCGGTGTCTGTGGCGACTTGTACAGCGTACCGCATGCACCTGATACGTACGTGCGAGAACCTCACTATTAACTGCTGTTTACTTTTGTCTGAGTTGTAGATGTGCGTCCGTGATCATGTATGTGTATTATTCTTTGCTTGTTTTCATTTTTCCTACCGAGGTATTCTCCCACTCCAGAGTTTAGTTATTGGAGCCTGTCCTGCGATCACGGACTGCATCGTATTTTGTGGCGATGCAACAACAACACCACCGACAACAACGACAACAACAACTGCTGCTGCTGCTGTACGTAAGTACAAATGGCTGGAAAATGGTCGAAAGGCTCGTTCGTACGTACCAGGTACGACGTATCTGGCACCTGGTGTTGTTTGTTGTTGTTGTTCTCACATTAACTCTCTGACAAAGGAGTCCGTGGTCACACAAAGGTGCTGGAGCCCTAGGAAGATCCGAAAAGCAAAAAAAAAATCGAAAATTCGGCTGCCTAAAAATACACGAGACGAAAAAAGCGCACACAAGATAAAACCAATGTGCAAAACTGAACTAACATGGCCGCGGGTATATCCTCTCAACTATAACATAGAAGAGTACCCCCGTTCCCACCACTAACCAACTCGTGGCTGCTGACTACAGCGGTATCTGGTACCAGGTGTACATACTCGTACTGTAGGTACACCTATTTTTGGCGAGAAGCAAAAAAACGAAATACTGGTAGGTTACGAAGTACCCCACCGGCTCTTTTTCTCCTGAACAACCTTCTCGGGTCGGGGAATACCGCTTGCGAAATGGGTCGAGAGAACAATGCACTCACCCTTGCGACTTCGCCAAGCAGCAGCAGCAGCGGCAGCAGCAGCAGCAACAGCAGCAGTCGCTCCACCTGCTGCGTCGCTAGGATCGCCATCTCCAACAGGTACCGTCTCCATAACTTACTGCTACGTAGCAGCTGTAGTCTCATGATATCCTGGTGAATCGTGCGAAATGACTTGTTGATTCCCAAGTCGCACTTGGGGTCCCTTCGGCCTCCCACCAAGGTATGCGTAGAGGCAGGGGAGAGACGGGTTCTCCGTAAAAGACGGGTAGCAGCACGACGGCACCGCCACGACAAGCCCTTTGCATCGTATACAACTTGCAGACCTATTGTTTGCCATATTTACAGCTCACAGCTCACAGCTCACAGCTCACACCCCAGTTCACAGCCACTAGCCCAGCAGCCACCAGAAAACAGAACCAGAACCAGAACCTAGAACCCAACTCTTATCATCGCGCCGCGTTTTTCTTTTATCGCGCCGCGTTTTTCCGGGTGTGCCCGATTGGTCGTGAATACATGCTGTGCTGCTGATTGGCCAACCGTAGGATATAAGATTAAAGTTCTCCGTTGGCCCCACATCGAAACATGCCATACCAGGTACCATGGACAGCTCCGAATTGCGACGCTCGCGTGGCATCGTTGGATCGCGGATCGGCTCTCCACCTGCAGGACGAAGCAGTGTACGAGGACGGCCTACGAGGGAGTGCGCTCTTGCGCACGAATTCACGACTTCAGTGGTGTCACAGGCGCTCAGGGTGGATCGTCAGGCGGGGTGGTAGTACGGTAAACTGCAGTAAGACGAAACTCGTTCGTCGTCGTTTGAATTCCGCCATCTCCAAGCGGCGCGATGGCGGACAACGATGACGACGAGATCCTCAACTCCATGACGATACGCGAAAAGGCGAGGCTTTTCGACGCGCTGTACCGCACGGCTCCGGGGAAAAGGGGCAAAGAAGAGCTGTTCACCCTCGCGCTCATGCACGCCGCGTTTGACGGCGATGCAAACCTGCTGGCGAAAGTCCTGGATGCTGGAGGGTCGGCCAACACCCGCTGCCCGGACGGGGCGGACCGTATTCTGCATCTGGCTGCTATGAACGGCCAAGCGGGTGCCGTACGTGTGCTTGTCGAGCACGGCGCAAGTTTGGACGAGGTAGATGACGAACGGTACACTGCGCTCCACCAGGCAGCACGGCACAACCACCCCCGCACGGCCGCCGTTCTCTTAGCTTCCGGGGCGAGCGCCAACTTTCGCACCGACCACGACAGCAAGACGGCCCTGGAGCTTGCCGCCGCAGCGGGGTTCCACAACGTCATCAGGACGCTCGTCCAGCACGGGGAGGACGTACACGCTGCCAACACCTTCGGATACACCGCTCTTCACACCGCGGCCGAGGCCAACCAGGTCGGAGCGATCGGCGTGCTCTTGGAGGCCGGGGCGGACATCGACGAGCAACACTACGGCGAGTCCACGCCTCTGCACGTCGCCTTGCAGAACAACAACCCCGAGTTCGTGAGAGCCCTGTGCGCGCTCGGGGCGGACTTGAACAGGCCCGACAGTTCGGGCACCACACCGCTCCACTGCGGGATCGCAGCGCCCAGCCCCGACGCGGTGTCGGCGCTCCTGGAGGCCGGCGCGGACGTCCACCCCCGCCTAGGCGACGAGCGCGCCAACCTGTACAACGCACACATGTCGGCGCTGGATCTGGCCGCCGGCGCCGGGAACGCGGGATTCGTGAGGGAGCTCCTCGAGCACGGGGCGGACGTCGCCGCCACCGGCCCGTGCGGCAGCACAGCCCTGCACCACGCCGCCTCGTCGAACGACAACGAGGCGATCGAGGTGCTCCTCCGGTTCGGAGCCGACCTGAACGCCCGGGACTCGCTCGGACGAACGCCTCTGCACCGCGCCTCCGGGGAGTTGATGTCCGTATCCGTGCGGACCCTCTTGGGCCGCGGCGCTAGCGTCAACGTGTCGGACACGGGGGGGGACACGCCGCTCCACCGGGCGGCCCGCGTGTCCTTGAACGACAGCGCCTACTACATCGTGGATTGGTTGCTGGTGGGGCACGCCAAAGAAGACGCCGAAAACGAGGACCGCCGCACCCCGGCACAGGTGCTAGGGGTCGACGCGGACCGGGGCCCGTTCACGAACGAACCGCAGCCCAGCCCGTCCGTGCTGGATCTGCTGGAGAACGCCCCCGAGGACAGGGCGGACAGGGCGTGGGGCCGTCGGGGCTTCCTCATCATGTGCCGCCTTCTCCCCGACAGGGCGCCGCCGAAGCTTCCGGAAGGCGCCGAGGAAGCGTCTCGCCGGGATGGCGGCACGGCGACGCGAAAGAGGGCGAGGTCGGCGGGGGTGACGGGGAGGGGGAGGGGGAGGGGGGCGGGTGATGCAAGCGCGTCTGACGTGGTTGCGAGAGTGGTGGGCCTGAAGGACGACGACCTGTTCTGGAACGTGATGAAGTTTTTGTGAAGCAGGTGAGATTTTATTAGTCCCCCCCCCCCCCCCTCCTCGGCATGAGACGGGGCGTATAGGGCTGCAATATGACGGCATACACACGGTTCTTACGTACGTACAGTACATGGTCGCGCTTTGGTCCCCCTCTCGAGATGTTGGCTTGTGTGTATGTCATCTCCGACCTGGAGTGGGAAAGGGGAGGGGGGGGGGGGGGGGGGGGGGGTGTACTCGATAGGAGAGATGTACTCGATCTCATGCATCGCCGTAGTCGTATGACCATGGACCCTCGCATCCCTACCCCCGATTCCCGCACCTTGCGCCCCGCTCAACACGTGCCTTCTCCAAAAACGCGACTCACCCGCGTCCCAGGCTATGTATGCTGTCGCTTACAATCAGTCTAAAGTCTCTCCCGCCCCCTTAACCTACCCGTTCGCGGAAGTTATAAGGGATAATGGGAGGGAACTACTAATAAAACGACGGACGTTCACCGCTGCTGTCTGCCCTTCCTTGTTGCCTGGTACGCACCACTCTCTGCCCTCTCTCTCTCGCTGTTGTCGTCAAGCTCCTTCGTTGTTCTGCTCCGAGCTCTCCTCCAGGAGAAAGTATCTCTCGTCGAGTAGCTCGTTTCGCTCGCTGCTAAATGATCGTCGACCCCCTGGAACCATCCTACTCTGACGTCGTATTCCCCCAGATCCCCATAGCGGTCTCAACTGGCACCGGTATTATTTGCTGCTGTATATATACGTGCGTCCTTGTATTGCTCAATATTGTCCCCCCGCTGTGTATGCCCGACCACCAAACACCAGGTTTGCCGAACAATCCCTACCCTACACATTAGCACTGTGACTTTGAACGGCAATATAAGCCATGTATAGACTCTGATAGGAATAGCAAACGAATCTTATGTGAATAGCCGGTCAGAGAGGTATTATTTTACCGAGATACACAAAACTAAAAAAAAGTAAGCACGACTCTTGTGTTTGTGTTGTTTACGCGAGTATCAGATCAGGTCATGTTTCTTGTTGCATGTTCTCCCCTAGAAAAAATTCATACCAGGGTAGCATATACGTACCAAACTAAATCTCCCCATTTTCGCGTATAATCTACAGCAGTAGGGCAGACGGGTACCCATGTTACTATCACCGCCTGGAGTGCGACCTTCTCTTTTTTCTTTTCTTTTTTCCCGCGTCTCTCTTCCTTCTTGAAGTTTGCCTTGTCTCTCCCTTTTTTTCCTTTCCCGTCCCCGCCGTCAGCATGCCAGTGACTTCCTCTTCTTCGTGTCGCTTCGTCCGTGCAGCAGCTATCTGTCCTTCCTGAGTACGTACGCTTTCCGTCTACAGCAGTAGTAGCAGCCTTTCTGATCTCCCCGCGTCAGTTGTATTCTGTTTCATTTCATAGTTTTATTTTTGTTTCGCTGTCTTTTTGTTCTTATTTTCTGGCCTGGCTTGTGTTGTTGTGCTATCGTGTACCCGATACGCTGGCATTTCACCTGCTTGACCCATGAATTTGCGTTTTTTTTTTTTTTTCGGTCTTCCTCTGTGTCAGTCTGGGACCTCGTAATTAGTATCTAGGAGAAGGGATCAGGACGGACACTGGGTGTACTGATGAAGCTGGGTAGAAAGGGCGATTTGATGTGAAGACAACACACACATACACATGATTCACCTCGTCAGTCGTCGGCATGACCAGATCTTCAGACCGTCAGTCACCCTTTTCAGTTGAATCCGGGAGAGAAACCGTCGGAGAAATACTGTTTTTTCCCATGGTGCAATGGCGGTGCAACCTTGACCTATCATACATCCGTATTGCAACTGCCCCTCCCTCCCCGTCGTTGCGCTGCTGTTGCACGTAGCGCCGTCAAGCAAAGACACAGCTCGCAGCTGTTGTTTATGTGCCACACCGAACACACGGAGGCAGTTATTTCACGTTCAGGACTTACTGCTGTAGTCTCCGTACTACAGTATATTTGTTGTTCTTCCGCCTCAGCTTCCCCCCCCCCCCCCCCCCCCCCCTCCCGCCCCCAAGCAATATCTGCCTGGTCGGTGAAAACCCGACGTGCTCCGTCCCGGCATTGTAGGGATGCGAGGGTCTATGGTCGTACGACTACGGCCATGCCTGAGATCGAGTGTATATCTCCTATCGAGTACCCCCCCCCCTACCGCACCCTGCCCCCAACCCGCCTGTTGGCTGCACCGCTTACCGCAGACGCCTTGTATTGACGAGCTATCTACTTACCGGTGTAGAAATAGACGAGCAGCGGTGCCACCAGCTTCTACTTTCTCCATTATCACTCGACATCACCCCCCCCCAGCCCCCACGCCCCCCCCCCCCCCCTATATTACCCCCGCCTCCACCCAACCCCCTACCCGACTCACCGACCCACCCACCCACCCACCCCACTCCGGCCGCGCTTTTTGGTAACACGATTCTTGTTTCCATCTTCGGATTTCCTTCTCTCGTGTTGGTTGCCCATTGGCGGTAACGCATGATACACGCGGTACTCACGGAACAGAACAGGCGCAGCAGTGGGGCTCATTGCCATTGCCGCCCCCTCCACCGATCCTCAACGGCCACCACGGGGCTCGTGCGCCTGCCAAGGACGACGACCACCCCCACCACCACCACCACCACCATTCCCACCACTAGCACCACCATTAGCACCACCATCAGCACCACCATCAGCACCACCATCAGCACCACCATCAGCACCACCATCAGCACCACCATTAGCACCACCATCAGCACCACCACCATCAGCAGCAGCAGCAAGAGTACAGGAGGGGGGGGGGGAGAGGAGGAGGGGGGGGGGGGGGGGGGGGGGGGGGGTAGGAACTGCCCGCTTGAATCGCCGAAATCGCCGCAAGGATGAAGGCTTCCGAGAAAGGAGAGAGTTAGCGCGAGGCCTTGAAAGTGCAGGACAAGCTCAAAGAGGACTCGCCCTTGTCGCCGATGATGTCCCCGTCGTCGCCGGTCCAGGGAGGGGGGGGGGGGGGGGGGGGGGCAGGGAGGGATGGGCGTTGCGGCGCCGGTCTTGAAGGCCTCCAGCGCGACCGTCGGAGCCGTGGCGAAAGCGGCGGGTGACACGAGGTGAGAGCTTCGTTTTCTCTCTTACTCACGTCTTTCGGAAGCCGTGGGCGGCCGCTTGTTTACTCGTGTCATGTTTTTTTTTTTTTTTTTCATTTGTTGCGGTCCCGTACGTGTTTTGGTCGTCTGCGAGGTCGGGGGTAACCTCGGTCGCCCGAGTTCGAGAAATATTTGGCAGCATGTGCGAGACAGGGTTGAGTCAAGCGTAAAGAAGTTTGGGTGAGACAACTACGTATCCGACCTGTGGTATTTTAAAGAGAAAACACGACAAGATACTATCCAACGACGCAACGAAGTATGGGCGAGACCACGGGTCGACGCGGGATGCCTCATCCAAAAATCCAATACTTACATCAAAGGATCCTGGACATCGAGTCAGAATACTACAGTAAAATCGGCGATGGCAACAGAGGGAATAATTTGGCACAAATCATCGAACTAGGTGTACCGTCAGAAATGTCTTGAATTTGTATGTGGAGTACCAGTCGCCTACTATCACTAGTCATTTTCGTTCCCAAAACCTCGTGAGCAGAGGTGGGCGCGAAACATTTATTGAGACCTCCCACCCACCGCTCAGTAGAATGAGTATTCATAGGCTTGGTTTCCCAGATCATTTGCGTGTACTAACCCCGCGCAGAGCAGGCGACGCGCTCGTCCGCTCAGCGCGGGGAGAAACACCGGACGAGGACCCACCCCTGCCGCACAGGAGGCCTCATCCAAAAATCCAACACTTATCAAATGATCCAGGACATCGAGTGAGAATACTCCAGTGCATATTTTCGGTGCTGATGCGACCTGCTGTGGCAGTAGTGGTGGCCGTGATGGTGGTAGTGATCGTGGTTGTAAATTCGTTTCTGTTGCTCACAAGCGGCCTGCCGCACGAAGAGATCGCAAGAAGAAGGCGCGGTATTGTTTACACACCTCACACTGTACCAGGCATGATACGAGCGTACCGCGTGCCGGGTACGTTTTTTCGCACTCCATCCGCGGTTGCGCGTGTTTCGTTCGCGCTCAACTAGAAAAACATAATCAGCACGGCAAAAAAAAAAAAAAAACGACTATCTGGATCGATCTGAAACGCCTGCTAATAGAAACGAACGGCGTTTGAAAAAGTGGTACAAGTACGATACATAGAAAAAAAAGGTTCAGAATGCCTCGAAAAATGGAATCCGACGACGCATTCCTGAACATGGCCTCTCTCGGACATACATACCACCTCGCCAATCGACTGGGTGTGGTCGTTTCAGGGGGGTTACAACTTTTGCAAGACAGTGATCGGAGCAAAAAAGCGTCGAGCCGAGTGCAGATTTTGTTTTTCTACGTAAAAAAAAAATAGTAACCGTACGTAGGAGGAAAGGGTCATTTTGGAACAGCCATTTTTAAAGTGGCAACACTGAACTGAGACATTCTGATGACGGATTCGTTATACCCCCCCCCCCCCCCTCCTCCCCCCCGCCCTCTAATTACCCTCACGTCAAAGAGCCAGCTCTCGATTGCGAGGTTGAGAGCACATTTTTTAAAGAGGAAGGGGACATTCCTCTGCCATCCCCGTTTTATTGCGTTTCTAGGGAAGGTTCAACTCGATGGCATGGGTTAACTCGGAGATTCAGACTATGGACTCGCGATACCCACCCCAAAAATGACCATGCCCTGAATTTTTCAGCGCAATTTGGAGCTGTTTCAGAGTGGCGGAGGATATTTGTGGTGCATCCCCGTTCTCTGGCGTTTTTGGCTGCACTCCCTAAGGAGACGGCGAAACCCGTTGAGACCCGGGCATTAAGCAAGACACGTGTTTCGAAAACTCTTGACGTATACCATGGTATATGATTAAGTAGAGGCTTAGGAGCATGACGTAAAACCCCCCCCCCCGACTTTAGCCGGGGATTTTTCGTCACCATCCCCCCCCCCCTCCCATGTAAATCCAACGGGCGCAACTGTGGATGACGCCAAAAACCTGGTATTAACAGGTACTGTTACGGGAGACCATAGTAAGTAGGACCAGATATTGCTAGTAACATATGTAAATTTATAGGTTTTTGTGTGTACCGTAAGTCCTATTTAATAGGATCCCCCGTACACAGTTCTTGAGTGGACTTGATGCAGAAAAACTGGGGTGAATCAAGTCCACTCAAGGCCACAAAGGATATTTTAAAGTTTGCGATACGTACGTATGGATTTCATATGCTAATCATTTCTCTGACGAGTGTTACAGCGGTGGCGCTGACCGGAGTTGCGTTCGCTGGCTGGATGTTTTGCACCCTTTTTTTTGTTTTGCGCCGGAATATATCCGAAGCACACTTGGTATCATGCCATTCTATTTTTTATTTCGATCATAACTTTTACTTTCCAAGCCTAACTCGTAGGAGGTTTTTACCCTCGGCGATCTTCTGGACAAGCCGTGGCCGCGGGTGTCGTCCCTTCTCCCCCCCGGTACGCGCCTTTCTTTTTTGGCGCGCGTACGGTTCAGCATTCCCACTGCTCGTCGATTTTCATCGAATGTGGCTAACTCACGCTCTCGCGCTTTCCGCTAATCAATTTCTTACGAAAGAAAAAGTCCCTACGAGCTTGCACTCGGTGAGACTTGAACACACGAAAGAAACTGATGCTTGATAGGCACGCGGACCACCTACCATGCCACCGGGGACACCATAAATTCCCTTGGGGTGAGCGTTTTTTTTTTTTTCCTTCTTCTTCTTCTTCTTCTTCTTCTTCCAGTTACGATATTCGATTTTATGCTCGGCAGGGTACGTACCAAACTACACCAGGGGTGTCGACCCGTCTAATACCCTTCCGAAGTGTTCGACACGGCCGCGAAATACCCTACCCAACACTCCGGTAAGGTTCGGTACGACCTCCATACCGGGACCTCCATACCGGTACCCGACTCTTCGGTAAGGGTGTTATATTCCTGTTCCGGGTTTTTTTCACCCTACCGAAAATGGCTAATACGCTACCGAATAATCCGGTAAATTCGGTACGAACTCGATGCCTGTACCCGACACTATGGTAAGGTTCGGTATGGTACGACCTCAAAACCGGTACCCGACACATTGGTAAAAGCTCGGTACGCCCACCAATAATACCCCTATTTGCTGTATATATCTTTCGAATTGCGTTGTTTATAATCATTTTCTGTGGCTTGGAAGGGAGAGCAGCTGGCTGACATGTCTCTACCGCATTATCCAACTCGGTGTCATGCCCGCATGTCTTTTGCTCATAAACGCATCTCCCTCCTTTCACTGTCTGGGTTATTATACTGTACGAATTGTCGGACGACTGAGATACCCAATGGTCCAACACCATTGTACTCCCCCGACAACCGAGGTTCTTCCGAGACTTCTACAGTCTACCCCATGCAGCATCATGGTCTCGCTGTCTTTCCGAACCCTTGCCAGTCACTATTTTGCTATATTCAGCGGATTTCCTTTCCGGCAGTTCACCTCCAGCCGCAAGCGTCGACGTAATTCTTATCCTCGCATGAGTGTGGGGCGCACTCTTTGGGTTATGCCCGTTTTTACCTATTCTCTCAGCGCTCTCCACGCCTGGCCACATCCTCACGCTCTTACATCCCCCCCCGTGAACGGTGTGAGGCAAGCGGCGCGTGTTCAGGCAGCGCTGCGTGGTAGAACAGCAGCGCTACCGTAAGAGCAACGCCCCCGAACCTCGCTCCGTGTATGTACAACGCTGCTACCAGCATGTATCTGGCGTTTTTATGGCCTCAAAGTCGCAGCTCAACATGGTCGGCACTACGCCATTAACCCCTTTAGCACCGCACTCCCATATGTGGGGACAATTCACTCTAGTTATAAGTAGTTTGTCCCCAAAACGGGACTGGGGTCCTAAGAGGGTTAAGGACGCCTTGACTGAATGTTGTCAGAAACAATACAACATCACTTCACGTCAGACAATGTGCTGGGTACAACACACCTGAGCCATCAGCGTACCTCACCTGACCCATCGATGATATATATATATGCTTTGCTTTGCTTTGCTTTGCTTTGCTCTGCTTTGCTTTGCTTTGCTTTGCTTTGCTCTGCTTTGCTTTGCTTTGCTTTGCTTTGCTTTGGTTTGCTTTGCTTTGTAAGCCCCCGTCCGGACCTCCGCGGACGGCGGAATTCCCCAGCGAAACAACGTTTCGAAGCGTCAGTGTTCCGAAACACCGCCCTCGCGACTGCTCGCGGGGCGACTGTTACGGGGGACCATACTAAATACAGTAGGACCTGCGGTACACACAAATAGCTATATATTTCGCTGTTTTTACTTACAATATTTGGTCCTATTTACTATGGTCCCCCCGTTATACATGCTTTGCTTTGGCAGATGCAGGACGCAGAATACATCGCGGCTGCCATCACCCCCCCCCCAACCCCACCCACGAAAATCCCCCTCGTGCTCTCCCGTTTCATAGCTTTGTGTCCCCTTGTTGCCTGGGTCTGCGCCTGCCTGTCTGTCTGTACGGTCTGCCTGCTTCACCCCCCCCCCCCCCCCCCCCCCCCCCCCCCCCCCCCCCCCCCTCCTACCCTGCTCATCTACCCCCACCCCACCCCCCACTCCCACCCCCTCCCTCCCTCCCACCCCACCCCACCCCACCGCATTTATCTCCCCCAACCCCCCCCCAACCCGACGTGCTCCGTCCCGGCATTGTAGGGATGCGAGGGTCTATGGTCATACGACTACGGCCATGCATGATATCGAGTATATCGCTCCTATCGAGTACGCCCCCCCCCCCCCCTCCTACTCCGGAAAACCTTTACGAGCGTCGTATCGGCCGGGTCCAGGAGCGGCAGGGCGGCACAGACCGAGAAAGTCTTGGGGGACTGGATGCGCCAGAAGAGCGTCGTCCCTATGACCTGGCCACCTACCTACAATGCCTTCATGTCCGGGTGCGGCTTCGGCCGTGGCGCCGTGCGGTGACGGCAAGAGGCGACGGGCACTGCAGGTGCTGGAGAGGGTGGAGGCGGAGACGCGGCAAATAGGCGAGACCCGAGGCACCCAGCTGCGCCCCTGCAACCGAAGCGTCGCGGGAAGAACGGCCGGCGAAAGATGGAGTTGGAGTTGCTGGCGGAAATGCAGGTGGGTGGTGTTCGGGGGGGGGGTGGGGGGGGGGGGGGGGGGGGAGGGGTAGGTGGCAGTAGTGGGTGGTGGAGGGGCGGGTGAGTGTGTCGTCGGGGGAGGGGGGGCGGGGGGGGGGGGGGGGCATGGGGGGGCATGGGGGCTTAGAGGCGGTCGAAATTGTTTCTGTTAATTTTTTGGGGTGCGAGAAAAAACGGGAACACGCGGGAGCGGGCGGTGGTGGGAAAGAACGGGCGAGAGAAAGGGCGGGGGGCACAGGAAGGCGCCTGTTTCGACGCATAGAAAAGTAGAGGGGTACTTTTTTTTTGTGTTCGAGGTTCCTGACTGGAGGAGCTCCATACTAATAATACGGGGAACCAAATTAAATAGGACCTACGACACACACACACAAAAACCTATACATTTCCCTATTTTTACTAACAATATTTGGTCCTATTCACTATGTTCCCCCCGTAATAGTAAGCCACCCAGAAACTAATTGACTTGAGCAAAAATCAAATTTCATCCCCATGAGTGATTCCGTGGCCCGAGTATACAAAAACAAGCTATTGTTCGAAACAAGATTTGGCATTCCGACGATTAAGTAGCCCCGTCATTCAGAAAACGTTTTAGCGGAAATGTGCTACCTCTAAGTATAGAACGCGTCTTTCGGGCAAGGAAGTATCTTTTTTTTGTTGAGTTTGTGTGGGTGTTGTTTTTTTCCAGGAGATTTGCGATTTCTTCGGGGGGGGGGGAAGCGCCCAGGCACGAAATAGTAGTTCGTTTTTGTGTTTCGGATGTGGACGGGAATATGCAAGAGTTAAGTTTCGTTTGTTTTTTTCGTTGTTCCTTGTAGTATTTCAGCTTTTTTTTGTGTGTGTGCGTGCGGGCGGCCGGTGTACATACAGGTATTGGTGGCTGCGACGCCCGCTGGGCCCCTCCTGCTTGGCTATGTTTCACGTTTGTATGTGTTAGTTTTTGCGCTTTCCTTGGTCTCTCTTGTTAACTCCGAACCTTGTACCGGACACGGGACACCTTACACTGACAAAACAAGCGCGAAGGGCAGCCAGGCGGAGATTTTTCCAAGAAATTGAGAGCTTCGAGAGCCGCTACACTGAAACGATGCAGCGTGTACGACGAACGCACCGTTTGTCAAAATATATATTCCAGCCTGAGCCAGCACGCCTGTTTTTTATTTTGAATGACCTGTACTGCATGCCTGGTATAAAATGTTCCCTCCCTCTCTCCCTACCCCCCCCCCCCCCCCCCCCTTCTTTCTAGGAGGAGAACCGGCAACCGACGGTTACAGCTTCCGGTGCTCCCTCTAGGACCGCCTCGTCATCGCTCCGGACAGGCTCTGCTACAGACGCGCCGTCGATGCTGCGGAAAATGTAGGGCTATGATATCGGCTGATGATGAGCCTCCGGCTCTGTGATTCAGGTTGACTAGGTGCTCCAGTGTGTTGCGCGCGGTAATTTGCGGAGTTCATCACGCGTCTTTGTGCCTGGCAGGCGCCGTTAGTCGGTTGGCGTGTGTGTGTGTTTTTTTTCATGAAATGCTATAAAATATGTGATATCAGTTAGGTGTCTAAATTCGTCTCGCAACTACTAACTAGCGGTCAAGTAAGTCCTCGCCACCTAACAAATATCTAGCCGTCAAGTCGTCGCCACCCAACTAACGACAAGCCGTCAAGTCCTCGCCACCCAACGAGTAACTAGTAACTAGCCGTCAAGTCCACGTCCCCCAACTAGTGACTAGCTGTCAAGTCCTCGCAACCTAACTAATGACTAGCCGTCAATCCCTCGCCACCCAACAAACATGTAGCCGTCAAGCCCTCGCCGTCCAAGTAATATCTAGCCGTCAAGTCCTCGCCACCCAACTATTTACTAGACATCAAGTCCTTGGCAACCAACTACTAAGTAGCCGTCAAGTCCTCGCCACCTAACTTCTAAGTTCCCATCAAATCCTCGCAACACAACTACTAGCTAGCCGTCAAGTCCCTAGACGTCAAGTCCTCGCCACCTAGCGAGTAGTTAGCCGTCAAGTCCTCTGCCACCCAACAAATAACTAGCTGTCAAGTCCTCGCCACCTATCTAATAGTTAGCCGTCAAGTCCTCGCCACACAACTAATACCTGGTAACTATTAATAGCCGTCAAGTCCTTGCCACCTGTTAGCCGTCAAGTCCTCGCCACCCAATGAGTATCTAGCCGTCAAGTCCTCGCCACCAACTAGTAACTGACATCTAGCCGTCAAGTCCCCGCCACCCGACAACTAGTTAGTCGTCAAGTCCTCGCCACCCAACTAATTACTGGCCGTCGAGTCCTCACCCCCCAACTATTAACTAGCCGTCAAGTTCTCGCATCCTATTTACGAGCCGTCAAGTCCTCCACGCCCAACGAATAGTTAGCCGTCAAGTATTTGTCACCCAACTGCTAACTTGCCGTTGAGTCCTCACCATCGAACTAAGAACCATCCTCGAGTATAATAAGCCGTCAAGTCCTTGCCACCTAACTAATAGTTAGCCGTCGCAATCCTCGCCACCTAGCTAACAACTAGTCGTCAAGTCCTCGCCACCCAACTATTCCCTAGCCGTAAAGTCCTCGACGCCCAGCAAATAGTCAGCTGCTGCCAAGTCCTTGCCACCCAACTGATAACTAGCCGTCAAGTCCTCGCCATCGACCTAACAACCAGCTGTCAAGTTCTCGCCAGCCAGCTAGAAGAATAAGCCGTCAAGCCCTCGTCACCCACCTAGCCAGCGACTAGCCATCAAGTCCTCACCACCCAACTATTAACTAGCCGTCAAGTCCCCGCCACCCACCTATTCACTAGCCGTCAGGTCAAGTCCTCGTCACCCGATTTAATACCAGCCGTCGAGTCCTCTCCACACAACTGCTAGGCAGCCGCCAGGTCCTCGCCACCCATCTATTACCTAGCAGTCAAGTCCTCGACACCCAAAACATATGCAGCCGTCAAGTCCTCTCCACCCAGGAACAAAGGTTAAGCCGCTCTACCTCGATATCAGAACCGGTAAAATGGGCCGTATTTTTTCCCTTCTGACGCTTGTGCTCCTTTCCCCCCCCCCCCCCTCTTCGGACCCTCGTGCTTTTGTTTTTCGTTCTGTTCTTGTTCTTGTGTTGGTTTGTTTTATTGCGGCTCGATTTATTGTTATGCTTTTGTTCTGGGGTGAAAAGACGGGCAAGCTGGACGCAGCGCTGGAGCCGATGGACCGTGCGGAGGCATGCGGGGGGGGGGGCTAAAGGTGACGCTTCCGCGTGCAGCCAGGTGAAAAATTATGATTTTCTTTGCGACTGGTTCCCACGAAAGAATATGCTCGCCACTCCCGACCGTTGCGCGCTCGTTGGCGTCCTTTATCACGTTCCTCATTTTTGGCTGACCCCCCTCAGCCCGGTCATACAACTACGGCCATGAACGACGTAAATACACCCTCCCCCCCCTCCGTAGTCTCTCTACCCCCATCACGCTCTCAGCCCCTCTCAGCCGCCCCCCTAACCCTAAACCCCTCCCGCCCCCGAACCATCTCAACCCCATCCGCACCCCCCCCCCCCCCCCCTTCCTTAGCACCCAACTCTAACCCGAAAATCACCCCCACCCGCAATCCCCCACCGCCCGGTGAACTAATTCGTCACCGCCCGGCACACCTCATCACACCACCACCACTACAACAACAGGACCTCGTTCCGCTCGGTCGCATGGGGGACTGGCAGCGAGCCGTCTCGACCCCGAGGCGCAGCCTGACAGCTTCGCCATGGCGATCGATGGCCGCGTGCGCCAGGGAGGGAGTGAGGGAAGGGGGCGGGAGGGAGCCCCGGTAAGCCCTCCAGCTTCTGTAAGAGCTAAAGGGGGGCGGGCGGGGGGGGCGCGGCTTGAGGGAAAACACCATGGTTGGACAACACACTCCTGCTGTACGCCTCTGTAAGGGGGAAGCCGCTGCGGGACGGGAGATGGCCTGGGAGAACAGCCACGGCTGAGAGGGTGTCCGGGGTTGGTTTAGGGGTGGAGGTGGAGGTGTCCGGGGTTGGTTAAGGGGTGGGGGTGGAGGTGGAGGCGGGAAGGGGCGCGGGATCGGGAGTGGGGGGCGTGTCAAAATGAGTTCAGCGGTCCCGGGCGGGGAGAGGGTTTTGGCGGTAGTGGTGGTGGTGGTGGTGGTGGTGGTGGTGGTGGTGATGGTGGTGATGGTGGTGGTGGTGGTGATGATGGTGATGATGGTGGTTGGTTTTGGTGTGCCCATGAGCGTAAGCACGGGGGAACGTTTGCCAAACGGTAAGGTGGTGGATACGGGGGTCATTGGAGGTATAGGGAAAAGAGGATGAGGAGGAGGAGGAGGAGGAGGAAGGGGAGGAGAGGGGCATGTGGTGGCGACGACGTCGGTGACGGGGGAGGGTTGTGCGGGGGACGAGCAGCAGCAGACGGAAGAACAGCAGAGGGAAGAGGGGGGATCGGGGGAGGGGATCTGGAGTGGGGCAAGCAGCGGAGGAGCTCATGAGGACCGCGATCGCGCTCCTGCACGGTATGACCGCCGCGGTAGGCGGCTGTGTGCCCGACAGAATGTCCTTTGAGCTCGTCGTGCAGGCGTGCGCTAACGCCTGCCGCTTGCCCCTGGAAGTGTTCAGGGTGATGCGGTGGTCTGTGGAGTCTTCGGACGCCGGACGAGGAGGGGGGGGGGGGAGGGGGGGAGGGGGGAGGGGAGGAGGGGAGGAGGGGCGCGTGGCAGTGTGACGGTGCAGCTCGAGCGGGCTACGTACAGACTGGGCTTGTCGATGGCGGCGATGACCGGAGACGGGGCGGCCGCGACGGTGTTGTTGGAGGAGATGCGGAGTTGCTGTGGCATGGAGCTGGATGAGGTGGGTGGGTGGGTTGGTGGGTGGGTGGGTGCGGGGACGGGAGGGGGGCGGGGGGGGGGGGAGGGAGGGAGGCAGCTCAGCACGGTTTTGTCTGCGTCGTTGGTCTGGCTTTGTGTTTTTTGTTGTTGTTGTTTTTCTTCTCTGTCCACGAAGCCGAGCAATCCCCGGCGGTCGCTCCCCGCGTGTGTCTACCTTATGGCCCACCCTTGGTCCCTCTCCTCCTGCATGGTAGGCCTACCACCCATCATGCGGGCATACTGAAACACAAGCTCGGTCGTTTTCTTCCTCTGGGCGTTTGCGTGAACAACGCCAAGCTCGAACAAGTAAATACGAAGTACGAAAATACCAACAACAAAAACCTTCTCTGCTGCTGAAATCCAGCCCCCTCTCACACCCCCTCCGCTCCCCTCCCACCCCGTCCCCTTCCCGCCCTCATCACATTCACCCACAGCCGTCCCTTACATGTTTTACGTGTTGTTTTCGTTGGCCCAGTCGACTCACCATTTCGCCGCGACAGCCTACGGGCGCGCGAGGTTCTGGTGGCAGGAGAGAAGCCTGGCCGCCATGTCAGAAGAGGAGGGCGCCCTCCTCTCCCCGAGCACTCTCAGCAGCGTCATAGGGGCTCTCGCTGGGAAGAATCGGCATTCTTCCTTCTAAGGGGGTGTTTTTATTGTCGGGCGGAGATGGAGACCGGGAACCGGACCGGGACTGGGACTTGTACTGGGACTGGGACTAGGACTGGGACGGGGGGTGGAACGGAGACTGGGACGGGGAACAGGGCGGTCATTTTTTGTCGTCGCGGGAGTTCGGGGGAGGGGAGGGGTGAGGGTGCGGAGAGGAGAAGAGAAGAGAACGTGGTGTCTTCGTATACCCGGCCTTATGTGGCGTGCAGGTCAGCCGACCGGCGCACGGTAGATTCGGAGATGCCGTCGGTGCTCGAGGAGGATCGAGGAGGATGGGGAGCGGGCAGAAGACGTGGAGACGAGAGTCCTTCTTCCGCGTGGTCCTTTAGTGCTGCGCGAAGGTTCTCGCGGCCGGGCGCGGTAGGAGGAGGCGGGGTGAGGGAGGGGGGTGGGAGGGAACCGATGGTGGTGGTGGTGGTGGTGGTGGTGGTGGTGGTGGTCGTGGTCGTGGGGCGGCCACCTCCCGAAGATTTGCTGGAAGGCATGTCTGCTCAGGGCATTCCGTGGCGCGCAGAGGGTTTCACATGCGTCGCGCAGGTGGGAGTCTTTTCGGGAACATCGGAGTGTAGAGGGGACGAAAGGAATACGTTTGGGGGGATGAGGTGTTTGTGTGTTGGATTTGTGGAGTGTGCGCTACAGGGCTCGGCGTGCTGTTGGTGTGTGCCGCCTGTGAAGAGGGACGGGCCGCTGCAGGTCCTTTTCCCTCTTGTGACGTTTTCGGGTGCCTGCGTGGTACTCATATACCTGTTGTTAATAGTGTTCTGCGCGGGACGGGCAACGGCTGGCGTGGCGGTGGTGATGGCGGCGCGGCGGTGTCGCCGCCGCCGATTTTATCCATACATCTCTCGCATTATCTCTCTTCTTTTTTCACGAGAGCACCTGGGTTTGAAGCCGGCCAAGCGGCATCTTCATGTTTCCATTTGGGGTCACTAGCGGTGGGCGAGTGTGTGTTCGGGTCCGGAGTAGTCTTGATTGAAGCGTCTCGTCGCCCCTACTGGTTTCTGGGAACTTGTGGGCTTTGCTAGCGCTGGTGGCGGGAACGACATGGTAATATCGATGCAAGGTGCTAGGCTTTTAGCGCCTTGCCCGCTCATCAAATCACCCACGCGATACGAACGACCCCAGTCCTCACCTTTCCCCTTCCTCACCCTCCCTCCCCCTCCCCTCCCTCCCTCCCTCCCTCCCTCCTCCCTCCCTCCCACCCTCCCACCCACCCTCCCACTCCCTCACCCTCCCACCCACCTCCCTCCCTCCCTCCCTCCCTCCCCTCCCTCCCACCCTCCCTCCCTCCCTCCCACCCACCCTCCCTCCCTCCCTCCCCCACCCTCCCTCCCTCCCACCCCCACCCACCCTCCCACCCTCCCTCCCCCCTCCCTCCCTCCCTCCCACCCACCCTCCCTCCCACCCACCCCCACCTCCCACCACCCACCCTCCCTCCTCCTCCCACCCTCCCCACCCACCCTCCCTCCCACCCCCCACCCACCCCTCCCTCCCCACCCTCCCACCCTCCCTCCCCCCTCCCACCCACCCCTCCCTCCCTCCCCTCCCTCCACCCACCTCCCTCCCACCCACCCCACCCTCCCTCCCACCCTCCCTCCCACCCTCCCACCCTCCCTCCCACCCTCCCTCCCTCCCCCCACCCCACTCCCCACCCACCCTCCCTCCTCCCACCCTCCCACCCTCCCTCCTCCCTCCCTCCCTCCCACCCTCCCTCCCTCCCACCCCTCCCACCCTCCCTCCCTCCCTCCCACCCTCCCCCACCCACCACCCACCACCCACCCTCCCCCCCACCCTCCCTCCCACCCTCCCACCACCCTCCCCCTCCCACCCTCCCTCCCTCCCACCCACCCTCCCTCCCTCCCACCCTCCTCCCTCCTCCCTCCCACCCCTCCCACCCCCACCCTCCCTCCCACCCACCCTCCCTCCCTCCCACCCTCCCTCCCTCCCTCCCACCACCCCTCCTCCCTCCCTCCCTCCCTCCCTCCCTCCCTCCCTCCCTCCCTCCCACCCTCCCTCCCTCCCTCCCTCCCTCCCTCCCTCCCTCCCTCCCTCCCTCCTCCCCCTCCCTCCCTCCCTCCCTCCTCCCTCCCTCCCTCCCTCCCCTCCCTCCCTCCCTCCCCTCCCTCCCTCCCTCCCTCCCTCCCTCCCTCCCTCCCTCCCTCCCTCCCTCCCTCCCCCCTCCCTCCCTCCCTCCCTCCCCCTCCCTCCCTCCCTCCCCTCCCTCCCTCCCTCCTCCCTCCCTCCCTCCTCCCTCCCTCCCTCCCTCCCTCCCTCCCTCCCACCCTCCCTCCCTCCCTCCCTCCCTCCCTCCCTCCCTCCCTCCCTCCCTCCCTCCCTCCCTCCCTCCCTCCCTCCTCCCTCCCTCCCTCCCTCCCTCCCTCCCTCCCTCCCTCCTCCCTCCCTCCCTCCCTCCCTCCCTCCCTCCCTCCCTCCTCCCTCCCTCCCTCCCTCCTCCCTCCTCCCTCCCTCCCTCCCTCCTCCCTCCTCCCTCCCTCCCTCCCTCCCTCCCTCCCTCCCTCCCTCCCTCCCTCCCTCCCTCCCTCCCTCCCTCCCTCCCTCCCTCCCTCCCTCCCTCCTCCCTCCCTCCCTCCCTCCCTCCTCCCTCCCTCCCTCCCTCCCTCCCCCTCCCCCTCCCCTCCCTCCCTCCCTCCCTCCCTCCCTCCTCCCTCCCTCCCTCCCTCCCTCCTCCCTCCCTCCCTCCCTCCCTCCCTCCCTCCTCCCTCCCTCCCCTCCCTCCCTCCCTCCCTCCCTCCCTCCCTCCCTCCCCTCCCTCCCTCCCCCTCCCTCCCTCCCTCCCTCCCTCCCTCCCTCCCTCCCTCCCTCCCTCCCTCCCCTCCCTCCTCCCTCCCTCCCTCCCTCCCTCCCTCCCTCCCTCCCTCCCTCCCTCCCTCCCTCCCTCCCTCCCTCCCTCCCTCCCACTCCCTCACCACTCCCAATTCCCAATGATGCCCCCCGTGGGGGTTTTTGTTTCTCTCTCTGGTCCACGATCGATCATCCAACCCCCCGTTTTCCGTCTGCGACAGGCTTACCGCTGGGCCAGGAGCGTCCCATCAACGCCATCGGCGAGAGCTTCGCTGGGGAGCGGGCGGTGTACCCCGTCCATTCGATACGACAAAACCTTGCGGTGGCGGTGGCGGCGCGGGGGGACCCGAGCACCGCCACCGGTTTCCTGCCGCTATCGCGACGGCTGAAGCCACGGCGGCAGAGGCGGTTGCTGCCTGCGCAGGTTCTGGGTTTAGAGCCTGGGAGGAACTTGCCGCTGGAGGCGCCGTTGCCGGTCCGGCCGGCATACGGCATACGACTGCGCGTGCCAAGCCTGCGCGGGGCAGGGGGCGTTGAGCGGCTGCCTTGGGAGCTGATCGGCGACCTGCGGGAGGATGGAGTGGCGACGGACGCCGCCGTCTACGCTTCGGCGATGCGGGCGCTCGTGGCAGAGGGTGGTGGGAGTCGTGACGATTGAGGTGTGTGTGTATGTATGAAAGAGAGAGATAGTGAAGGGGGGAAGGGGGGAAGGAGAGAAGGGGAGAGAGAAAGAAAGAGATAGAGAAGAGCCACACATTCGCCCCCATCCCGACCCCCATATCCCCCCCCGCCCCACCCCGCCCCCCCCTCTGCCACCCCCACCCCACCTCACCTCCCGCCACCTCACTCCCCCCCACCGCCACCTTAGCAAATACACTGTAAACTATGTCGCTCGCTACTTGAGCTAGACAACCAGGGTGCTTGAGGGTCGGTCACAGCTGGTGGTCGAGTTAGATCATTTTTGTGCGAGGTAAAAAACCTTTACTCCGGGGAATGGTTGTATCACCTGGTAGTGTTTTTGGGAAGGCACCCAAGAGGCAGTTACATAGTACTCCCATTGCTGTCTCTGGAAGTCGCTACACCAGAAATAATTTAACTCATTGAAGCTGTCATCCATATGCAAGTCCGCCTCACAAGCGGTTCCTAGTAAAATGCCGCTCACCGTTTATGCGACTCGCGGGACACCTCACGGCGCTTCGCGCTTGGTGCAATCAAGCAATGTCTGCCTGGTCGATGAAAATCCGACATGCTCCGTCCCAGCATTGTAGGGATGCGAGGGTATATGGTCATACGACTACGGCCATGCATGAGGTCGAGTACATTTCTCCTATCGAGTACACCTTCCCCCCCCCCCCCCGCCCCGCCATCTCACCCTCCCTCATATATATATACCTGGTACATACGTACAGGTTGGGTTGGCGTTGATTGGCAACGACACTGTAAAACATGCCGCTCACTACTTGAGCTAGACAGCCAGGGTATCCGTTTTTTGTTCTTTGGGGCGGTCACCACGGCTGGCGGTTGAGTTAGATCATGCTGTGCGAGGTATCTCCGCTTTTACGGGTACTATTTTCTTGATCGATTCACCTTTATTAGACGGGAAACGGTATACCGATGTTGTTGCTTTGCACCTGTTGCCGGTACAGTGTAAGGAAAGTCCGCCGCAGAAAGCACGCTGTATCGGCACCGCTCATGGGCCGAGCCATACCGCCAACCGGCCACGCCCCCTCCTCGTGACCTCCTTCCCCCTTTCTTGCCCCCCCCCCCCCGCCCGCCCCCGTACCCTGGTCCCTTTTCGGCCCCCGTTACTTTCGGTTTCAACTTTCCACGCACAGAAGTATCAAGACTGGAAAAAAAGAAAAAAGAAAAAAAGAAAAAAGAACGTTGGGGGTGCCGCTGTCTGTCGGTGGGTCTCGTGAGGACCGCAGGGGGCTCGTGTCTGCCGCGCACACCCGCGCCTCCGCCGAGAAAAGGTCCGTCGCCCGGTCGGGAGACTGGGAAGGGGCACGAGACGTGGCTCTGCGGTTCGATTCTCGCAGGGAGGGACCCGGATCGACGAGTTGCAGGAGTAGCAGCAGCAGCAGCAGCAGCAGCAGCAGCAGCAGCAGCAGCAGCAGCAGCAGCAGCAGCAGCAGCAGCAGCAGCGGTGGCGGCGGTTGCGGTGGGGGTGGCGGTGGCGGCGGCAGGAAATCGTCGAGGGGCGGGGGTCGCGCCGGGGGTCGCGCTGCAAGGCAGGTTGCCGCGTGCGCCCCCACAACACGGGGGGAGTTGGACGAGGCGGAGGCGTTGGTGGATTTTGCCAAGCACTTGACCAAGGGCTGCTGCGCCAATGCAGCCGTCGCGGTTGATGACGACCCCGACAACAAAGTTGGTGATGTCGGCGCTGTCAGCGACGGGATTGATCGATCGGGTACCAAGCCGGCTTCCCGTTCGGAAACAGAGGGAAGTACGTGGTCCGATCTTGACGAGAAGTCGTGCCTGGTGCTGGCTCGTGCGTACGAGTAAGTCGGCCGGCTTGCCGACGCCCAAGGCCTACGCGTGCGCTTGCAGAGGCAGTTCGCAGAAACCCTTGGCCCAAAGAGGTCTGGCGCCGTCGGAGGGGAATAGGGGGTCTTGCCGAGCGTGGGGAGGCGTGTCCTTGTGGGCAGCGAGCGCCACCGGGAGGCAGAAGAGGGTAGGCGGCGACGAGGGCCGGGCGAAGGGGAGGATGAGGGAGGGGGGGGAGGAAGAAGAGCGGGACGAGGAGTTGGAGGCGGGGGAGAAGGCGTATTGGCACACTGTAGATGGCAGCAACGAATACGATTTATTCCTCAAGTGGATAGCGGTGGGCGGGGGGGAAGAAAAGGCGAGGGAAGAGGGCTCATGTCATGCACGGCCGTAGTTGTGTCACCATAGACCCTCGCATTCCTACTACCCTACTAAATGCTCGAACGGGGGGGGGGGGGCAGGAAGGATTGTACAAGGGCGGGTGGTTTCACCTAGGCCCGTGTCGCCTGATGGAGGGAGACCACGGTCGATCGTGGAGGAACGTAGGCGTGTGAGCTTGACGCTTGGCTGCCCGGCTGGAAGCACACCCGTCTCCCTTCCTGCCTGCCTGCCTGCCTTTTAGGGCGAGCATGAAGGGTATACACGTACAGCGCACCTACGTGACACGTTTAGACAGGAGAAGGAATCCACGGGCAGGCCACTTCGTCAAGAAAAATAAATCAACCGCGGTACCGACGTACAAAAAAAGTACTGGTAGTATTATTTTCCATGTTTCGCATTTAGCATGGCCGGCCGGTCGTTCGTGCAAACGTTTTCTCTCTGGCTCTGTGGCTCGCCTTGTTTATTTGGACTTTAGCGTGGTTTGGTCTGGTATATACGGTGCGATGTGGTGTCGCCCTCATGGCTAGGCGAATCGTTGCACCATCACGAGAAGCTTTCACGATACCAGTACGTGCTACGTTTTTTTTTCGGGCGGCGGGAGGCGAGCGACCGAGGGGAAGGGGGGGGGGGGGCTACCGAGGGTTGAACGGGTGCGCGAGATGGTGTACGCAAGCATGAGGAGGTTCACAGGGGCAAGGGAATGGGTGCTATATTTGTTGACGCGACGTACACATATTAAACATAAAAACGTGAAGAAGGTCGAAAGCAATACGTTTTAATACGTACTGCATATATAGTAGTAGCTCCAGAGAGATAAATGAAGGGCAATGGACCACGCGCATACAGTGAAAATGATATTTTTATCGGCAAGTTTCTGACGTCTTTCCTCACTCACCGCCTGCTGCGCTAGGTCTGGATGGAGCTCGAGCGCATCGCTCATCGTTGTTTTGTATTTTAATTGGCGTGTGGGGGGGCAGGGGTGGGGGGAGACGCATGCTGCGTGCAACCTATCAACGGGGCCTTTCGGCGTTCATTTTTACCAACCATCGCTCGTGATAAAAAATTGTTTTAGACATTGCGATTGAGAATTGAGGGCGCCAGCCATCGTTCGTTAGATCGTATCCGACTGATGTGTGCTCAGTGCTCACGCCGAACACGAGTCCGATCATTTCGAGTATGGCGCCACCGCCTGTACCGGTTTTCTATCTTGTTTTTCTTTATTGGCCATAACAACCAATCGTAAACGCCTGTCCGAAGCGGTTCAAAATCGTTATGATTAGTTGTATGTTTTTTTATTTGTCGCCACACAGCTGAGCGCACCGAAGTACGCTGGATGGACAGCCCGTAGGCCAGTCCATAGGGCAATCCATCGTCGACGACATATTATGCCGTGATCGAACATGATTGGCCATGGCTTATACCCGTTCGAGCATGGTCGACCATGGGTTGTCTCATGGATACCAGCCATTGAACGATCTATGCCATCAGTCATGGATGGACCCGTGGGGGTTTACCACGGTGTGCGTCATGGTTAACCCCACGGACTGATCCATGGTCGATGCCACGGCTTCACCATGGAACATAACACGGCATGCCCCATGGTTGGTTAGGTTCAGGGGTATTTGGGTTAGGCCATGGTTTTCTCCACATGGGTCGCACCATGGATTTAACTCTCCGTGGGTTAGATACTTCGAAGTATTTGGTAGGCACTCACGATGGAGAAGGATTCCGCGCCGTGGGCTACTCCATGGTGTACACGATGGAATATCATGGCGTGCGCCATAAGCCACGAAAGGCAGCGTACCGACTAGCGGGAAGATGCGTTCCCGGGTGCTTCACACCGCAATCGCATACTGGTTCCTAAGCGCCTTACCACTGTCGGAGGGGTTTGGAAAATTGTACACGACGTTCCTACGGGACAACCAACGGTAGCAGAACCCCCCATTCAGCTATTAATGGGCTAAAAGGTAGAGGACAATAAGTATATTAAGGGGCCCGCAAAAGGATACGAGTCAAACGAGCGACGGCATTGAGATAATAGAAGGGTCAGAGTAAATATGGGTGTGACCTCATGCCGCAACAGAGGGGCCTTATTGATCTCAAAATGTATACGAAATAATCTACGACGCGATGTTACAACAGCACATATGGCGTTCCCGGTGGCTTGGTAGGTCGTCGGCGTGCCCATCAAGATCCATTTCGTGGGTTCAAGTCTCACCGAGTGCATGCTCGTAGGGACTTTTTCTTCCATAAGAAATTGATTAGCGGAAAGCGCGAGAGCGTGAGCTATGAATAGCTACATTCGATGGACATCGACGAGAAGTGAGAATGCTGAACCCTATGCGCGACAAAAAATAAAGGCACGTACCGGGGGGGAGAAGGGACGACACCTGTGACCACAGCTTGTCCAGAGGATCGCTGAGGGTAAAACCTCCTACGAGTTGGGCTGGAAAGTGAAAAAGTGATGATTAAAATATATACTGCTCTATATATGCCATGGAGTCAACCATGGGTATAGCCATAGCATTTTACGTGGTATCGACCATGGGTGGGTGCAGCTATGTGCACATAGCATATGTATGCCATATAGAAGTACGTTTTGTCTTGGGTTGACTCGTGGACAAAATGTCCACGCCGCCATGGTCGAGCACCACATACATGGGATACACCATGATGGCGTGATCCACGGCGTGCCATACACTACATCAACCATGGGTGATACACATGGAATGGTCCATGGCACAGTACCCGGGCCCCATGGTTGGTGCCATGGAATATATCATGGCACCACGTTTTACCATGCGTTGCACCATGGGATATGTATGTCATGTTCAACCACGGGCTTTACCCATAGTCGACCCACATGGATTGGTTGGTCAATGGGCGGACCCATGGGCAGTCCAACAATTAATAGTAACAGCACCCACGACCCACCACGGCCTACGGCTTACGGTAAAAACTGATGTTTATCATACTACCACTACTGCTGCTGCTACTACTACTGTACTGCTGCTGTGCTCACTAACGTAGGTAACTACTATTACGGGAGACCATAATAAATAGGACCAAATATTGTTGACGAAAATAGCGATATATATAGGTGTTCGTATGTAGCGTAGGTCCTATTTAGTACGGTCCCCCGTATTAACAACATGAGCTCTGATGAAGGAACAATACCTTACCTGGTACCAGCTACGATGGGTCGTACTATTACTGTATACGAGTATACCTGTACGAGAAGTACTATTTACAGCAAACCAGGTGTGTGTACGACTACTACTGCCACAAACAGTAGTACACGCGATTTAAGTACGGGTACAACACTATTAATAATATCGATACGCAGCTTGCAACGATGAGTTTCGACGAAATCCTCGATTTCACACCAGCAAGCAGCTGACCTTTTTTTTCCAAGTAAGATATTCCGTAACCGTTGAAACCGTGGTAATCAATCGATTAAAAAGGTGCATTATTATCCGACAAGACGGTGTGGTATTTTACCCGGCAGGTCGTGGGCACATGATGACTATTTTCGATGGAATAACTCTGTTGCTGTGCGGTGATAGAAATGTCTTACTTCAGAGTACGTACTCGTACGCAGTCGACCAAGGACCGATCTGTAGCCACTGCGTATACGGCAGTTCTACAGTTGCTTAGCAACAGCAGCACAGCAAGCAGCTCTAGACTGGGTGAATACGAGTGCTGAGTATTCGTGCACGGCGAAAACCTGACACTATGATACGACGCAAGTATATAATAAGTTCCTTGCACTGTGTACTATAATAGTACCAGTACAAGATAACAAGATGGCAAGCAAGCTGTGTGTTCCCCTGTTGACCCCTGGATTATGTCCCGGGAGTTGTTTTCTGCACCAGGACTCGGTCTGGTAGTGTTTCATGATGTGTTTCTTATGTGGACGGCCGGTGGCTGATGACGATGATTTGCATCTTTCATAAATATCTTTACCAGGTATCCGAAACCGTCGAAACGGTAAAAAAGGCACCACACGAAACACGGCGAAACGGTAAATATTTACCTCTGGAGGTTGATTGTGTGCTCATTGACGATTTGATCAACATACCCCGCATAGATAGGTCAACGTTTCCCTCACCACAGTCTACATAGTAGACCAGGGATCGCCCTACAGCGAGTACGCACGGCAGTACAACAGCCCGGCAAGCAGCTCGGTACGAGTGCACCAGCTTGAGGTATGAGTGGGGGCTTGACCACAGCAGCAGTAGTATTTGGACAGCGATATCCTGACACCATACGAATATGATACAAGTTCCTTTTACCGTACGTATCCAAAAGGGAGTACCAGGCATCACACACTCATGAAATCAATAGGTATGGTAGCTTGCGACATACCATGCCAGATACGAGGTGGTACCAGGCAGGGTAGGCACTATGCTATCGTTCAAGTCAGTTATTTGCCCCCTCGCGCAGGCTACGATTGATTGTATCTATGTACTGTGGCTCACGTCCACGCGATGGTGGAGGAGACCGAAATCTTGAAATACTGCCTCTAAAACAATTTTGTCCTGTTGACTCTGGGCAGTATCCAGGGGAGCCATCGGCCGGTATCCCTCACCAGGAATATACAGTAACATAGTAGGAAACGCGAGACCGATCGATGCATCACGCACAGCTTGCAGAGTTGCACATCGGTATCTCGCTGCAAATTTGCAGTGAAAATGTTGCGCTTGGAGCACATATTTTGCCCGAATTTCGGGCACAGCGTCCCACCGGGCGGAGGCTTTATACCAGGTATAGGTTACTGCGTTCCGCACTGGGGGCTATGTGCGACTTGTGCCACACATGTGTGCATGCCATCCATTTGTTTAGCTCTCTCTGCAAGAAGCACTTCTAGGAAATGCGTCCGTTTGGCTGCAGGCGGAAATACGTTTGGGGGTCTTTTTCGCCCGCAAGCGATTTATTGTGAGACACCTTTTGCGATGCTGCTCCCTCGACACGTTCGTCCGTGATTCTACTCCTTGGCAACAAGGAACTTCTGCAGTGCTTTGTATTGTGGATTTCGGACCAAAAAATCGCCGGTTCGCTCTCCCTGAGGAGGCCAAAACAGGCTTCGAATAGCTCACACGTAGGTTAACGGCCCGGGCGCCTGACTATAGCAACCCTAGCTAGTATCGACCGATCGGGAGAACTCACAGCTCGCTACTGTACATGTATCACCTGGTACTTCGTACACCAGAATGTCAGGAGACGGCTGTGATGACGGACGGCCGTATAGATTAAATTTACGTACTATTTACAAGAGTACCTGGTACGTAGTTTTAGTGCGTGAGTCTTCGAAGACGTGACTCACAACGCCCGAAGCTGCTGCCTGCGGTATCCTACTACTGCGGGGTGGGTGGGATGGTCTTACGAATTTCGTGCCCAACTCTGCTCACGAGGGCAAGGGGGCGGAAAGAATGCCCCTCTGGTATACGTATAATACAAGTCCCAAGATATTTTGATATGATCCAGGGTTCCATTTTTTGTGCCAGATTTGGCCCTCTGCAGGGATCGGCTTTTTTATTGTATATATTTCGTACAGCAACAACGGCAGCTTTGGTCCCGCACATGCATGTACTGGGAGCTCCGAACCAGCTCTTCTACAGGGTATCTCGATGGTTTTGATATTTGAACCCAAGGGTAAAAATGATGACGTACCTGGTACGCTTCTTCCGCCTCTGGGTTCTACTCCGTACCCCCTGTCCAGTATCAGGATCCTCACAGAGTGTGCTGTACCCTGTATCCCGTACTAGGTACCATGTATTCTGTATCTTGTATCCTGTATACTGTACCAGGTACCCTGTATCCTGTATACTGTATCATGTATCATGTATCATGTATCATGTGCCAGGTATCCTGTATACTGTATACTGTACCAGGTATGCTGTATCCTGTATCTATCCTGTATCCTGTTTCCTGTATCCTGTATCCTGTATCATGTATCATGTACCAGGTATCCTGTATCCTGTGTCCTGTATCCTGCTTCCTGTATACTGTGCACTATCTGTACCCTGTTACTCAGTAGTACCAGGTATCCTATATATGCGTACCCTGTACTGTACGGATATACGAGCGCGGGAAACAAGTATTTTCTGTCGCCGCTGTCCTGCGCGTATGATATATTTGAGATGTTTTCCTTTCAAAACAGTACTACAGTTACTATTAATAGTAGTAGCACGTACCAGATATATGGAGTGCTACGAAGTGCCGATGCTCAACCCAAAATGTAGGGTTCGACCCTACAGCCTTTATATGTTTTTTGCATTACCTTCTTTCAGTCGTTGTCCTGCGTATCTGAGGAAGTATTTCCTTTATACTGTAGATATCCGGTACTGCATTGCAGCACAAGCACTACGCCGGGGAGAATGCATGGACTGTAGATAGATGCTACTGATGGATTCTGTGGCGGGTCAGTAGAATCAGACGCTGCGCTGACAAGTTTGGAGCCGGCCGGTAAACAGAGAAGATACAGCGGACGGCCAAGCGCTACGACGATGACGGTCACGGCAAATCTTTAGGGTAGAGACTCCTGCTGTTTGCTGCTGTATATATGGCGGCGAGAGCGCCCCCCCCCACAAACCAACAGACCTCGAAAGACAAAAAGAAGAAGCACGGGGCAAAAATACTCGCAGCTTTACGTCATAGAAAGCCAGAAGGATCAAGAACGTTACGGTGCTTCCAGTTTATAAATACGTAAAGCTCTGTGTAGAGGTATATAGGGTGCAGCGTGTAGGGTCATTTTGGTATTATTTCTCTGCTCTTCTTGACCCAACCATGGACGATTTTTATTGCACCTCTTGGCAGTACTGTCGCACTTACAGCCTCGATTTTCCTACATCCTTGACCATTGCGGACGTGTGCGGAGCCGCAGGTGGGTGTCAGCCCGCCGCGGCGAAGCCCCCTTGTTTACGAGTACATTTTCCTTTGTGTTCTTATTTCAGTGTATTTTCATGTGTACGACACCGCGATGTCACCATTTGACGTTTTCCGTTGCGTCGCACGCATCGTTGTGCTCTCCTTTCTCTATCTTCAACAGCAGCAGTACGATCTACCAGCACATCGGCACGAAACACATCCACATCGGTTCTCTCAGCGCGATGGCTAGCGCTCGTGGCGAGCGCACACCAGTTAGCAACTTCACAGTGAAGGAGAAAGCGCAGATGTGGGACGATACGCTCGAACACCTGAGGGATACAGAAGAACTGGAAGCATTTCTGGGCCACCCGCTCGGACTCGCTGCGGCTGCCGGCAACGTTGGCCTGATGAAAAAACTGTTGGCGCTTGGCGCCTCAGCGAACACCACATGTTCGGACGGGGATTGCATTCTGCACAAACTTGCCGCCAGGGGAAACAAGCGCGCAGTGAAGATACTTCTCGAGCATGGCGCACTTGTCAACGCGCCAAATGAGAGCGGTCGCACCGCGCTCCACGTAGCCGTCGAGTGTGACAGCCCCCAGACGGCCGCTCACGGAGGATTCGCCGCGGTCATCCGGACCCTCGTCCGGAACGGGACAGACGTTGATAATGCCAGTCTGAACGGATCCACCGCTCTGCATGCCGCGGCGTTGAACGGTAACGTCGGCGCGATCAGAGTGCTCGTGAAAGCCGGGGCGGATGTTAACAAGCAGGGGCCATTCGGGGCGGCGCCTCTGCACTTTGCTTCGCAGAAGAACTTCCCCGAGTCCGTGGCTGCTCTGTGCGCGTTCGGTGCAGACAGGAACGCGAAAAACTTGCTTGGCAACACGCCACTCAAGCACGCGGTCTTGAACGGGAGCTTCAGCGCGATGGAAGCTCTCCTCGACGCTGGCGGCGTGGATGTCAACCTCCGCCAACTTGACCTCACAGAAACGGCGCTGGACGTGGCAGCCCGCATGGGGGACGTGGACAGCGTGAAGTTGCTGCTCCGGTACGGAGCGGACGTCACCGCTGGCGACTGGCAGGGCTACACGCCCCTGCACAGGGCCGCTTTCCACAACAAGGTCGGTGCAATCGACACACTTGTCGAGGCGGGAGCGGACGTGCATGCCCAGGGCAGCACGGACGGGCGAACGCCCCTGCACGCCGCTGCCGGGATCCTGGCCATCAGCGCCGCGCGCGCACTGTTGCGCCACGGCGCTAGCGCCAACGTGCCCGACGTGTCGGGGCAGTCACCGCTGCACAGGGCTGCCATGATGTCCGAAGACGACAGGTCCGCCGAGATGGTCGAGCACTTGCTATGGTGGGGCGCGGACGAGAGCATCGTCGACAGCGGCGGCCGCACTCCGGCGCAAAGGGTACCAGCGGACAGCAACCCGACCGTGTTGGGTCTGCTGGCCAGGGCCCCCGCGGACAGGGCCTGGCGACGACGGGGCGTGACAATAATGTGCCGCTCTCGCCTCAACAGGGAGCCGCCAGACCCTCCGGAGCGAGAAGTATCGCCTCGCCCGGCGAAATCTCCGAGGATCGAGGGTAGGGTCGAGGGCAAGGTCGAGGGGGGGGGTGATGATGCAGTCGGTAACAGCGGCGGCTCAGGAGTCGCCCACCAGGGAGCCGCGGAGCACGCGAGTGAGACTGATGTGGTCACAAGAGTGGCGGGGATGGGGGAGTCCGGCGTGTTCGAAAAGATGATGGGGTTCCTGTGAACCAGGTGAGAAAAATCAAGTTCGCCCTCCTCTGGCAATGATATGTATGATGAGTAGGACTGCACATACAAACACTGATATGTCGGAGTCTGAAGGAAGGTGGTTTAATATCAAATCTTGCCAGCACAAGGTTTGGTTTGACGCCATTGATTGTTCTTGTTTTATTTTTGAATGGTTGAAGACACCTCTATCTAGGGTGAACAAACAGAGCTACACACAGCCTGCAACGCGCCTTCATCTCATACTTAAAGAGCAGCGTGCAAATCGAAATTTGCCCCTTTTTTGTACCAGGTAGTGTTTTGTTTTACGTTCGACTGGATTCGGCGTGTCTCGTACGCGAGGGTATGTACAGCAATGCACATCTCGGTGTTTGTCGTGTTATTCGTATTAATATCCGACTGTTCCAGCGCAAACACGGCACTTAATTAATCGCATTGTATATTTTCGCACTGTGTTGCCATGTATCTCGGCTAAATCAGCAAGCCACTACAGTACGTAGAACAGCTAATAATAGCTGCCATTCCTGGACTGGCTTGGACTGTTGTAGGGTACCGACTTCACGTTACGCTCTTCGTAGTCGGTCGCACACGGCGCTACATGCATTATTCCTATTAATAGCCGATGCTGTATCGTAGCAACCTAAAGCCCGGGGATAGTAGCTACGGTAAGGGGGGGGCAGTGCCCACATTTCCCGGTAGAGGGGGTGTTTTCCATATCATGCATGGCCGTAGTCGTAGGGGTGGGGTGTATCACCCTTTACAGTAGGAATGGGGTACCCCCAATTTATGGTAGGGGGAGAGGGGACCCATTTCACGGTAGGGGGGGAGGGTACCCCCCTTTTACGGTAAGGGGGGTACCCGCATTTTGCGGTAGGGGGGGAGGGGACCCCCCTCTTACAGTAGGGGGGGCGGCAGAGGGGGGTACCCCCCCTTTTCAGGGCCAAATTCAGGCCACTCGCGCGAATGGTTCCGTATCTCACTCAAAAACAGACGTGAAAAGTTACCTGCTGTTTTGACGCAGAGTATCACAACGATATCATGGTTGCGTTCATAACCAAAACAAGGATCAAGCCAATAGAAAAAAAACAAAAACACCTCACTGGTACACGGTAAAACGAAACTCCGACACCTCACTATCCCTTTTCAAGACCCAGACAGGAGGGGGGTGTAAAAACTAAAACACGTTAGGACCAAAGTTATTAAAAAAATAAAATATTGCCACTTCGTCCAGAACTCCCACTCCCATTGGTTTGTTTTTCGTTTATGACCTCGCCAGGAGTGTGTTGTTGGGTCGTTTTCTTTGTTTTGTTTGTGTCATGCACCCCCGTGAAGACGACGAATAGACAGGGGAGCCACTCGCCCGAGTGGCTCCGAGGCGCTGAAAAACACAGGCCCGATAAGCGACCCCCCCCCTACGTACCGTTTCCCGTGATCTAAACGGTTGGACAGGTTGAAGGGGGGGGAGGGGGGGGGGGCAATGCTCTCGACACGAGACCTCTGGCACAGCTCCGCAAACGTCCAACCCGCACAGTTCATCGCCGCTTAGCATCCCTTATCATATGTTGCTCGAAGTCCGTGAGCGTCGTTTTGAGACGCGGGACATCGCAACAAAATATCCAACAAATAAAAACCAAAACACTCCGTGTGCTTCTTGTTGTTCTTCCTCTTCTTCTTTTGGTCCCACGCCCCACGAAACGGAAGGTACCCACTCTTTGAAAGCGCCCCGAAAACGGTAGCGAACCAAATTACGCTCCGGACGTGTTACGCCATGCGAACGATGGCGTCTCGTTCTCGCTGTCCGCTCCTCCCCGGAACTTACGAACGCTTTCCGTGCCCTGTTTTCCCCTTTCTCGGGTACAATTGTTTTTGTTTCAGCTCGAGCTCAACGCTGGACCGGACGCGGCATGGACAGCAGCAGCACGTGTTTAGTCGTCGCAACGTGGGTCTGAAGATGCGGTGCCGGATGGATGGACGCATTTTTCGCTGCGTGTTTTGCCCAGTGCTAAGGGGCACCTCGGAGAGAGGCGGGGGGGGGGGGGGGGGGGTACTCATGGTATGCACGGCCGTAGTCACATGGCCATGACCCTCGCATGACTACAATGCCGGGGGGGGACATGTCGACTAGGAAGACAGTGCTTGTGCTAAGCGCGAAGCGCCGTGAGGTGCTGGGCAAGTAGCATGAAGGGTGGGCTGTATCCTACTACTCAGAATCGTTCACGAGGCGAACTTTCTTGCGTATGGATGACAGCTCGAAGCAGTTGGGAGGAGGCTATTTTAGGTACACCGACGATGTGACATTTACCGCCATTTGTCGAGTGGTTTCCGGTGCTGAGTACCTCGCAAGGGGAGAGAGTTATTCGAAGCACACATACTTTTTTTTCATGTGCCGCGCTTTTTCCCCCGTACTTGGAACCTCGGAGGAGGGGATGGGGTGGGGGCATTTTAAGCGCACGATAAAATTGGTAATACTTCGTTTTTTGCCTGGGTTAAGAACCTTGGATAGGGAGGGAGGCATAAGAAGCGCAAAAACAATTTGGAGAGTACAAGGGTTTCCCCGTGTTGGGAACCTCTAAACAGGGGTGAGATATGAGAAACGCGCAGACATTCTCGGCATTTAAAGCGATTTTTGCCCCGAGCTAAGAAGCCCGGAGGGGGCAGCGGGGAATACTTGGGGCAGTTGGATGGTATTAATTCGTGACAAACCGTATAAGGCCTGTCAAAGCGTCAGGATCAAAACAACAGAGGCACAGAGACAGCGTAGACATGACGCACTGTAGATGGCGAAGGGTGACTGGTGTGGCGGTAGCAGCGTGCGACGCGGCGGTGGAGTGACGGGTGTTGGGGGTGGCGTGGCGGCGGAGACGTCGAGCGGTGGGGGACGTAGTGACGTTTGCGGTACTACTCGTAACTTATTGCGCGAAACTCGTAGGGAATATGATTGAACAATCCAACCCATCGTTGTTCACCTTCGCCATGTACGAGTATATGTAGCGCGTGGCGTTAGGGCTCTTTTCTCTAGCTCGTAGAGTGGCAGCAGTAGCAGTAGCAGCAGCGGAAATGGTACAAACATAAATGTTTCCGACAAAGGGTAGCATACCATGTAAAACTGTCAGCGCTAAGACACGTTTGGGTGTCCTGCGCCTTGGTGGCCACGCAAGATTGGTCGCGGTGTATTGGTAGAGTTGTGTCACCGTCTGTGGTCGATGAGGGGGGGTGATGGGAGAATGGTGGACGGGGGTCCAAGGCAGTGTTTTATGGAACGCCTATGCTATAGTATCCGCCGTTGTGCTTTCAGACGCCTTGGGCGAGGTCTAGTAAGGGCATATTATAGTGTTTCCGTCTCTATGCGATAGGTGGATAGCAGCGTGTACCGGGGACTGTACTACGAACACTCGCGAATCGGTACTATCCGCGGGTGCATCGGAAGCTACAATATGGTTGTTTAACGCAGAAAACCGAGTTAAAGGGACACATGCTGTGTGAGGTGGTGGTTTGGGTGGGCGGAGTGGGGAGTAGAGTGGACGAGTGGGTGGGTGGGTACGTAGCTGCGGAAATATTGTGTGAGTTAGGCGGGTGGTTGGGTGTTGTGTGGGTGGTTGGGTGGTGAGGGATTGAGTGGCGGGTAGATAGGCGGTGGGTGGGTGAGAGCGTTCTTGTTGATTCTTTTTTCTGAGAGGGGTTTAGAGGCCCCGCAGCCGGAGTTGCATTTCGGATCAAATGCCGAGTGAGAGTTCGCACATCGCACTCGAGTTTCCTCGGCCTCATGTTAAGACCAGAAGTCGGAGCAGGGAAGTTTTGTTTTTGTCGAGACGTGTATCGTGCTTGGGTTTCCTCGGCCTCATGTTAAGGCCGCGGCTCGCAGCAGGGAAGTGCAGTGCTGAGGCGTGTATGTAGCGTGCTTGGGTTTCCTCGGCCTCATGTTAAGGCCAGGAGTCGGAGCAGAGAAGGTTTGTAGTGCCGAGGTGTGTATATATCGTGCTTGGGTTTCCTCGGCCTCATGTTAAGGTCACGGGTCGGAGCAGGGGAGTTTGTTTTCTCGAGGCGCGTATCGTGCTTGAGCTCCCTCGGCCTCATGTTAAGGCCGGGAGTCGGAGCAGATAAGTTTTGTATTGTTGAGGCGTGCATATATCGTGCTTGGGTTTCCTCGGCCTCATGTTAAGGCCGCGAGTCGGAGCAGGGAATTGGTCAGTGCCGAAGCGTATACATATCGTGCTCGAGATTGCTCGGCCTCATCGTAAAGTCGGGGGTTGGGGCAGGGAAGATTGTTTTGTGCCGAGGCGTGTTTATATCGTGCTTGAGTTTTCTTAGCCTCATGTCAAGGCCGCGTGTCGGAGCAAAAACGTTTTATAGTGCCGAGGCGTGTTTCACATTTGGAAAAAATATAACAAGTAAAATACAAGCACGAAAACGCCCTTGAGCATCTTGTACGAAGTGGTACCGGGGGATCCTTGAAGCAGCCGAACGGTTCATGGTGAGGTGGCACGAGGCTGAGGCTGAGATGAGTAGGCAGCGCCGTGCATCCGCCGTGGATGGTGCCCAAGGGAACGGGGGGGGAGGGGGCAACAGGAGAAGTGGCAGAAAGACCGACCGAGGGAATGCGGAGAGGGGGGGGAACAGGAGGGGTAGAAGGGAAACGGCGGTAGACGAAAGTAGGAAGGAGATGGCAGACAGGGTAGCAAGGCACCAAGTCGACTAGACAGTAGAACATGACCATACTACTAGTTCTACCAACCGGTGCAGCTGGTTCGAACGTGGTCTTCCCTTGTCTTCTCTTCTTGTTTTTGTTTTTGTTTTTTTCTCTCTTGCGCTGACTCTCCGTGATTTTCATGTTATTTTTTTCTCTTCCTCTTCCTTTTCTGATTGATAAGCCGTACTGAAGGAGCCGTGTGGCGTGGTTGGAAGACGAACCTGCTCTGCTCGTTTCGTATTGGCTGACGCCAAGGGGCTGGGCATAGTTGACGAACGCAGGGCGGAGACGGCAGTCTGGGTAGCAAGGTACCAGGCGGATTAGCAAGGAGAACCTGGCTATACTACTCGTACCACAAGCTGCTGCCGTCACCTGGAAGGTGCTTTGGGCTTTGGTCTGCCTGTTATTTCCTCTTTGTTATTTTTCCTTGTTACTTTTTTCCTTGGTTCTTTGTCTTACTCTGTTTACAAGCAGTGGTGTTTTTTTTTTTTTTAAATATATATATATATTTATTTATTTATTTTCCTTCTTTTCTCCAGCTCGTTCTTTTTCAAGTGTTGGCCACCTCGCCTGCGGGGGGGGGGCACGACAGATTGTTTCTCTTAGATTTTGCTTTCATTTTTCTTCTTTTTCTCTTTCGATTTGTCTACGTACCTTGTTTTTGTTTTCTCTTTGATTGTTTCTTTTCGTTTCACTATTTCATAGATTGCATATGTCGTGCCTGTCGTATCTAGTATGATGACATGGCTTTGCATTGCCCACTGCAGTGCACACTGCACACGTGGCAACGTAGTATCTCTGTGGCGTAGCTTTGTGACCACAGAACTTGTATCTCTTCTAGGATTGAAGAATCGGCACGGACACTGGTTGTGCTGGATGTCGACGGGTAGAAAGAACGGTTTAATGTGAAGAACACACACACACACACACACCGCGGAGTCAGCTTCCAAGATGCCGGTATCGCCCACTACCTCCCCCATGTTCCTAAATCTAAGTTGATATTCGAGTCATGGGTTTGTTCGTGCCGAGGCGTGCATATATTGTGCTCGAACTGTCTTGGCCTCATGTCAAGGCCGCCGGTCGGAGCAAAAAAGTTTTATAGTGCCGAGGCGTGTTTCACATTTGGAAAAAAATATAGCAAGTAAAAATACAAGCACGAAAACGCCCTTGAGCAGCTTGTACGGCGGAGTCAACTTCCAAGATGTCGGTATCGCCCACTACCTTTCCCCATGTTGCTAAATCTAAGTTGATATTCGAGTCATGGGTTTCCGAAATAAAAGCTTTTGGTGACGATCCCGATCACGCGCGGTGCAACAGGAAGAGCACAGCTTCTTACACGTCCATTTCAGGTCAAGTCCGAAACAAGGTTACGTGGCATAGAAATGAACTCCACATGTTCCAGATGTAACCAGGATGTAAGCCTGCTATTATTAATATGTTATGTTTGTTGCATCATCACACCAGCCGAAACCCTTCCGTTTTGCTTGCCTCTGTGGGAGCTGCAGGTTTCTCTCTAACGATACTTGGGTATCATGAAAAGTCCTAGGTACTGATTTCCGCCTTCTGAAAATAGAATATCCCACCCATCACACACCGAGACAGAGATTCGACAAATGCTGCCTGCCGACCACGGACATTTCCAGAGTGGCGCTCCTCTCACACACCACCTATGTCATAAAAAGGGCGGTGCTCGATTTGGCGGCGTTCGGTCGCTGTTGTGGCTTGTGCGCAAGTTATCCATCCGAGACCTCAGGTCGTTTTCAAACAAGGCTTGCTTGTGTTTTGTGTTTCTCATAATCTCTTTCATTGTTCTGTCAGGAGCATAGAGCTCGAGCCACACAGCTCTATTGGTATAGTATTTCGTGACCAGGGGGGGGATATTACTGCGTAGTACTCAGAACCCTTGATGGACCCAAACACCGTGTATTCCACAATCCATACTACGTCTACTACTATGTCGGAAGCTACTGGGCGTCTACTGGAAGCTGCTGAGTTCTACGGAGAGCTGCCTCCACAGAAGACAAATTCAGCCCCAGCACACCGCGACGAGTCACGCCGCAGACAGCAGCTTCTTCCATCCGTGACCGGCTCCTCAATCTATGCTCGGGAACACAACTGCACGCGTGGCTCAAATCGCTAGGAGCATCTGAATCACGGGAGGGTGCGACACCGAAAATCAACGGCGGCCGTCATCACGGGGGTGGGGGGAGCGGGGGGGGTGGGGGTGTTGGAAACCACCAATGCCGTGAGAAGGAAAGCAGTGGCGTTCCAAGAATGACGAAGGGTGTGGGCGGGAGGGGAGCTGGGGGGCCATTTCATCTAGCCAAACCGGTAATGCGAGAAACCGTGTGGCAAGCTTTCAACACCGCTGCGGTGACACGCTACCTAGTACCCGAGCGTCGTTTTTCATTTGGATCGCTCCATCCGGGGCATTAAACGTGCAGAGGTCGTCGGGACCCGCTCCTTGCACAATGTGAGCGTACAAACATCCTTGTGAAGACACGGAGCAATATTGCATACCAGTAGGCGCACCAAATTTAGAGGTTGTCGACACCTTGCGGGATTTGCTACATTGCTTACCGTCCCCACAAGGAAGTGCTTATGCCCCCGATATGCAGGGGGGGGGGGGTGGTCCCGGCCTCCTGCGCTGCGCCACCTCCGGTAGCGAAGACGGTTTCGGCTTCCCAGACAAAACAGCGGAATTGACAGCAGGTAAATAATCGTCACGTATACGTACGAAGTACAAGTACTACTGACTGCGAGTCGCTGACCTTCGCCCTTCGTTTTCGGATGCCATTCGACATATTGCTCTGGTGGGCCATAGGTTGTTCTGCCGGTACACTGTCTGCACCTTATCACTACCTGTACGTACACCCACGACATACAGCAGCAATTGTGATTACCGAGAGGCCTGGAGCTCGAATATTAAAACCCAAGTACCGACGGAGCGGAGCGCACAATAGGAGGTGTTTTTCTTGCTGGCCAAGGGTTGAAAACCCCTTCAGCAATACACAAACATAATCACGCTACTTCGAAGTATATATCTACAAATCTGCTAAGAACATGACAGCTTGCCCATCGCAAAAAAGCCAATATCCATGAACCAATCCTGACTTTTTATACCGCTCTTGAAACCGGCGGAAGCATTCCGCCCCGGAAAAACAAAACCCATCACCATCATACCAGGGTACTGCACTTCGTACACACATACCTTAGGCACGGTACATGTTGGCCGCGAGCAGAATGAGGAAGTCGCCGTCCTTTTTCACCTGCCCCAGGCTTGTAGTTTGTTGTTTTCCCTCAACAACTAGCCACATCTCAGTGGTGGCCAGCCCGCTCCAGAACCCCCCTCCCCTCTCCTCCCCTCCTCTCCTCCCCGCGCGCGCTCCGAGGACTTCGCTTCTCACCGACTGGATCGATTGCAGCTCGCAAAAAGGTTTCTCCTGGAGCTCAATATTCCAAGCTCCTTCACGATAGGCCCCAACCCGAGGTCGTGGTCGGCCAAGCTCGGACCCTCCGTGGAGAGCCAGGGATGCTCAAGCACTCCAGCTGCCGTCATTCGCTCAGCTGGGTCCACCCTCGTCAATTATATATTATTATTATGTCCTATTCCAAAATATTAAAAGGAGTCGACCGTCCGAAGAAAACAGAGGAGAGAGGGGGGAGCGGGAGGGGAAGAGGGGGGGGGGCGGAAGGAGAGGGGGAGGGGGAGGGAGAAGGGGGAAGGGGACGTCAAGAGTATTTCAGTCTGTGCCTGACAGCAGATTCGTACAAGGGACTCGCCCGGTTCCCCGAAATAGACGCATCTTAACCCTGCCTCACTCTGGTCGGAATCACAGAGTGCGTTTGAAAATTCGGATGCGAGCCCAAAACGCACCCTATATTTCCGGGCAGAGTGGCCAACCACAACCGTTTACGAACCCGAGCGCCCACACCCGTTTTTGCGTCTCTTTTCACGGCTGCTGACGCTCCAGGGCTCGTCGCGTCCCTGACAGTACCTGACGGCGCTCAAAAGGATGCGGCGCAGGTTTTCTTGTCTTCCTCTCCTCGAAGTAAGTCTTGCTCTCGTATTTCGCGGTTATCCAGGTACAAACCAGAACGGCAAGGGTTCAGAATGATAGGGAAATGGCTGCGAGGGGGGGGGTGTACTTGATAGGAGAGGTCTACTCGATCTCATGCGTGGCCGTAGTCGTATGGCCATAGACCCTCGCATCCCTGCAACGCCGGGACGGAGCATGTCGGGTTTTCGCCGACCAGGCAGACATTGCTAGCACCAAGCGCGAAGCGCCGTGAGGTGTCCGGTGAGTCGCATGAAGGGTGAGCTGGGGGGTTAGAGATGTATCTGACCCTCCTCGGCGACGACATCTCTCATTCTGAAGAAAATTATATTCTTGGGAATGTGGGTATAAGTAAGACATCACCGTGCACTACAGGGGATGGATACGATAGATAGGTAGATAGATAGATAGATAGACAGATAGATAGATAGATAGATAGATAGATAGATAGATAGATAGATAGATAGATATATAGATAGATAGATAGATAGAGATAGATACTAGAGTATATGACGCGCGCGCAGCATTTAGTATGACACTTGGAACTATTGCAGACGCTCTATCTTTCTATGAATAGACGGTTCGCACATATCGCCGTACTTCTAGCTTTTCACGACCACGGCCTTTTTTTGGTTTTTAGGATTGTAATCACATCCGGTTTTTTGGGACAACTGGGGACGAAGCACTTGGAATCGGAGTTAGAAATGTGTTTCTGTGAAGTGCAGTAGGAACTAAGGTTAAGCCGCTCTACATCGATATCAAAACGGTTGAAATGCGCCGTATTTTTCCCCTTCTGACGCTTGTGCTCCTTTTTTTCCCCCTCTTCGGACCCTCGTGCTATATGGTAGTTTTTTGTTCTGTTATTGTTCTTGTATTGGTTCGTTATGTTGTGACTTGAGTTATTGTGATGTTTTTTTTGTTTTGGGATGAAAAGACGGGCAAGCTGGACGTAGCGCTGGAGCTGATGGACCGTACGGGGACATACGGGGGGGGGGGCTAAGGGAGACGCTTCCGCGTACAGCCAGGTGACAAATCATTGTTTGCTTTGCGACTGGTTCCCATGGAAGAATACGCTCGCCACCCTCGACCGTTGCGCGCTCGTTGGCGTCCTATAGCACATTCGTCATTTTGGCTGACGCCCCTCAGCCCTGTCATACAACTACGGCCATGAACGACATGAATAGACCCTCCCTACCCCCCTCACGCTCCCAGTCCCTCTCAGACCCCCCCTCCTAACCCCAACCCCCCCCCCCGCCCCCTCACCGTCTCAACCCTATCCCCCCCCCCCCCCCCCCCCCCCCTCCCCCTCCTAAAAACCCAACTCTAACCCGAACACCACCCCCACCCGCAATCCCCCACCGCCCGGTGAACTAATTCGTCACGGTCCGGCACACCTCATCGCACCACCACCACCATCACCACCACAACAACAGGGACTCGTTCCGTTCAGTCGCAAGGGGAACTGGCAGCGAGCCGTCCCGACCCCGGGGCACATCCTGACAGCTTCACCATGGCGATCCATGGCCGCGTACGCCAGGGAGGGAGGGGGGGGGGGGTGTAATCGATAGTAGAGATATACTCGATCTCATGCATGGCCGTAGTCGTATGACCATAGACCCTCGCATCCCTACAATGCCGGGACGGAGGGGGGGGGGGGGGGGGGGTCGACAGGCCCTCCGGCTCCTGTAAGAGCTGGAGGGGCGGGGGGCGGGGGGGCGCGGCTTGAGGCAAAACACCAGGATAACACACTCCTACTGTAGGCCTCTGCAAGGAGGAAGCCGCTGCAGGACGGGAGATAGCCTGGGAGAACAGCCACAGCTGAGAGGGTGTCCGGGGTTGGTTTAGGGGTGGGGGTAGAGGTGGAGGCGGGAGGGGGGGCGGGGTCGGGAGTGGGGGTCGAGTCAAAATGGGCTCAGCGGTCCCGGGCGGGGAGAGGATTTTATCGGTAGTGGTGGTGGTGTTGGTGGTAGTGGTGGTGGAGGTGGTGGTGATGGTGATAGTGGTGGTGGTTGTGATGGTGGTGATGGTTGGTTTTGGTGGTGGTGGTGGTGGTGGTGGTGAAGCTGGTGGTCGGGTTTGGTGTGGCCATGAGCCCGAATACGAGGGAACGTTTGCCAAACGGAAAGGTGGTGAGTACGGAGGTCATTGGAGGTACGGGGAAAGGAGGAGGAGGAGGAGGAGGAGGAGGAGGGGGAGCAGAGGGGCATGCGGTGGCGACGGCGTCGGTGGCGGGGGAGGGTTGTGCGGGGGACGAGCAGCAGCAGACGGAAGAACAGCAGAGGGAAGAAGGGGGATCAGGGGAGGGGATCTGGAATGGGGCAAGCAGCCGGAGGAGCTCATGAGGACCGCGATCAAACTCCCGCAAGGGATGACCGCCGCGGTAGGCGGCTGTGTGCCCGACAGAATGTCCTTCGAGCTCGTCGTGCAGGCGTGCGCTAACGCCTGCCGCTTGCCCCTGGAAGTGTTCAGGGTGATGCGGTGGTCTGTGGAGTCTTCGGACGCCGGACGAGGAGGGGGGGGGGGGGCGGGGGAGGGGAGGAGGGGAGGAGGGGCGCGTGGCAGTGTGACGGTGCAGCTCGAGCGGGCTACGTACAGACTGGGCTTGTCGATGGCGGCGATGACGGGAGACAGGGCGGCCGCGACGGTGTTGTTGGAGGAGATGCGAGCTGCTGTGGCATGGAGCTGGATGAGGTGGGTGGGTGGGTGGGTGTGGGGACGGGAGGGGGGGGGGGGAGGGGGGGGGGGAAGGAGGGAGGGAGGCTGCTCGGCACGATTTTGTCTGCGTCGTTGGCCTGGCTTTTGTGTTTTTTGGTATTGTTGTTTTTCTTCTCTGTCCACGAAGCCGAGCAACCCCCGGCGGTCGCTCCGCGCGGGTGTGTACCTTATAGCCCACCCTTGGCCCCTCTCCTCCTGCATGGTAGGCCTACCACCCATCATGCGGGCATACTGAAACACGAGCTCGGTCGTTGGCTTCCTCTGGGCGTTTGCGTGATCAACGCCAAGCTCGGACAAGGAAATACGAAGTCCAAGAATACCAACAACAAAAGCCTTCTCTGCTGCGGAAATCCAGCCCCCTCTCACACCCCCTCCGCTCCCCTCCCACCCCGTCCCCTTCCCGCCCACATCGCGTTCACCCCCGGCCGTTCCTTACATGTTTTTCATGCTGTTTTGGTTTGGCCCAGTCGACTCACCACCTCGTCGCAACAGCCTACGGGCGCGCGAGGTTCTGGCGGCAGAAGATAAGCCTGGCCGCCATGTCAGAAGAGGACGGCGCCGTCGTCATAGGGGCTCTCGCTGGGAAGAAGGGTTATTCTTGCTTCTAAGAAGGCGTTTATATTATCAGGCGGAGAAGGAGACCGCGACTGGGACTGGGACTGGGACTGGGACTGGGACTGGGACTGGGACTGGGACTGGGACTGGGACGGGGGGTGGAACGGAAACTGGGACGGGGATTTAGACGGTCATGTTTCGTCGCCGCGGGAGTCCGGGAGAGGGGAGGGATGAGGGGGCGGGGAGAAGAAGAGAAGAGAACGCGGTCTTCGCCTATACGCCCGGCCATAGGTGGCGAGCCGGTCAGCCGACAGGCGCACGGAAGATTCGGAGAAGCCGTCGGTGCTTGAGAAGGATGGGGAGCGGGCAGGGGGCGTGAAGACGAGAGTCGTTTTTCCGCGCGGCCCTTAAGTACTGCGCGAATGTTCTCGCGGCTGGGAGCGGTAGGAGGAGGCGGGGTGAGGGAGGGGGGTGCGAGGGAACCGATGGTGGTGGTGGCGGTGGTGGTGGTGATGGTAGTGGTGGTGGGGTGGCCACTTCCCGAAGATGTGCTTGGAAGGCATGTCTGCTCAGGCATTCCGTGGCGCGTCGAGGGTTTCACAGACGTGGCGCAGGTGGAAGTCGTTTCGGGAACATCGGAGTGTAGAGGGGACGGAAGGAGTACGTTCGGGGGTGAGGTGTTCGGGTGTGAGGTTTGTGGAGTGTGCGCTGCAGGGCTTGGCGTGCTGTTGGTGTGTGCTCGCCTGTCAAGAGGGACGGCCGCTGCAGGTTATTTTCCCCTTGCGACGTTTTCGGGTGCCTGCGCGATACCTGTTTTATCAATACTAGTAGTGCTCTGCCCGGGACGGGCAACGGCTAGCGTGGCGGTGGTGATGGCGGCGGCCGTGTCACCGCCGCCGATTTTATCCATACACATATCGTATTCTCTCTCTCGCTTTTTCACGAGAGCACCTACGTTTGAACCCGGCCCAAGCGGCGTCTTCATGCTTCCATTTGGTGTGACTAGTGGTAGGCGAGTGTGTGTGCGGGTCTGGAGTAGTCTTGATTGAAGCGTCTCGTCGCCCCTACCGTTTTTTGGGGACTTGTGGGCTTTGTTAGCGCTGGTGGCGGGAACGATATGGTAGTATAGATGCAGGGTGCTTGTCGGTTAGCGCCATTCCCGCTCATCAAATCACCCACGCGATACGAATGACCCCCGTCCTCACCTATCCCCTTCCTCTCCCTCCCCCCCTACCTCCCTCCCTCCCTCCCTCTCTCCTGCCCTCCCTCCCTCCCTCCATCCCTCCCTCCTTCCCCCCCTCCCTTCCTCCCCCATCCCTCCCTCCTGCCCTCCCTCTCCCCCCCCCCCCCTCCTCCTCCCCCCCCCCCCTCCTCCCCTCCTTCCCCTCCACCCCTCCCTTCCCGCTGTCTCCCCCACCACTCCCAATGATTCACTCCGTGGGGGGTGTTCGTGTCTCTCCCTGGTCCACGATCGATCATCCAACCCCCCATTTTTACCGTCTGCGACAGGCTTACGCCTGGGCCAGGAAGCGGGAAGACGCCCTCGAGCTCCTCCCCCGACGAGCGCATGTACTGCGCGTCCCATTAACGCCATGGGCGAGAGCGGCGCTGGGGAGCGGGCGGTGTACCCCGTCTATTCGATACGACAAAGGTTTGCGGTGGCGGGGGTGGGGGACCCGAGCACCGCCACCGGTTTCGCTTATTCTTCCGCTGCTCCCGGCGACGAGTGCTACGTCGCCGTGTTTTATGCTGAGGTGATTCCGATGCCAGTTTTGCTGCTGCTGCTGCTGCTGCTGCTGCTGCTGCTGCTGCTGCTGCTGCTGCTGCTGCTGCTGCTGTTGCTGCTGCCGCCATCGCGACGGCTGAAGTCACGGCGGCAGCGGCGGCTGCTGCCTGCGCAGGTTCTGGGTTAAGACCCTGGAAACAAGTTGCCGCTGTAGGTGCCGTTGCCGGTCCGGCCGGCACGGCTGCGCGTGTCAAGCCTGCGTGGGGCAGGGGGCGTTGAGCAGCTGCCTTGGGAGCTGATCGGCGACATGCGGGAGGATGGAGTGGCGAGGGACGCCTCCGTGTGCGCTTCGGCGATGTGGGCGCTCGTGGCAGAGGGTGGTGGGAGTCGTGACGGTTGAGGTGTGTGGATGTATGAAAGAGAGGGAGAGAGAGTGGAGGGGGGAAGGGGGGAAGGAGAGAAGGGGAGAGAGAAAGAAAGAGATAGAGAAGAGCCACACCTTTGCCCTCATCCCGACCCCATATCCACCCCCGCCATCACCCCCCACCCCCACCTCCCACCCCCCCTGCCACCCCCACCAAACCTCACCTCCCGCCACCTCAGCCACCTCACCCCCCCCCCCCCCCCGCCACCTTAGCAACGACACTGTAAACTATGCCGCTCACTACTTGACCTAGACAGCCAGGGTGTTTAAGGTACCGCCTTTTATTTTGGCGGTCGGTCACAGCTGGTGGTCGAGTTAGATCATTTTTGTGCAAGGTAAAGAACCTTTACTCCGGGGAATGGTCGTATCACGTAGTAGTGTTGATGGTAAGGCACCCAAGAGGCAGCTACATAGTACTCCCATTGCTGTTTCTGGAAGTGGCTACACCAGAAATTAATTTAACTCATTGAAGCTGTCATCCATATGCAAGTCCGCCTCACAAGCGGTTCCTGGTAAAATGCCGCTCATCCTTCATGCGACTCGCCGGACACCTCACGGCTCTTCGCGCTTGGTGCAATCAAGCAATGTCTGTCTGGTCGATGAAAATCCGACATGCTCCGTCCCAGCATTGTAGGGATGCGAGGGTATATGGTCATACGACTACGGCCATGCATGAGGTCGAGTACATTTCTCCTATCGAGTACACCTCCCCCCCCCCCCCCGCCCCGCCATCTCACCCTCCCTCATATATATACCTGGTACATACGTACAGGTTGGGTTGGCGTTGATTGGCAACGACACTGTAAAACATGCCGCTCACTACTTGAGCTAGACAGCCAGGGTGCCCGTTTTTTGTTTTTTTTGTCGGTCACCACGGCTACGGCCATGCATGAGATTGAGTACATCTCTCCTATCGAGTACACCTCCCCCCGCCCCCCCCCCCGCCATCTCACCCTCCCTCATATATATATATATATACCCGGTATATACGTATAGGTTGGGTTGGCGTTGATTGGCAACGGCACTGTAAAACATGCCGCTCACTACTTGAGCTAGACAGCCAGGGTACCCGTTTTTTGTTTTTTTCGTCGGTCACCACGGCTGGCGGTTGAGTCAGATCATTTGTGCGAGGTATCTCCGCTTTTCCAGGTACTATTTGCTTGTCCGATTCGCCTTTATTAGACGGGAAACGGTATACCGGCGTTGTTACGTTGCAACTGCTGTAGACGGTACACTGTAAGGAAAGTCCGCCGCAGGAAGAAGGTTGAATCGGCACCGCTCGTGGGCCGAGGCATATCGCCAACCGGCCACGTCCCCTCCTCGTGACCTCCTTCACCCTTTCTTCCCCCCGTACCCTGTTCCCTTTTCGGCCCCCGTTACTTCCGGTTTCAACTTTCCACGCACAGATAGTACCAAGACTGGAAAAAAGTAGGAAAACAAAAAATAGAACGAACGTTGGGGAGGCCGCTGTCTGTGGGTGGGTCTCGTGGGGACCGCAGAGGGCTCGTGTCTGCCGCACACACCCGCGTCTCCCCCGGGAAAAGGCCCGTCACCCGGTCGGGAGACTGGGAAGGGGCGCGAGACGTGGCTCTGCGGTTCGATTCTTGCAGGGAGGGACCCAGATCGACGAGTTGCAGGAGTAGCAGCAGCAGCAGCAGAAGCAGCGGTGGCGGCGGTTGCGGTGGGGGTGGCGGTGGCGGCGGCAGGAAATCGTCGAGGGGCGGGGGTCGCGCCGGGGGTCGCGCTGGGAGGCTCGCGGCGATCTGCGAGGCAGGTTGTCGCGTGCGCCCCCACAACACGAGAGGAAATGGACGAGGCGGAGGCGTTGGTGGATTTTGCCAAGCACTTGACCAAGGGCTGCTGCGCCAATGCAGCCGTCGCGGCCGATGACGACCTAAAACAACAATGTTGGTGATGTCGGTGCTGTCAGCGACGGGATTGATCGATCGGGTACCAAGCCGGCTTCCCGTGCGGAAACAGAGGGAAGTATCTTGGTCCGATCTCGACGAGAAGTCGTGCCTGGTGCTCGCTCGGTCTCGACGAGAAGTCGTTCCTGGTGCTCGCTCACGCATACGAAAACGTCGGTCCGCTTGCCGACGCCCAAGGCCTACGCATGCGCTTGCGGAGGCAGTACGCAGACACCCTTGGCCCAAAGAGGTCTGACGTCGTCGGAAGGGAATAGGGGGTCTTGCCGAGCGTGGGGAGTCGTGTCCTTGTGGACAGCGAGCGCCACCGGGAGGCAGAAGAGGGTAGGCGGCGGCGAGGGTCGGGCGAAGGGGAGGATGAGGGGGGGGGCGGGAGAAAGAAGAGCGGAACGAGGAGTTGGAGGCGGGGGAGAAGGCGTATCGGCACACTGTAGATGGCAGCAACGAATACGATTTATTCCTCAAGTGGATAGCGGTGGGCGGGGGAGAAGAAAAGGCAAGGGAAGAGGGCTCATGTCATGCACGGCCGCAGTTGTGTCACCATAGACCCTCGCATTCCTACTACCCTACTAAATGCCTGGACGGGGGGGGGGGGCAGGAAGGATTGTACAGGGGCGGGTGGTTTCGCCTAGGCACGTGTCGCCTGATGGAGGGAGACCACGGTCGATCATGGATGAACGTAGGCGTATGAGCTTGACGCTTGGCTGCCCGGCTGGAAGCACACCCGTCTCCCTTCCTACCTGCCTGCCTGCCTTTTAGGGCGAGCATGAAGGGTATACACGTACAGCGCACCTACGTGACACGTTTAGACAGGAGAAGGAATCCACGGGCAGACCACTTCGTCAAGAAAAATAAATCAACCGCGGTACCACCGTACAAAAAAAGTACTGGTAATTTTTTTTTCCATGTTTCGCACTGAGCATGACCGGCCGGTCGTTCGTGCAAACGTTCTCTCGCTGGCTCTGTGTGTCTCGCCTTGTTATTTTGGTCTTTAGAGTGGTTCGGTTTGGTATATATACGGTGCGATGTGGTGTTTCCCTCATGGCTAGGCGAATCGTTGCACCATCACGAGAAGCTTTCACGATACCAGTAGGTGCTATGTTTATTTTTTTCGGGCGGCGGGAGGCGAGCGACCGAGGGGAAGGGGGGGGGGCTACCGAGGGTTGAACGGGTGCGCGAGATGGTGTACGCAAGCATGAGGAGGTTCACAGGGGCAGGGGAATGGGTGCGATATTTGTTGACGCAACGCACACATATTAAACATAAAAACGTGAAGAAGTCGAAAACAATACGTTTTAATACGTACTGCGTATATAGTAGTAGCTCCAGAGAGATGAATGAAGGGCAATGGACCACGCGCATACAGTGAAAACAACATTTTTATCGGCAAGTTTCAGACGTCTTTCCTCACTCACCGCCTGCTGCGCTAGGTCTGGAGCTCGAGCGCGTCGCTCATCGTTGTTTTGTATTTTGATTGGTGTGGGGGGGCGGGGGTGGGGGCAGACGCATGCTGCGTGGAACCTATCAACGGGGCCTTTCGGCATTCATTTGTACCAACCATCGCTCGTGATAAAAACTTGTTTTAGACATTGCGATTGAGAATTTTGAGGGCGCCTGCCATCTTTCGTTAGATCGTATCCGACTGGTGTGTGCTCCGCGCTCCCGTCGAACACGAGTCCGATTATTTCGAGTGTGGCGCCACCGCCTGTACCGGTTCTCTATCTTTTTTTTTTTTTGGCCATAAGAACCAATCGTGAACGCCTGTCCGAAGCGGTTCAAAATCGTTGTGATTAGATGTATGTTTTTTTATTTGTCGTCACACAGCTGAGCGCACCGAAGTACATTGGATGGACAGCCCATAGGCCAGTCCATGGGGCAATCCATGGTCGACGACATATGATGCCGTGATCGAACATGATTGGCCATGGCTTAAACCCGTTCGAGCATGGTCGACCATGGGTTGGCTCATGGACACCCGCCATTGAACGACCCATGCCATCAGTCATGGATGGACCCGTGGTGTATCTCATGGATCAACCCACGGACACCAGCCATGGGACGACACATGGCAAAGTCCATGAATGAACCCATGGGATACACCACGGTTAACCACGGTGTGCGTCAAGGATAGCCCCACGGACTGATCCATGGTCGATGCCACGGCTTCACCATGGGACACAACACGGCATGCCCCATGGTTGGTTAGGTTCAGAGCTATTTCGGTTAGGCCATGGTTTTTTCCACATGGGTCGCACCATGGATTTAACTCTCCGTGGGTTAGATATTTGTTAGGCACTACTATGGGGTACACGATGGAGAAGGATTCCGTGCCGTGGGCTACTCCATGGTGTACACGATTGAATATCATGGCGTGCGCCATAAGCCACGAAAGGCTGCGTACCGACTACCGGGAAGATGCGTTCCCGGGTGCCTCACACCGCAATCGCATACTAGTTCCTAAGCGCCTTATCACTGTCGGAGGGGTTTGGAAAATTGTACACGACGTTCCTACGGGACAACCAACGGTAGCAAAACCCCCCAATAAGCTATTAATAGGCTAAAAGGTAGAGGACAATAGGGATATTAAGGAGCCCGCAGAAGGATACGAGTCAAACGAGCGACGGCATTGAGATAAGAGAAGGGTCAGAGTAAATATGGGTTTGACCTCATGCCGCAACAGAGGGGCCTTATTGATCCCAAAATGTATACGAAATAATCTACGACGCGATGTTACAACAGCACATATGGCGTCCCCGGTGGCTTGGTAGGTCGTCGGCGTGCCCATCAAGATCAATTTCGTGGGTTCAAGTATCACCGAGTGCATGCTCGTAGGGACTTTTTCTTCCATAAGAAATTGATTAGCGGAAAGCGCGAGAGCGTGAGCTAGCTACATTCGATGGACATCGACGAGCAGTGAGAATGCTGAACCCTATGCGCGACAAAAAATAAAGGCACGTACCGGGGGGGAGACGGGACGACACCTGTGACCACGGCTTGTCCCGAGGATCGCTGAGGGTAAAACCTCCTACGAGTTGGGCTGGAAAGTAAAAGTGATGATTAAAATATATACTGCTCTATATATGCCATGGAGTCAACCATGGGTATTGCCATAGCATTTTACGTGGTATCGACCATGGGTGGGTGCACATAGCATATGCATGCCATATGGAAGCACGTTTTGTCTTGGGTTGACTCGTGGACAAAATGTCCACGCCGCCATGGTCGAGCACCACATAGGATACACCATGATGACGTGATCCACGGCGTGCCATACACTACATCAACCATGGGTGATACACATGGAATGGTCCATGGCACAGTATACCCGGGCCCCATGGTTGGTGCCATGGAATATATCATGGCACCACGTTTTACCATGCGTTGCACCATGGGATATGTATGTCATGTTCAACCACGGACTTTACTCATAGTCGACCCACATGGATTGGTTGGTCAATGGGCGGACCCATGGGCAGTCCAACAATTAATAGTAACAGCACCCACGACCCACCACGGCCTACGGCTTACGGTAAAAACTGATGTGTATCATACTTCTACTGCTGCTGCTACTACTACCGTACTGCTGCTGTTCTCACTAACGTACCTGGTAGGCAACTACTATTACGGGGGACCATAGTAAATAGGACCAAATATTGTTGACGAAAATAGCGATATATATAGGTGTTCGTATGTAGCGTAGGTCCTATTTAGTACGGTCCCCCGTATTAATAACATGAGCTCTGATGAAGGAAGAATACCTTACCTGGTACCAGGTACGGTGGGTCATACTATTACTGTATACGAGTATACCTGTACGAGAAGTACTATTTACAGCAAACCAGGTGTGTGTACGACTACTACTGCCACAAACAGTAGTACACGCGATTTAAGTACGGGTACAACACTATTAATAATATCGATACGCAGCTTGCAACGATGAGTTTCGACGAAATCCTCGATTTCACACCAGCAAGCAGCTGACCTTTTTTTTTCAAGTAAGATATTCCGTAACCGTTGAAACCGTGGTAATCAATCGATTAAAAAGGTGCATTATTATCCGACAAGACGGTGTGGTATTTTACCCGGCAGGTCGTGGGCACATGATGACTATTTTCGATGGAATAACTCTGTTGCTGTGCGGTGATAGAAATGTCTTACTTCAGAGTACGTACTCGTACGCAGTCGACCAAGGACCGATCTGTAGCCACTGCGTATACGGCAGTTCTACAGTTGCTTAGCAACAGCAGCACAGCAAGCAGCTCTAGACTGGGTGAATACGAGTGCTGAGTATTCGTGCACGGCGAAAACCTGACACTATGATACGACGCAAGTATATAATAAGTTCCTTGCACTGTGTACTATAATAGTACCAGTACAAGATAACAAGTTGGCAAGCAAGCTGTGTGTTCTCCTGTTGACCCCTGGATTATGTCCCGGGAGTTGTTTTCTGCACCAGGACTCGGTCTGGTAGTGTTTCATGATGTGTTTCTTATGTGGACGGCCGGTGGCTGATGACGATGATTTGCATCTTTCATAAATATCTTTACCAGGTATCCGAAACCGTCGAAACGGTAAAAAAGGCACCACACAAAACACGGCGAAACGGTAAATATTTACCTCTGGAGGTTGATTGTGTGCTCATTGACGATTTGATCAACATACCCCGCATAGATAGGTCAACGTTTCCCTCACCACAGTCTACATAGTAGACCAGGGATCGCCCTACAGCGAGTACGCACGGCAGTACAACAGCCCGGCAAGCAGCTCGGTACGAGTGCACCAGCTTGAGGTATGAGTGTGGGCTTGACCACAGCAGTAGTAGTATTTGGGCAGCGATATCCTGACACCGTACGAATATGATACAAGTTCCTTTTACCGTACGTATCCAAAAGGGAGTACCAGGCATCACACACTCATGAAATCAATAGGTATGGTAGCTTGCGACATACCATACCAGATACGAGGTGGTACCAGGCAGGGTAGGCACTATGCTATCGTTCAAGTCAGTTATTTGCCCCCTCGCGCAGGCTACGATTGATTGTATCTATGTACTGTGGCTCACGTCCACGCGATGGTGGAGGAGACCGAAATCTTGAAATACTGCCTCTAAAACAATTTTGTCCTGTTGACTCTGGGCAGTATCCAGGGGAGTCATCGGCCGGTATCCCTCACCAGGAATATACAGTAACATAGTAGGAAACGCGAGACCGATCGATGCATCACGCACAGCTTGCAGAGTTGCACATCGGTATCTCGCTGCAAATTTGCAGTGAAAATGTTGTGCTTGGAGCACATATTTTGTCCGAATTTCGGGCACAGCGTCCCACCGGCCGGAGGCTTTATACCAGGTATAGGTTACTGCGTTCCGCACTGGGGGCTATGCGACTTGTGCCACACATGTGTGCATGCCATCCATTTGTTTAGCTCTCTCTGGAAGAAGCATATCTAGGAAATGCGTCCGTTTGGCTGCTGGCGGAAATACGTTTGGGGGTCTTTTTCGCCCGCAAGCGATTTGGTGTGAGACACCTTTTGCGATGCTGCTCCCTCGACACGTTCGTCCGTGATTCTACTCCTTGGCAACAAGGAACTTCTGCAGTGATTCGTATTATTGTGGATTTCGGACCAAAAATTCGCCGATTCGCTCTCCCTGAGGAGGCCAAAACAGGCTTCGAATAGCTCACACGTAGGTTAACGGCCCGGGCGCCTGACTATAGCAACCCTAGCTAGTATCGACCGATCGGGAGAACTCACAGCTCGCTGCTGTACATGTATCACCTGGTACTTCGTACACCAGAATGTCAGGAGACGGCAGTGATGACGGACGGCGGTATAGATTAAATTTACGTACTACAAGCAGTACAAGAGTACCTGGTACGTAGTTTTAGTGTGTGAGTCTTCGAAGACGTGACTCACAACGCCCGAAGCTGTTGCCTGCGGTATCCTACTGCGGGGTGGGTGGGATGGTCTCACGAATGTCGTGCCCAACTCTGCTCACGAGGGCAAGGGGGCGGAAAGAAGGACTGCCCCTCTGGTATACGTATAATACAAGTCCCAAGATATTTTGATATGATCCAGGGTTCCATTTTTTGTGCTAGATTTGGCCCTCTGCAGGGATCGGCTTTTTTATTGTATATAATTCGTACAGCAAGAACAGCAGCTTTGGTCCCGCACATGCATGTACTGGGAGCTTCGAACCAACTCTTTTTCAGGGTATCTCGATGGTTTTGATATTTGAACCCAAGGGTGAAAATGATGACGTACCTGGTACGCTTCTTCCGCCTCTGGGTTCTACTCCATACCCCCTGTCCAGTATCAGGATCCGCACAGAGTGTGCTGTACCCTGTATCCCGTATCAGGTATCATGTATTCTGTACCAGGTATCTTGTATCCTGTATACTGTACCAGGTATCCTGTATCCTGTATCCTGTATCATGTACCCTGGTATCCTGTATACTGTATACTGTACCAGGTATCCTGTATACTGTATACTGTACCAGGTATGCTGCATCCTGTATCCTGTATCCTGTTTCCAGTTTCCTGTATCCTGTAGCAGGTATCATGTATCATGTATCATGCACGAGGTATCCTGTATCCTGTGTCCTGCTTCCTGTATACTGTGTACTATCTGTACCCTGTTACTCAGTACCAGGTATCCTATATATTCGTACCCTGTACTGTACGGATATACGAGCGCGGGAAACGAGTATTTTCTGTCGCCGCTGTCCTGCGCGTATGATATATTTGAGATGTTTTCCTTTCAAAACAGTACAGTAGCACGTACCAGATATATGGAGTGCTACGAGGAGCCGATAATCAACCCAAAATGCAGGGTTCGACCCTACAGCCTTTATATATTTTTTGCATTACCTTCTTTCAGTCGTTGTCCTGCGTATCTTTGGAAGTATTTCCTTTATACTGTAGATATCCGGTACTGAATTGCAGCACAAGCACTACGCCGGGGAAGATGCATGGACTGTAGATAGATGCTACTGATGGATTCTGTGGCGGGTCAGTAGAATCAGACGCTGCGCTGACAAGTTCGGAGCCGGCCGGTAAACAGAGAAGATACAGCGGACGGCCAAGCGCTACGACGATGACGGTCACGGCAAATCTATAGGGTAGAGACTCCTGCTGTTTGCTGCTGTTGATATGGCGGCGAGAGCGCCCCCCCCCACAAACCAACTGACCTCAAAAGACAAAAAGAAGAAGCACGGGGCAAAAATACTCGCAGCTTTACGTCATAGAAAGCCAGAAGGACCAAGAACGTTACGGTGCTTCCAGTTTATAAATACGTAAAGCTCTGTGTAGAGGTATATAGGGTGCAGCGTGTAGGGTCATTTTGGTATTTCTCTGCTCTTCTTGACCCAACCATGGACGATTTTTATTGCACCTCTTGGCAGTACTGTCGCACTTACAGCCTCGATTTTCCTACATCCTTGACCATTGCGGACGTGTGCGGAGCCGCAGGCGGGTGTCAGCCCACCGCGGCGAAGCCCCCTTGTTTACGAGTACATTTTCCTTTGTGTTCTTGTTTCAGTGTATTTTCATGTGTACAACACCGCGATGTCACCATTTGACGTTTTCCGTTGCGTCGCACGCATCGTTGTGCTCTCCTTTCTCTATCTTCAACAGCAGCAGTACGATCTACCAGCACATTGGAACGAAACACATCCACATCGGTTCTCTCAGCGCGATGGCTAGCGCTCGTGGCGAGCGCACACCAGTTAGCAACTTCACAGTGAAGGAGAAAGCGAAGATGTGGGACGATACGCTCGAACACCTGAGGGATACAGAAGAACTGGAAGCATTTCTGGGCCATCCGCTCGGACTCGCTGCGGCTGCCGGCAACGTTGGCCTGATGAAAAAACTGTTGGCGCTTGGCGCCTCAGCGAACACCACATGTTCGGACGGGGATTGCATTCTGCACAAACTTGCCGCCAGGGGAAACAAGCGCGCAGTGAAGATACTTCTCGAGCATGGCGCACTTGTCAACGCGCCAAATGAGAGCGGTCGCACCGCGCTCCACGTAGCCGTCGAGTGTGACAGCCCCCAGACGGCCGCTCACGGAGGATTCGCCGCGGTCATCCGAACCCTCGTCCGGAACGGGACAGACGTTGATAATGCCAGTCTGAACGGATCCACCGCTCTGCATGCCGCGGCGTTGAACGGCAACGTCGGCGCGATCAGAGTGCTCGTGAAAGCCGGGGCGGATGTTAACAAGCAGGGGCCATTCGGGGCGGCGCCTCTGCACTTTGCTTCGCAGAAGAACTTCCCCGAGTCCGTGGCTGCTCTGTGCGCGTTCGGTGCAGACAGGAACGCGAAAAACTTGCTTGGCAACACGCCACTCAAGCACGCGGTCTTGAACGGGAGCTTCAGCGCGATGGAAGCTCTCCTCGACGCTGGCGGCGTGGATGTCAACCTCCGCCAACTTGACCTCACAGAAACGGCGCTGGACGTGGCAGCCCGCATGGGGGACGTGGACAGCGTGAAGTTGCTGCTCCGGTACGGAGCGGACGTCACCGCTGGCGACTGGCAGGGCTACACGCCCCTGCACAGGGCCGCTTTCCACAACAAGGTCGGTGCAATCGACACACTTGTCGAGGCGGGAGCGGACGTGCATGCCCAGGGCAGCACGGACGGGCGAACGCCCCTGCACGCCGCTGCCGGGATCCTGGCCATCAGCGCCGCGCGCGCACTGTTGCGCCACGGCGCTAGCGCCAACGTGCCCGACGTGTCGGGGCAGTCACCGCTGCACAGGGCTGCCATGATGTCCGAAGACGACAGGTCCGCCGAGATGGTCGAGCACTTGCTATGGTGGGGCGCGGACGAGAGCATCGTCGACAGCGGCGGCCGCACTCCGGCGCAAAGGGTACCAGCGGACAGCAACCCGACCGTGTTGGGTCTGCTGGCCAGGGCCCCCGCGGACAGGGCCTGGCGACGACGGGGCGTGACAATAATGTGCCGCTCTCGCCTCAACAGGGAGCCGCCAGACCCTCCGGAGCGAGAAGTATCGCCTCGCCCGGCGAAATCTCCGAGGATCGAGGGTAGGGTCGAGGGCAAGGTCGAGGGGGGGGGTGATGATGCAGTCGGTAACAGCGGCGGCTCAGGAGTCGCCCACCAGGGAGCCGCGGAGCACGCGAGTGAGACTGATGTGGTCACAAGAGTGGCGGGGATGGGGGAGTCCGGCGTGTTCGAGAAGATGATGGGGTTCCTGTGAACCAGGTGAGAAAAATCAAGTTCGCCCACCTCTGGCAATGATATGTATGATGAGTAGGACTGCACATACAAACACTGATATGTCGGAGTCTGAAGGAAGGTGGTTTAATATCAAATCTTGCCAGCACAGGGTTTGGTTTGACGCCATTGATTGTTCTTGTTTTATTTTTTAATGGTTGAAGACACCTCTATCTAGGGTGAACAAACAGAGCTACACACAGCCTGCAACGCGCCTTCATCTTATACTTAAAGAGCAGCGTGCAAATCGAAATTTGCCCCTTTTTTGTACCAGGTAGTGTTTTGTTTTACGTTCGACTGGATTCGGCGTGTCTCGTACGCGAGGGTATGTACAGAAATGCACATCTCGGTGTTTGTCGTGTTATTCGTATTAATATCCGACTGTTCCAGCGCAAACACGGCACTTAATTAATCGCATTGTATATTTTCGCACTGTGTTGCCATGTATCTCGGCTAAATCAGCAAGCCACTACAGTACGTAGAACAGCTAATAATAGCTGCCATTCCTGGACTGGCTTGGACTGTTGTAGGGTACCGACTTCACGTTACGCTCTTCGTAGTCGGTCGCACACGGCGCTACATGCATTCTTCCTATTAATAGCCGATGCTGTATCATAGCAACCTAAAGCCCCGGGATAGTAGCTACGGTAAGGGGGGGGCAGTGCCCACATTTCCCGGTAGAGGGGGTGTTTTCCATATCATGCATGGCCGTAGTCGTAGGGGTGGGGTGTATTACCCTTTACAGTAGGAATGGGGTACCCCCAATTTATGGTAGGGGGAGAGGGGACCCATTTCACGGTAGGGGGGGAGGGTACCCCCCTTTTACGGTAAGGGGGGTACCCGCATTTTGCGGTAGGGGGGGAGGGGACCCCCCTCTTACAGTAGGGGGGGCGGCAGAGGGGGGTACCCCCCCTTTTCAGGGCCAAATTCAGGCCACTCGCGCGAATGGTTCCGTATCTCACTCAAAAACAGACGTGAAAAGTTACCTGCTGTTTTGACGCAGAGTATCACAACGATATCATGGGTGCGTTCATAACCAAAACAAGGATCAAGCCAATCGAAAAAACAAACAAAAACAATGAGACGGGTGCACGGTAAAACGAAACTCCGACACCTCACTATCCCTTTTCAAGACCCAGACAGGAGGGGGGTGTAAAAACTAAAACACGTTAGGACCAAAGTTATTAAAAAAATAAAAAATTGTCACTTCGTCCCGAACTCCCACTCCCATTGGTTTGTTTTTCGTTTATGACCTCGCCAGGAGTGTGTTGTTGGGTCGTTTTCTTTGTTTTGTTTGTGTCATGCACCCCCGTGAAGACAACGAATAGACAGGGGAGCCACTCGCCCGAGTGGCTCCGAGGCGCTGAAAAACACAGGCCCGATAAGCGACCCCCCCCCTACGTACCGTTTCCCGTGATCTAAACGGTTGGACAGGTTGAAGGGGGGGGAGGGGGGGGGGGCAATGCTCTCGACACGAGACCTCTGGCACAGCTCCGCAAACGTCCAACCCGCACAGTTCATCGCCGCTTAGCCTCCCTTATCATATGTTGCTCGAAGTCCGTGAGCGTCGTTTTGAGACGCGGGACATCGCAACAAAATATCCAACAAATAAAAACCAAAACACTCCGTGTGCTTCTTGTTGTTCTTCCTCTTCTTCTTTTGGTCCCACGCCCCACGAAACGGAAGGTACTCACTCTTTGAAAGCGCCCCGAAAACGGTAGCGAACCAAATTACGCTCCGGACGTGTTACGCCATGCGAACGATGGCGTCTCGTTCTCGCTGTCCGCTCCTCCTCGGAACTTACGAACGCTTTCCGTGCCTGTTTTCCCCTTTCTCGGGTACAATTGTTTTTGTTTCAGCTCGAGCTCAACGCTGGACCGGACGCGGCATGGACAGCAGCAGCACGTGTTTAGTCGTCGCAACGTGGGTCTGAAGATGCGGTGCCGGATGGATGGACGCATTTTTCGCCGCGTGTTTTGCCCAGTGCTAAGGGGCACCTCGGAGAGAGGCGGGGGGGGGGGGGGGGTACTCATGGTATGCACGGCCGTAGTCACATGGCCATAGACCCTCGCATGACTACAATGCCGGGGGGGGACATGTCGACTAGGAAGACAGTGCTTGTGCTAAGCGCGAAGCGCCGTGAGGTGCTGGGCAAGTAGCATGAAGGGTGGGCTGTATCCTACTACTCAGAATCGTTCACGAGGCGAACTTTCTTGCGTATGGATGACAGCTCGAAGCAGTTGGGAGGAGGCTATTTTAGGTACACCGACGTTATGATATTTACCGCCATTTGTCGAGTGGTTTCCGGTGCTGAGTACCCCGCAAGGGGAGAGAGTTATTCGAAGCACACATACTTTTTTTTCATGTGCCGCGCTTTTTCCCCCGTACTTGGAACCTCGGAGGAGGGGATGGGGTGGGGGCATTTTAAGCGCACGATAAAATTGGTAATACTTCGTTTTTTGCCCGGGTTAAAAACCTTGGATAGGGAAGGAGGCATAAGAAGCGCAAAAACAATTTGGAGAGTACAAGGGTTTCCCCGTGTTGGGAACCTCTAAACAGGGGTGAGATATGAGAAACGCGCAGACATTCTCGGCATTTAACGCGATTTTTGCCCCGAGCTAAGAAGCCCGGAGGGGGCAGCGGGGAATACTTGGGGCAGTTGGATGGTATTAATTCGTGACAAACCGTATAAGGCCTGTCAAAGCGTCAGGATCAAAACAACAGAGGCACAGAGACAGCGTAGACATGACGCACTGTAGATGGCGAAGGGTGACTGGTGTGGCGGTAGCAGCGTGCGACGCGGCGGTGGAGTGACGGGTGTTGGGGGTGGCGTGGCGGCGGAGACGTCGAGCGGTGGGGGACGTAGTGACGTTTGCGGTACTACTCGTAACTTATTGCGCGAAACTCGTAGGGAATATGATTGAACAATCCAACCCATCGTTGTTCACCTTCGCCATGTACGAGTATATGTAGCGCGTGGCGTTAGGGCTCTTTTCTCTAGCTCGTAGAGTGGCAGCAGTAGCAGTAGCAGCAGCGGAAATGGTACAAACATAAATGTTTCCGACAAAGGGTAGCATACCATGTAAAACTGTCAGCGCTAAGACACGTTTGGGTGTCCTGCGCCTTGGTGGCCACGCAAGATTGGTCGCGGTGTATTGGTAGAGTTGTGTCACCGTCTGTGGTCAACGAGGGGGGGTGATGGGAGAATGGTGGACGGGGGTCCAAGATAGTGTTTTATGGAACGCCTATGCTATAGTATCCGCCGTTGTGCTTTCAGACGCCTTGGGCGAGGTCTAGTAAGGGCATATTATAGTGTTTCCGTCTCTATGCGATAGGTGGATAGCAGCGTGTACCGGGGACTGTACTACGAACACTCGCGAATCGGTACTATCCGCGGGTGCATCGGAAGCTAAAATATGGTTGTTTAACGCAGAAAACCGAGTTAAAGGGACACATGCTGCGTGAGGTGGTGGTTTGGGTGGGCGGAGTGGGGGGTAGAGTGCACGAGTGGGTGGGTGGGTACGTAGCTGCGGAAATATTGTGTGAGTTAGGCAGGTGGTTGGGTGTTGGGGGTGGGTGGTTGGGTGGTGAGGGATTGAGTGGCGGGTAGATAGGCGGTGGGTGGGTGAGAGTGTTCTTGTTGGTTCTTTTTTCTGAGAAGGGTTTAGATGCCCCGCAGCCGGAGTTGCATTTCGGATCAAATGCCGAGTGAGAGTTCGCACATCGCACTAGAGTTTCCTCGGCCTCATGTTAAGGCCAGAAGTCGGAGCAGGGAAGTTTTGTTTTTGTCGAGACGTGTCTCGTGCTTGGGTTTCCTCGGCCTCATGTTAAGGCCGCGGCTCGCAGCAGGGAAGTGCAGTGCTGAGGCGTGTATGTAGCGTGCTTGGGTTTCCTCGGCCTCATGTTAAGGCCAGGAGTCGGAGCAGAGAAGGTTTGTAGTGCCGAGGTGTGTATATATCGTGCTTGGGTTCCCTCGGCCTCATGTTAAGGTCACGGGTCGGAGCAGGGGAGTTTGTTTTCTCGAGGCGCGTATCGTGCTTGAGCTCCCTCGGCCTCATGTTAAGGCCGGGAGTCGGAGCAGATAAGTTTTGTATTGTTGAGGCGTGCATATATCGTGCTTGGGTTTCCTCGGCCTCATGTTAAGGCCGCGAGTCGGAGCAGGGAATTGGTTAGTGCCGAAGCGTATACATATCGTGCTCGAGATTGCTCGGCCTCATCGTAAAGTCGAGGGTTGGGGCAGGGAAGATTGTTTTGTGCCGAGGCGTGTTTATATCGTGCTCTAGTTTTCTTAGTCTCATGTCAAGGCCGCGGGTCGGAGCAAAAGCGTTTTATAGTGCCGAGGCGTGTTTCACATTTGGAAAAAATATAACAAGTAAAATACAAGCACGAAAACGCCCTTGAGCATCTTGTACGAAGTGGTACCGGGGGATCTTTGAAGCAGCCGAACGGTTCATGATGAGGTGGCACGAGGCTGAGGCTGAGATGAGTAGGCAGCGCCGTGCATCCGCCGTGGATGGTGCCCAAGGGAACGGGGGGGGAGGGGGCAACAGGAGAAGTGGCAGAAAGCCCGACCGAGGGAATGCGGAGAGGGGGGGGAACAGGAGGGGTAGAAGGGAAACGGCGGTAGACGAAAGTAGGAAGGAGATGGCAGACAGGGTAGCAAGGCACCAAGTCGACTAGACAGTAGAACATGACCATACTACTAGTTCTACCAACCGGTGCAGCTGGTTCGAACGTGGTCTTCCCTTGTCTTCTCTTCTTGTTTTTGTTTTTGTTTTTTTCTCTCTTGCGCTGACTCTCCGTGATTTTCATGTTATTTTTTTCTCTTCCTCTTCCTTTTCTGATTGATAAGCCGTACTGAAGGAGCCGTGTGGCGTGGTTGGAAGACGAACCTGCTCTGCTCGTTTCGTATTGGCTGACGCCAAGGGGCTGGGCATAGTTGACGAACGCAGGGCGGAGACGGCAGTCTGGGTAGCAAGGTACCAGGCGGATTAGCAAGGAGAACCTGGCTATACTACTCGTACCACAAGCTGCTGCCGTCACCTGGAAGGTGCTTTGGGCTTTGGTCTGCCTGTTATTTCCTCTTTGTTATTTTTCCTTGTTACTTTTTTCCTTGGTTCTTTGTCTTACTCTGTTTACAAGCAGTGGTGTTTTTTTTTTTTTTAATATATATATATATATTTATTTATTTATTTTCCTTCTTTTCTCCAGCTCGTTCTTTTTCAAGTGTTGGCCACCTCGCCTGCGGGGGGGGGGCACGACAGATTGTTTCTCTTAGATTTTGCTTTCATTTTTCTTCTTTTTCTCTTTCGATCTGTCTACCTTGTTTTTGTTTTCTCTTTGATTGTTTCTTTTCGTTTCACTATTTCATAGATTGCGTATGTCGTGCCTGTCGTATCTAGTATGATGACATGGCTTTGCATTGCCCACTGCAGTGCACACTGCACACGTGGCAACGTAGTATCTCTGTGGCGTAGCTTTGTGACCACAGAACTTGTATCTCTTCTAGGATTGAAGAATCGGCACTGACACTGGTTGTGCTGGATGTCGACGGGTAGAAAGAACGGTTTAATGTGAAGAACACACACACACACCGCGGAGTCAACTTCCAAGATGTCGGTATCGCCCACTACCTTCCCCATGTTCCTAAATCTAAGTTGATATTCGAGTCACGGGTTTGTTCGTGCCGAGGCGTGCATATATTGTGCTCGAACTGTCTTGGCCTCATGTCAAGGCCGCCGGTCGGAGCAAAAAAGTTTTATAGTGCCGAGGCGTGTTTCACATTTGGAAAAAAATATAGCAAGTAAAAATACAAGCACGAAAACGCCCTTGAGCAGCTTGTACGGCGGAGTCAACTTCCAAGATGTCGGTATCGCCCACTACCTTTCCCCATGTTGCTAAATCTAAGTTGATATTCGAGTCATGGGTTTCCGAAATAAAAGCTTTTGGTGACGATCCCGATCACGCGCGGTGCAACAGGAAGAACACAGCTTCTTACACGTCCATTTCAGGTCAAGTCCGAAACAAGGTTACGTGGCATAGAAATGAACTCCACATGTTCCAGATGTAACCAGGATGTAAGCCTGCTATTATTAATATGTTATGTTTGTTGCATCATCACACCAGCCGAAACCCTTCCGTTTTGCTTGCCTCTGTGGGAGCTGCAGGTTTCTCTCTAACGATACTTGGGTATCATGAAAAGTCCTAGGTACTGATTTCCGCCTTCTGAAAATAGAATATCCCACCCATCACACACCGAGACAGAGATTCGACAAATGCTGCCTGCCGACCACGGACATTTCCAGAGTGGCGCTCCTCTCACACACCACCTATGTCATAAAAAGGGCGGTGCTCGATTTGGCGGCGTTCGGTCGCTGTTGTGGCTTGTGCGCAAGTTATCCATCCGAGACCTCAGGTCGTTTTCAAACAAGGCTTGCTTGTGTTTTGTGTTTTTCATAATCTCTTTCATTGTTCTGTCAGGAGCATAGAGCTCGAGCCACACAGCTCTATTGGTACAGTATTTCGTCACCAGGGGGGGGATATTACTGCGTAGTACTCAGAACCCTTGATGGACCCAAACACCGTGTATTCCACCATCCATACTACGTCTGCTACTATGTCGGAAGCTACTGGGCGTCTACTGGAAGCTGCTGAGTTCTACTGAGAGCTGCCTCCACAGACGGCGAATTCAGCCCCAGCACGCCGCGACGAGTCACGCCGCAGACAGCAGCTTCTTCCATCCGTGACCGGCTCCTCAATCTATGCTCGGGAGCACAACTGCACGCGTGACTCAACTCGCTAGGAGCATCTTAATCGCGCGGGAGGGTGCGACACCGAAAATCAACGGCGGCAGTCATCGCGGGGGAGGGGGGGGCGGGGGGAGTGGGGGTGTTGGAGACCACCAATGCCGTGCAAAGGAAAGCAGTGGCGTTCCAAGGAGGACGAAGGGTGTGGGGGGGAGGGGAGGACTGAACAGCTGGGTGGCCATTTCGTCTAGCCACACCGATACTGCGTTTACTGCGAGAAACCGAGTGGCAAGCTTTCAACACCGCTGCGGTGACACGCTACCTCGTACCCGTGAGTCGTTTTTCATTCGGATCGCTCCATGCGGGGCATTGAAGTTGCAGAGTTCGTCGGGACCCGCTCCTTGCACAATGTGAGCGTACAAACATCCTTGTGAAGACATGGAACAATATTGCACACCAATAGGCATACCAAATTTAGAGGTTGTCGACACCTTGTGGGATTTGCTACATTGCTTACCGTCCCCACAAGGAAGTGCTTATGCCCCCAATATGGAGGGGGAGGGGGGGGTGGTCCCGGCCTCCTGTGCTGCGAAGACGGTTTCGGCTTCCCAGACAGAATAGCTGAATCCACAGCAGGTAAATAATCGTCTCGTATACTTACGAATTACAAATACTACTGACTGCGAGTCGCTGACCTTCGCCCTTCGTTTTCGGATGCCATTCGACAAATTGCTCTGGTGGGCCATAGGTTGTTCTGCCGGTACACCGTCCGCATCTTATCACTACCTGTACGTACACCCACGACATACAGCAGCAATTGCGATTACCGAGAGGCCTGGAGCTCAAATCTAAAAACAATAACACCGACGGAGCGGAGCGCACAACAGGAGGTGTTTTTCTAGCTGGCCAAGGGTTGAAAACCCCTTCAGCAATATACAAACACAATCACGCTATAAATCTACGAATCTGCTAAGAATATGACAGCTTCCCAATCGCAAGAAGCCAATATCCCTGAACCAATCCTGACTTTTTATACCGCTCTCGAAACCGGCGGAAACATTCCGCCCCGGAAAAACAAAACCCATCACCATCATACCATGGTACTTCACTTCATACACACATACCTTAGGCACGGTACATGTTGGCCGCGAGCAGAATGATGAAGTCGCCGTCCTTTTTCACCCGCCCCAGGCTTGTAGTTTGTTGTTTTGCCCTCAACAACTAGCCACATCTCAGTGGTGGCCAGCCCGCTCCAATACCCCCCTCCCCTCTCCTCCCCTCCCCTCCTCCCCGCGTGCGCGCTCCCAGGACTTCGCTTCTCACCGACTGGATCGATTGCAGCTCGCAAAAAGGTTTCTCCTGGAGCTCAATATTCTAAGCTTCTCCACGATAGCCCCCAACCCGACGTCGTGGTCGGTCATGCTCGGACCCTCTGTGGAGAGCCAGGGGTGCTCAAGCGCTCCAGCCGCCGTCATTCGCTCGGCTGGGTCCCCCCTCGCCAGTTTTATATTATTATGTCCTATTCCAAGTTATTAAATGGCGGCGACCGTCCGAACAAAACAGAGGAGAAAGAGGGGAGCGGGAGGGGGGGGCGGAGGGGGAGGGAGAGGGGGATTGGGGCGTAAAGAGCGTTTCAGCCTGTGCCCGACAGCTGATTCGTACATGGCGCTCGCCCGATTCCCCGAGATAGATTAATCTTAACCCCGCCTCACTCTGGTCGGAATCACAGAGTGCGTTTGAAAATTCGGAGGCAAGGCCAAAACGCACCCTATATTTCCGGACAGAGTGGCCAACCACAACCTTGTACGAACCCAAGCGCCCACACCCGTTTCTGCGTCCCTTTTTTACGGCTGTTTACGCTTAAGGGCTCGTCCCGTCCCTGAAAGTACCTGACGGCTCTCTAAAGGATGCGGCGCAGGTTTCTTGCCTGCCTCTCCTCGAAGTAAATATTTCTCTCGTATTTCGCGCTCATGCATGCACAAAACAGAACGGCAAGGGTTCAGAATAATAGGGAAATGGCTGGGAGGGGGGGGGAAGGGGTGGTGCACTTGATAGGAGAGATGTACTCGATCTCACGCATGGCCCTAGTCGTATGGCCATAGACCCTCGCATCCCTGCAACGCCGGGACGGAGCATGTCGGGTTTTCACCGACCAGGCAGACATTGCCAGCACCAAGCGCGAAGCGCCGTGAGGTGTCCGGTTAGTCGCTTGAAGGGTGAGGTGGGGGGTTAGAGATGTATCTGACCCTCCTCGGCGACGACATCTCTCATCCTGAAGAAACTTAGTTTCTTTGGAATGTGTACATAAGTAAGACATCACCGTGCACTACCGGGGATGAATACAATAGATATATAGATAGATATATACCTGAGTATATGACGCGCAGCATTTAGTATGACACTTGGAACTACTGCAGACGCTCTATCTTTCTATGAATAGACGGCTCGCACATATCGCCGCACTTCTAACTTTTCACGACCACGGCCTTTTTTTGTGTGTTTAGGATTGTAATCACATCCGTTTTTTTGGGACAACTGGGGGCCGCCTTACTTGGAATCGGAGTTAGAAACGACCTTTTTTGTGTTTTAGGATGGTAATCACTTCCGTTTTTGGGACAACTGGGGACGACTTACTTGGAATCGGAGTTAGAGGCGTGTTTCTGATCAGTGTAGCAGGAACAAGGGTTAAGCCGCTCTACCTCGATATCAAAACGGTTAAAATGTGCGGTATTTTTTCCCTACCGACGCTTGTGCTCCGTTTCACCCCCCCCCTCTTCGGACCCTCGTGCTTTAGTTTTTTGTTCTGTTTTTGTTCTTGTATTGGTTTGCTTTATTGCGGCTTGATTCATTGTTTTTGTTTTTGTTCTGGGGTGAAAAGACGGGCAAGCTGAACGCAGCGTTCGAGCCTATGGACCGTACGGAGGCATGCGGGGGGGGGGGCTAAAGGTGACGCCTCTACGTACAGCCAGGTGACAAATTAAAATTTGCTTTGCGACCACTTCCCACGAAAGAATATGCTCGCCACTCCCGACCGTTGCGCGCTCGCTGGCGTTCTCTAACACGTTCCTCATTTCGGCTGATCCCCCTCAGCCTGGTCATACGACTACGGCCATGAATGACATGAATAGACCCTCCCCACCCTGCCGAGTCTCTCTACCCCCCTCATGCCCCCAGCCCCTCTCAGCCCCCCCCCCCGCCCCCAAACCATCTCAACCCCATTCGCACCCCCCCCCCCCCCCCTCCTTAAAACCCAACACGAACCATAACACCACCCCCACCCGCAATCCCCCACCGCCCGGTGAACTAATTCGTCACCGTCCGGCACACCTCATCACACCACCACCACTACAACAACAGGACCTCGTTCCGCTCGGTCGCATGGGGGACTGGCAGCGAGCCGTCTCGACCCCGAGGCGCAGCCTGACAGCTTCGCCATGGCGATCGATGGCCGCGTGCGCCAGGGAGGGAGGGAGGGGGGCGGGGGGGGAGCCCCGGTAAGCCCTGCAGCTTCTGTAAGAGCTGAAGGGGGGGGGGCGGGGGGGGCGCGGCTTGAGGCAAAACACCATGGTTGGACAACACACTCCTGCTGTACGCCTCTGTAAGGGGGAAGCCGCTGCGGGACGGGAGATGGCCTGGGAGAACAGCCACGGTTGAGAGGGTGTCCGGGGTTGGTTTAGGGGTGGAGGTGGAGGTGTCCGGGGTTGGTTAAGGGGTGGGGGTGGAGGTGGAGGCGGGAAGGGGCGCGGGATCGGGAGTGGGGGGTGTGTCAAAATGAGTTCAGCGGTCCCGGGCGGGGAGAGGGTTTTGGCGGTAGTGGTGGTGGTGGTGGTGGTGGTGCGGGTGGTGGTGGTGATAGTGGTGGTGGTGGTGGTGATGGTGGTGGTGGTGGTGGTGGTGGTCATGGTGATGGTGGTGGTGGTGATGATGGTGATGGATGGTTTCGGGGGTGGTGGTGGTGACGGTGGTGGTTGGTTTGGGTGTGGCCATGAGCCCGAACACGAGGGAACGGTTGCCAAACGGTAAGGTGGTGAGTACGGGGGTCATTGGAGGTATGGGGAAAGGAGGAGGAGGAGGAGGAGGAGGAGGAGAGGGGCATGCGGTGGCGACGGCGTCGGTGACGGGGGAGGGTTGTGCGGGGGACGAGCCGCAGCAGACGGAAGAACAGCGGAGGGAAGAGGGGGGATCGGGGGAGGGGATCTGGAGTGGGGCGAGCAGCCGGAGGAGCTCATGAAGACCGCAATCGCGCTCCTGCACGGTATGACCGCCGCGGTAGGCGGCTGTGTGCCCGACAGAATGTCCTTCGAGCTCGTCGTGCAGGCGTGCGCTAACGCCTGTCGCTTGCCCCTGGACGTTTTCAGGGTGATGCGGTGGTCTGTGGAGTCTTCGGACGCCGGACGAGGAGGGGGGGGGGGAGCGGGGGAGGAGGGAGGGGAGGAGGGGAGGAGGGGCGCGTGGCAGTGTGACGGTGCAGCTCGAGCGGGCTACGTACAGACTGGGCTTGTCGATGGCGGCGATGACCGGAGACGGGGCGGCCGCGACGGTGTTGTTGGAGGAGATGCGGAGCTGCTGTGGCATGGAGCTGGATGAGGTGGGTGGGTGGGTGGGTGCGGGGACGGGAGGGAGGGGGGAGGGGGGAGAGGGAGGCAGCTCAGCACGGTTTTGTCTGCGTCGTTGGTCTGGCTTTTGTGTTTTTTGCTATCGTTGTTTTTCTTCTCTGTCCACGAAGCCGAGCAACCCCCGGCGGTCGCTCCACGCGTGTGTCTACCTTATGGCCCACTCTTGGTCCCTCTCCTCCTGCATGATAGGCCTACCACCCATCATGCGGGCATACTGGAACACAAGCTCGGTCGTTTTCTTCCTCTGGGCGTTTGCGTGAACAGCGCCAAGCTCCAACAAATAAATACGAAGTCCAAGAATACCAACAACAAAAACCTTCTCTGCTGCTGAAATCCAGCCCCATCTCACACCCCCTCCGCTCTCCTTCCACCCCGTCCCCTTCCCGCCCTCATCACGTTCACCCCCGGCCGTCCCTTACATGTTTTACATGTTGTTTTTGTTTGGCCCAGTCGACTCACCACCTCGCCGCAACAGCCTACGGGTGCGCGAGGTTCTGGCGGCAGGAGATAAGCCTGGCCGCCATGTCAGAAGAGGAGGGCGCCGTCGTCATAGGGGCTCTCGCTGGGAAGAATCGGCATTCTTCCTTCTAAGGGGGTGTTTTTATTGTCAGGCGGAAAAGGAGACAGGGACTGGGACTGGGACTGGGACTGGGACGGGGGGTGGAACGGAAACTAGGACGGGGAACAAGACGACCATTTTTCGTCGCCGCGGGAGTCCGGGAGAGGGGAGGGGTGAGGGGGCGGGGAGGAGAAGAGAAGAGAACGCGGTCTCCGCCTATACGCCCGGCCAAAGGGGGCGTGCTGGCCAGCCGACAAACGCACGGAAGATTCGGAGATGCCGTCGGTGCTCGAGGAGGATGGGGAGCGGGCAGGGGGCGTGAAGACGAGAGTCGGTTTTCCGCGCGGCCCTTAAGTGCTGCGCGAAGGTTCTCGCGGTCGGGAGCGGTAGGAGGAGGCGGGGTGAGGGAGAGGGGTGGGAGGGAACCGATGGTGGTGGTGGTGGTGATGGTGGTGGTGGTGGTGGTGGTGGTGGGGCGGCCACCTCCCGAAGATTTGCTGGAAGGCGTGTCTGCTCAGGGCATTCCGTGGCGCGCAGAGGGTTTCACATGCGTCGCGCAGGTGGGAGTCTTTTCGGGAACATCGGAGTGTAGAGGGGACGAAAGGAATACGATTGCGGGGATGAGGTGTTTGTGTGTGGGGTTTGTGATGTGTGCGCTGCAGGACTCGGCGTGCTGTTGGTGTGTGCCCGCCTGTGAAGAGGGACGGCCGCTACTGGTTGTTTTCCCCTTGCGACGTTTTCGGGTGCCTGCCCGGTACGCAAATACCTGTTTTATTAATACTAGTAGCGTTCTGCGCGGGACGGGCAACGGCTGGCGTGGCGGGGCCGTGTCACCGCCGCCGATTTTATCCATACATCTCTCGCATTATCTCTCTCCCTTTTTCACGAGAGCACCTGGGTTCGAAGCCGGCCCAAGCGGCGTCTTCATGTTTCCGTCTGGGGTGACTAGCGGTAGGCGAGTGTGAGTGCGGGTCCGGAGAAGTCTTGATTGAAGCGTCTCGTCGCCCCTACCGTTTTTTGGGAACTTGTGGGCTTTGCTAGCGCTGGTGGCGAGGACGATATGGTAATATCGATGCAAGGTGCTTGGCGGTTAGCGCCTTGCCCGCTCATCAAGTCACCCACGCGATACTAACGACCCCAGTCCTCACCTTTCCCCATCCTCTCCTCCCTTTTCCCCATCCTCTCCCTCCCTTCCTTCTTCTCTCCTTCCCTCCCTCCCTCTCTCCCTCCCTCCCTCCCTCCCTCCCTCCCTCCCTCCCTCCCTCCCTCCCTCCCTCCCTCCCTCCTTCCCTCCCTCCCTCCCTCTCTCCCTCCCTCCCTCCCTCCCTCCCTCCCTCCCTCCCTCCCTCCCTCCCTCCCTCCCTCCCTCCCTCCTTCCCGCTGTCTCCCTCACCACTCCCAATTCCCAATGATGCCCCCCGTGGGGGTTTTTGTTTCTCTCTCTGGTCCACGATCGATCATCCAACCCCCCGTTTTCCGTCTGCGACAGGCTTACCGCTGGGCCAGGAGCGTCCCATCAACGCCATCGGCGAGAGCTTCGCTGGGGAGCGGGCGGTGTACCCTGTCCATTCGATACGACAAAACCTTGGGGTGGCGGTGGCGGCGCGGGGGTGGGGGACCCGAGCACCGCCACCGGTTTCCTGCCGCTATCGCGACGGCTGAAGCCACGGCGGCAGAGGCGGTTGCTGCCTGCGCAGGTTCTGGGTTTAGAGCCTGGGAACTTGCCGCTGGAGGCGCCGTTGCCGGTCCGGCCGGCATACGGCATACGACTGCGCGTGCCAAGCCTGCGCGGGTCAGGGGGCGTTGAGCGGCTGCCTTGGGAGCTGATCGGCGACCTGCGGGAGGATGGAGTGGCGACGGACGCCGCCGTCTACGCTTCGGCGATGCGGGCGCTCTTGGCAGAGGGTGGTGGGAGTCGTGACGATTGAGGTGTGTGTGTATGTATGAAAGAGAGAGAGATAGTGAAGGGGGGAAGGGGGGAAGGAGAGAAGTGGAGAGAGAAAGAAAGAGATAGAGAAGAGCCACACATTTGCCCCCATCCCGACCCCCATATCCCCCCCCGCCCCACCCCGCCCCCCCCCTCTGCCACCCCCACCCACCTCACCTCCCGCCACCTCACTCCCCCCCACCGCCACCTTAGCAAAGACACTGTAAACTATGTCGCTCGCTACTTGAGCTAGACAACCAGGGTGCTTGAGGTACCGCTTATGTTTTTGGCGGTCGGTCACAGCTGGTGGTCGAGTTAGATCATTTTTGTGCGAGGTAAAAAACCTTTACTCCGGGGAATGGTTGTATCACCTGGTAGTGTTTTTGGGAAGGCACCCAAGAGGCAGTTACATAGTACTCCCATTGCTGTCTCTGGAAGTCGCTACACCAGAAATAATTTAACTCATTGAAGCTGTCATCCATATGCAAGTCCGCCTCACAAGCGGTTCCTAGTAAAATGCCGCTCACCGTTTATGCGACTCGCGGGACACCTCACGGCGCTTCGCGCTTGGTGCAATCAAGCAATGTCTGCCTGGTCGATGAAAATCCGACATGCTCCGTCCCAGCATTGTAGGGATGCGAGGGTATATGGTCATACGACTACGGCCATGCATGAGGTCGAGTACATTTCTCCTATCGAGTACACCTCCCCCCCCCCCCCCGCGCCCCGCCATCTCACCCTCCCTCATATATATACCTGGTACATACGTACAGGTTGGGTTGGCGTTGATTGGCAACGACACTGTAAAACATGCCGCTCACTACTTGAGCTAGACAGCCAGGGTATCCGTTTTTTGTTCTTTGGGGCGGTCACCACGGCTGGCGGTTGAGTTAGATCATGCTGTGCGAGGTATCTCCGCTTTTACGGGTACTATTTTCTTGATCGATTCACCTTTATTAGACGGGAAACGGTATACTGATGTTGTTGCTTTGCACCTGTTGCCGGTACAGTGTAAGGAAAGTCCGCCGTAGAAAGCACGCTGTATCGGCACCGCTCATGGGCCGAGCCATACCGCCAACCGGCCACGCCCCCTCCTCGTGACCTCCTTCCCCCTTTCTTGCCCCCCCCCCCCCTCCCGCTCCCGTACCCTGGTCCCTTTTTGGCCCCCGTTACTTTCGGTTTCAACTTTCCACGCACAGAAGTACCAAGACTGGAAAAAAAAGAAAAAAGAAGAAAAGAAAAAAGAACGTTGGGGGTGCCGCTGTCTGTCGGTGGGTCTCGTGAGGACCGCAGGGGGCTCGTGTCTGCCGCGCACACCCGCGCCTCCGCCGAGAAAAGGTCCGTCGCCCGGTCGGGAGACTGGGAAGGGGCACGAGACGTGGCTCTGCGGTTCGATTCTCGCAGGGAGGGACCCGGATCGACGAGTTGCAGGAGTAGCAGCAGCAGCAGCAGCAGCAGCAGCAGCAGCAGCAGCAGCAGCAGCAGCAGCAGCAGCAGCAGCAGCGGTGGCGGCGGTTGCGGTGGGGGTGGCGGTGGCGGCGGCAGGAAATCGTCGAGGGGCGGGGGTCGCGCCGGGGGTCGCGCTGCAAGGCAGGTTGCCGCGTGCGCCCCCACAACACGGGGGGAGTTGGACGAGGCGGAGGCGTTGGTGGATTTTGCCAAGCACTTGACCAAGGGCTGCTGCACCAATGCAGTCGTCGCGGTTGATGACGACCCCGACAACAAGGTTGGTGATGTCGGCGCTGTCAGCGACGGGATTGATCGATCGGGTACCAAGCCGGCTTCCCGTTCGGAAACAGAGGGAAGTACGTGGTCCGATCTTGACGAGAAGTCGTGCCTGGTGCTGGCTCGTGCGTACGAGTAAGTCGGCCGGCTTGCCGACGCCCAAGGCCTACGCGTGCGCTTGCAGAGGCAGTTCGCAGAAACCCTTGGCCCAAAGAGGTCTGGCGCCGTCGGGGGGGAATAGGGGGTCTCGCCGAGCGTGGGGAGGCGTGTCCTTGTGGGCAGCGAGCGCCACCGGGAGGCAGAAGAGGGTAGGCGGCGACGAGGGTCGGGCGAAGGGGAGGATGAGGGAGGGGGGGGAGGAAGAAGAGCGGGACGATGAGTTGGAGACGGGGGAGAAGGCGTATTGGCACACTGTAGATGGCAGCAACGAATACGATTTATTCCTCAAGTGGATAGCGGTGGGCGGGGGGGAAGAAAAGGCGAGGGAAGAGGGCTCATGTCATGCACGGCCGTAGTTGTGTCACCATAGACCCTCGCATTCCTACTACCCTACTAAATGCTCGAACGGGGGGGGGGGGGCAGGAAGGATTGTACAAGGGCGGGTGGTTTCACCTAGGCCCGTGTCGCCTGATGGAGGGAGACCACGGTCGATCGTGGAGGAACGTAGGCGTGTGAGCTTGACGCTTGGCTGCCCGGCTGGAAGCACACCCGTCTCCCTTCCTGCCTGCCTGCCTGCCTTTTAGGGCGAGCATGAAGGGTATACACGTACAGCGCACCTACGTGACACGTTTAGACCGGAGAAGGAATCCACGGGCAGACCACTTCGTCAAGAAAAATAAATCAACCGCGGTACCGACGTACAAAAAAAGTACTGGTAGTATCATTTTCCATGTTTCGCATTTAGCATGGCCGGCCGGTCGTTCGTGCAAACGTTTTCTCCCTGGCTCTGTGGCTCGCCTTGTTTATTTGGACTTTAGCGTGGTTCGGTCTGGTATATACGGTGCAATGTGGTGTCGCCCTCATGGCTAGGCGAATCGTTGCACCATCACGAGAAGCTTTCACGATACCAGTACGTGCTACGTTTTTTTTTCGGGCGGCGGGAGGCGAGCGACCGAGGGGAAGGGGGGGGGGGGGGGCTACCGAGGGTTGAACGGGTGCGCGAGATGGTGTACGCAAGCATGAGGAGGTTCACAGGGGCAAGGGAATGGGTACTATATTTGTTGACGCGACGTACACATATTAAACATAAAAACGTGAAGAAGGTCGAAAGCAATACGTTTTAATACGTACTGCGTATATAGTAGTAGCTCCAGAGAGATAAATGAAGGGCAATGGACCACGCGCATACAGTGAAAATGATATTTTTATCGGCAAGTTTCTGACGTCTTTCCTCACTCACCGCCTGCTGCGCTAGGTCTGGATGGAGCTCGAGCGCATCGCTCATCGTTGTTTTGTATTTTAATTGGCGTGTGGGGGGGCAGGGGTGGGGGGAGACGCATGCTGCGTGCAACCTATCAACGGGGCCTTTCGGCGTTCATTTTTACCAACCATCGCTCGTGATAAAAAATTGTTTTAGACATTGCGATTGAGAATTGAGGGCGCCAGCCATCGTTCGTTAGATCGTATCCGACTGATGTGTGCTCAGTGCTCACGCCGAACACGAGTCCGATCATTTCGAGTATGGCGCCACCGCCTGTACCGGTTTTCTATCTTGTTTTTCTTTATTGGCCATAACAACCAATCGTAAACGACTGTCCGAAGCGGTTCAAAACCGTTATGATTAGTTGTATGTTTTTTTATTTGTCGCCACACAGCTGAGCGCACCGAAGTACGCTGGATGGACAGCCCGTAGGCCAGTCCATAGGGCAATCCATGGTCGACGACATATTATGCCGTGATCGAACATGATTGGCCATGGCTTATACCCGTTCGAGCATGGTCGACCATGGGTTGTCTCATGGATACCAGCCATTGAACGATCTATGCCATCAGTCATGGATGGACCCGTGGGGGTTTACCACGGTGTGCGTCATGGTTAACCCCACGGACTGATCCATGGTCGATGCCACGGCTTCACCATGGAACATAACACGGCATGCCCCATGGTTGGTTAGGTTCAGGGGTATTTGGGTTAGGCCATGGTTTTCTCCACATGGGTCGCACCATGGATTTAACTCTCCGTGGGTTAGATACTTCGAAGTATTTGGTAGGCACTCACGATGGAGAAGGATTCCGCGCCGTGGGCTACTCCATGGTGTACACGATGGAATATCATGGCGTGCGCCATAAGCCACGAAAGGCAGCGTACCGACTAGCGGGAAGATGCGTTCCCGGGTGCTTCACACCGCAATCGCATACTGGTTCCTAAGCGCCTTACCACTATCGGAGGGGTTTGGAAAATTGTACACGACGTTCCTACGGGACAACCAACGGTAGCAGAACCCCCCATTCAGCTATTAATGGGCTAAAAGGTAGAGGACAATAAGTATATTAAGGGGCCCGCAAAAGGATACGAGTCAAACGAGCGACGGCATTGAGATAATAGAAGGGTCAGAGTAAATATGGGTGTGACCTCATGCCGCAACAGAGGGGCCTTATTGATCTCAAAATGTATACGAAATAATCTACGACGCGATGTTACAACAGCACATATGGCGTTCCCGGTGGCTTGGTAGGTCGTCGGCGTGCCCATCAAGATCCATTTCGTGGGTTCAAGTCTCACCGAGTGCATGCTCGTAGGGACTTTTTCTTCCATAAGAAATTGATTAGCGGAAAGCGCGAGAGCGTGAGCTATGAATAGCTACATTCGATGGACATCGACGAGAAGTGAGAATGCTGAACCCTATGCGCGACAAAAAATAAAGGCACGTACCGGGGGAGAGAAGGGACGACACCTGTGACCACAGCTTGTCCAGAGGATCGCTGAGGGTAAAACCTCCTACGAGTTGGGCTGGAAAGTGAAAAAGTGATGATTAAAATATATACTGCTCTATATATGCCATGGAGTCAACCATGGGTATAGCCATAGCATTTTACGTGGTATCGACCATGGGTGGGTGCAGCTATGTGCACATAGCATATGTATGCCATATAGAAGTACGTTTTGTCTTGGGTTGACTCGTGGACAAAATGTCCACGCCGCCATGGTCGAGCACCACATACATGGGATACACCATGATGGCGTGATCCACGGCGTGCCATACACTACATCAACCATGGGTGATACACATGGAATGGTCCATGGCACAGTACCCGGGCCCCATGGTTGGTGCCATGGAATATATCATGGCACCACGTTTTACCATGCGTTGCACCATGGGATATGTATGTCATGTTCAACCACGGGCTTTACCCATAGTCGACCCACATGGATTGGTTGGTCAATGGGCGGACCCATGGGCAGTCCAACAATTAATAGTAACAGCACCCACGACCCACCACGGCCTACGGCTTACGGTAAAAACTGATGTTTATCATACTACCACTACTGCTGCTGCTACTACTACTGTACTGCTGCTGTGCTCACTAACGTAGGTAACTACTATTACGGGAGACCATAATAAATAGGACCAAATATTGTTGACGAAAATAGCGATATATATAGGTGTTCGTATGTAGCGTAGGTCCTATTTAGTACGGTCCCCCGTATTAACAACATGAGCTCTGATGAAGGAACAATACCTTACCTGGTACCAGCTACGATGGGTCGTACTATTACTGTATACGAGTATACCTGTACGAGAAGTACTATTTACAGCAAACCAGGTGTGTGTACGACTACTACTGCCACAAACAGTAGTACACGCGATTTAAGTACGGGTACAACACTATTAATAATATCGATACGCAGCTTGCAACGATGAGTTTCGACGAAATCCTCGATTTCACACCAGCAAGCAGCTGACCTTTTTTTTTCAAGTAAGATATTCCGTAACCGTTGAAACCGTGGTAATCAATCGATTAAAAAGGTGCATTATTATCCGACAAGACGGTGTGGTATTTTACCCGGCAGGTCGTGGGCACATGATGACTATTTTCGATGGAATAACTCTGTTGCTGTGCGGTGATAGAAATGTCTTACTTCAGAGTACGTACTCGTACGCAGTCGACCAAGGACCGATCTGTAGCCACTGCGTATACGGCAGTTCTACAGTTGCTTAGCAACAGCAGCACAGCAAGCAGCTCTAGACTGGGTGAATACGAGTGCTGAGTATTCGTGCACGGCGAAAACCTGACACTATGATACGACGCAAGTATATAATAAGTTCCTTGCACTGTGTACTATAATAGTACCAGTACAAGATAACAAGATGGCAAGCAAGCTGTGTGTTCCCCTGTTGACCCCTGGATTATGTCCCGGGAGTTGTTTTCTGCACCAGGACTCGGTCTGGTAGTGTTTCATGATGTGTTTCTTATGTGGACGGCCGGTGGCTGATGACGATGATTTGCATCTTTCATAAATATCTTTACCAGGTATCCGAAACCGTCGAAACGGTAAAAAAGGCACCACACGAAACACGGCGAAACGGTAAATATTTACCTCTGGAGGTTGATTGTGTGCTCATTGACGATTTGATCAACATACCCCGCATAGATAGGTCAACGTTTCCCTCACCACAGTCTACATAGTAGACCAGGGATCGCCCTACAGCGAGTACGCACGGCAGTACAACAGCCCGGCAAGCAGCTCGGTACGAGTGCACCAGCTTGAGGTATGAGTGGGGGCTTGACCACAGCAGCAGTAGTATTTGGACAGCGATATCCTGACACCATACGAATATGATACAAGTTCCTTTTACCGTACGTATCCAAAAGGGAGTACCAGGCATCACACACTCATGAAATCAATAGGTATGGTAGCTTGCGACATACCATGCCAGATACGAGGTGGTACCAGGCAGGGTAGGCACTATGCTATCGTTCAAGTCAGTTATTTGCCCCCTCGCGCAGGCTACGATTGATTGTATCTATGTACTGTGGCTCACGTCCACGCGATGGTGGAGGAGACCGAAATATTGAAATACTGCCTCTAAAACAATTTTGTCCTGTTGACTCTGGGCAGTATCCAGGGGAGCCATCGGCCGGTATCCCTCACCAGGAATATACAGTAACATAGTAGGAAACGCGAGACCGATCGATGCATCACGCACAGCTTGCAGAGTTGCACATCGGTATCTCGCTGCAAATTTGCAGTGAAAATGTTGCGCTTGGAGCACATATTTTGCCCGAATTTCGGGCACAGCGTCCCACCGGGCGGAGGCTTTATACCAGGTATAGGTTACTGCGTTCCGCACTGGGGGCTATGTGCGACTTGTGCCACACATGTGTACATGCCATCCATTTGTTTAGCTCTCTCTGCAAGAAGCACTTCTAGGAAATGCGTCCGTTTGGCTGCAGGCGGAAATACGTTTGGGGGTCTTTTTCGCCCGCAAGCGATTTATTGTGAGACACCTTTTGCGATGCTGCTCCCTCGACACGTTCGTCCGTGATTCTACTCCTTGGCAACAAGGAACTTCTGCAGTGATTTGTATTATTGTGGATTTCGGACCAAAAATTCGCCGGTTCGCTCTCCCTGAGGAGGCTAAAACAGGCTTCGAATAGCTCACACGTAGGTTAACGGCCCGGGCGCCTGACTATAGCAACCCTAGCTAGTATCGACCGATCGGGAGAACTCACAGCTCGCTGCTGTACATGTATCACCTGGTACTTCGTACACCAGAATGTCAGGAGACGGCAGTGATGACGGACGGCCGTATAGATTAAATTTACGTACTACAAGCAGTACAAGAGTACCTGGTACGTAGTTTTAGTGTGTGAGTCTTCGAAGACGTGACTCACAACGCCCGAAGCTGCTGCCTGCGGTATCCTACTGGGGGGTGGGTGGGATGGTCTCACGAATTTCGTGCCCAACTCTGCTCACGAGGGCAAGGGGGCGGAAAGAAGGACTGCCCCTCTGGTATACGTATAATACAAGTCCCAAGATATTTTGATATGATCCAGGGTTCCATTTTTTGTGCTAGATTTGGCCCTCTGCAGGGATCGGCTTTTTTATTGTATATAATTCGTACAGCAAGAACAGCAGCTTTGGTCCCGCACATGCATGTACTGGGAGCTTCGAACCAACTCTTTTACAGGGTATCTCGATGGTTTTGATATTTGAACCCAAGGGTGAAAATGATGACGTACCTGGTACGCTTCTTCCGCCTCTGGGTTCTACTCCATACCTCCTGTCCAGTATCAGGATCCGCACAGAGTGTGCTGTACCCTGTATCCTGTATCAGGTATCATGTATTCTGTATCTTGTATCTTGTATCCTGTATACTGTACCAGGTATCCTGTATCCTGTATCCTGTATCATGTACCCTGGTATCCTGTATACTGTATACTGTACCAGGTATCCTGTATACTGTATACTGTACCAGGTATGCTGCATCCTGTATCCTGTATCCTGTTTCCTGTTTCCTGTATCCTGTAGCAGGTATCCTGTATCATGTATCATGCACGAGGTATCCTGTATCCTGTGTCCTGCTTCCTGTATACTGTGTACTATCTGTACCCTGTTACTCAGTACCAGGTATCCTATATATTCGTACCCTGTACTGTACGGATATACGAGCGCGGGAAACAAGTATTTTCTGTCGCCGCTGTCCTGCGCGTATGATATATTTGAGATGTTTTCCTTTCAAAACAGTACAGTAGCACGTACCAGGTATATGGAGTGCTACGAGGAGCCGATAATCAACCCAAAATGCAGGGTTCGACCCTACAGCCTTTACATATTTTTTGCATTACCTTCTTTCAGTCGTTGTCCTGCGTATCTTTGGAAGTATTTCCTTTATACTGTAGATATCCGGTACTGCATTGCAGCACAAGCACTACGCCGGGGAAGATGCATGGACTGTAGATAGATGCTACTGATGGATTCTGTGGCGGGTCAGTAGAATCAGACGCTGCGCTGACAAGTTCAGAGCCGGCCGGTGAACCGAGAAGATACAGCGGACGGCCAAGCGCTACGACGATGACGGTCACGGCAAATCTATAGGGTAGAGACTCCTGCTGTTTGCTGCTGTTGATATGGCGGCGAGAGCGCCCCCTCCCCACAAACCAACAGACCTCGAAAGACAAAAAGAAGAAGCACGGGGCAAAAATACTCGAAGCTTTACGTCATAGAAAGCCAGAAGGATCAAGAACGTTACGGTGCTTCCAGTTTATAAATACGTAAAGCTCTGTGTAGAGGTATATAGGGTGCAGCGTGTAGGGTCATTTTGGTTTTATTTCTCTGCTCTTCTTGACCCAACCATGGACGATTTTTATTGCACCTCTTGGCAGTACTGTCGCACTTACAGCCTCGATTTTCCTACATCCTTGACCATTGCGGACGTGTGCGGAGCCGCAGGCGGGTGTCAGCCCGCCGCGGCGAAGCCCCCTTGTTTACGAGTACATTTTCCTTTGTGTTCTTGTTTCAGTGTATTTTCATGTGTACAACACCGCGATGTCACCATTTGACGTTTTCCGTTGCGTCGCGCGCATCGTTGTGCTCTCCTTTCTCTATCTTCAACAGCAGCAGTACGATCTACCAGCACATTGGAACGAAACACATCCACATCGGTTCTCTCAGCGCGATGGCTAGCGCTCGTGGCGAGCGCACACCAGTTAGCAACTTCACAGTGAAGGAGAAAGCGAAGATGTGGGACGATACGCTCGAACACCTGAGGGATACAGAAGAACTGGAAGCATTTCTGGGCCATCCGCTCGGACTCGCTGCGGCTGCCGGCAACGTTGGCCTGATGAAAAAACTGTTGGCGCTTGGCGCCTCAGCGAACACCACATGTTCGGACGGGGATTGCATTCTGCACAAACTTGCCGCCAGGGGAAACAAGCGCGCAGTGAAGATACTTCTCGAGCATGGCGCACTTGTCAACGCGCCAAATGAGAGCGGTCGCACCGCGCTCCACGTAGCCGTCGAGTGTGACAGCCCCCAGACGGCCGCTCACGGAGGATTCGCCGCGGTCATCCGGACCCTCGTCCGGAACGGGACAGACGTTGATAATGCCAGTCTGAACGGATCCACCGCTCTGCATGCCGCGGCGTTGAACGGCAACGTCGGCGCGATCAGAGTGCTCGTGAAAGCCGGGGCGGATGTTAACAAGCAGGGGCCATTCGGGGCGGCGCCTCTGCACTTTGCTTCGCAGAAGAACTTCCCCGAGTCCGTGGCTGCTCTGTGCGCGTTCGGTGCAGACAGGAACGCGAAAAACTTGCTTGGCAACACGCCACTCAAGCACGCGGTCTTGAACGGGAGCTTCAGCGCGATGGAAGCTCTCCTCGACGCTGGCGGCGTGGATGTCAACCTCCGCCAACTTGACCTCACAGAAACGGCGCTGGACGTGGCCGCCCGCATGGGGGACGTGGACAGCGTGAAGTTGCTGCTCCGGTACGGAGCGGACGTCACCGCTGGCGACTGGCAGGGCTACACGCCCCTGCACAGGGCCGCTTTCCACAACAAGGTCGGTGCAATCGACACACTTGTCGAGGCGGGAGCGGACGTGCATGCCCAGGGCAGCACGGACGGGCGAACGCCCCTGCACGCCGCTGCCGGGATCCTGGCCATCAGCGCCGCGCGCGCACTGTTGCGCCACGGCGCTAGCGCCAACGTGCCCGACGTGTCGGGGCAGTCACCGCTGCACAGGGCTGCCATGATGTCCGAAGACGACAGGTCCGCCGAGATGGTCGAGCACTTGCTATGGTGGGGCGCGGACGAGAGCATCGTCGACAGCGGCGGCCGCACTCCGGCGCAAAGGGTACCAGCGGACAGCAACCCGACCGTGTTGGGTCTGCTGGCCAGGGCCCCCGCGGACAGGGCCTGGCGACGACGGGGCGTGACAATAATGTGCCGCTCTCGCCTCAACAGGGAGCCGCCAGACCCTCCGGAGCGAGAAGTATCGCCTCGCCCGGCGAAATCTCCGAGGATCGAGGGTAGGGTCGAGGGCAAGGTCGAGGGGGGGGGTGATGATGCAGTCGGTAACAGCGGCGGCTCAGGAGTCGCCCACCAGGGAGCCGCGGAGCATGCGAGTGAGACTGATGTGGTCACAAGAGTGGCGGGGATGGGGGAGTCCGGCGTGTTCGAGAAGATGATGGGGTTCCTGTGAACCAGGTGAGAAAAATCATGTTCGCCCTCCTCTGGCATGATATGTATGATGAGTAGGACTGCACATATAAACACTGATTGCTGTCGGAGTGTGAAGGAAGGTGGCCTAATATCAAATCTTGCCAGCACAGGGTTTGGTTTGACGCCATTGATTGTTCTTGTTTTATTTTTTAATGGTTGAAGACACCTCTATCTAGGGTGAACAAACTGAGCTACACACAGCCTGCAACGCGCCTTCATCTCATACTTAAAGAGCAGCGTGCACATCGAAATTTGCCCCTTTTTTTGTACCAGGTAGTGTTTTGTTTTACGTTTGACTGGATTCGGCGTGGCTCGTACGCGAGGGTATGTGCAGAAATACACATCTCGGTGTTTGTCGTGTTATTCGTATTAATATCCGATGCTGTATCATATATTCACGTTACGCTCTTCGTAGTCGCTCGCACACAGCGCTACATGCATTCTTCCTATTAATAGCCGATGCTGTATCATAGCAACCTAAAATCCCGGGGTAGTGGCTACGGTAGGGGGGGGGCAGTGCCCACATTTCCCGGTAGAGGGGGTGTTTTCCATATCATGCATGGCCGTAGTCGTAGGGGGGGGTGGTATCACCCTTTACAGTAGGAAGGGGGTACCCCCATTTTATGGTAGGGGGGGAGGGGACCCATTTCACGGTAGGGGGGGAGGGTACCCCCCTTTTACGGTAAGGGGGGTACCCGCATTTTACGGTAGGGGGGAAGGGGACCCCCCTCTTACAGTAGGGGGGGCGGCAGAGGGGGGTGCTCCCCCTTTTCAGGACCAAATTCAGGCCACTCGCGCGAATGGTTCAGTATCTCACTCAAAAACAGACGTAAAAAGTTATTTGCTGTTTTGACGCAGCGTATCACAACGATATCATGGTTGCGTTCATAACTAAAACAAGGATCAAGCCAATCGAAAAAACAAACAAAAACAATGAGACGGGTGCACGGTAAAACGAAACTCCGACACCTCACTATCCCTTTTCAAGACCCAGACAGGAGGGGGGTGTAAAAACTAAAACACGTTAGGACCAAAGTTATTAAGTAAATAAAATATTGCCACTTCGTCCAGAACTCCCACTCCCATTGGTTTGTTTTTCGTTTATGACCTCGTCAGGAGTGTGTTGTTGGGTCGTTTTCTTTGTTTTGTTTGTGTCATGCACCCCCGTGAAGACGACGAATAGACAGGGGAGCCACTCGCCCGAGTGGCTCCGAGGCGCTGAAAAACACAGGCCCGAAAAGCGACCCCCCCCCTACGTACCGTTTCCCGTGATCTAAACGGTTTGACAGGTTGAAGCGGCGGGGGGGGGGGGGGGGGCAATGCTCTCGGCACGAGACCTCTGGCACAGCTCCGCAAACGTCCAACCCGCACAGTTCATCGCCGCTTAGCATCCCTTACAATATGTTGCTCGAAGTCCGTGAGCGTCGTTTTGAGACGCGTGACATCGCAACAAAATATCCAACAAATAAAAAACAAAATACTCTGTGTGCTTCTTGTTGTTCTTCCTCTTCTTCTTTTGGTCCCACGCCCCACGAAACGGAAGATGCCCACTCTTTGAAAGCGCCCCGAAAATGGTAGCGAACCAAATTACGCTCCGGACGTGCTACGCCATGCGAACGATGGCGTCTCGTTCTCGCTGTCCGCTCCTCCCCGGAACTTAAGAACGCTTTCCGTGCCCTGTTTTCCCCTTCCTCGGGTACAACAATTTTTGTTTCAGCTCGAGCTCAACGCTGGACCGGACGCGGCATGGACAGCAGCAGCACGTGTTTAGTCGTCGCAACGTGGGTCTGAAGATGCGGTGCCGGATGGATGGACGCATTTTTCGCCGCGTGTTTTGCCCAGTGCTAAGGGGCACCTCGGAGAGAGGCGGGGGGGGGGGGGGGGGGGGGGTACTCATGGTATGCACGGCCGTAGTCACATGGCCATGACCCTCGCATGACTACAATGCCGGGGGGGGACATGTCGACCAGGAAGACAGTGCTTGTGCTAAGCGCGAAGCGCCGTGAGGTGCTGGGCAAGTAGTAGAAGGGTGGGCTGTATCCTACTACTCAGAATCGTTCACGAGGCGAACTTTCTTGCGTATGGATGACAGCTCGAAGCAGTTGGGAGGAGGCTATTTTAGGTACACCGACGATGTGACATTTACCGCCATTTGTCGAGTGGTTTCCGGTGATGAGTACCTCGCAAGGGGAGAGAGTTATTCGAAGCACACATACTTTTTTTTCATGTGCCGCGCTTTTTCCCCCGTACTTGGAACCTCGGAGGGGGGGGGGAGTGGGGGCATTTTAAGCGCACGAAAAAGTTGGTGATTACTTCGTTTTTTGCCTGGGTTAAGAACCTTGGATAGGGAGGGAGGCATAAGAAGCGCAAAAACAATTTGGACAGTACACGTGTTTCCCCCGTGTTGGGAACCTCTGAACAGGGGTGAGATATGAGAAACGCGCAGACATTCTCGGCATTTAACGCGATTTTTGCCCCGAGCTAAGAAGCCTGGACGGGGCAGCGGGGAATACTTGGGGCAGTTGGATGGTATTAATTCGTGATACACCGTATAAGGCCTGTCAAAGCGTCAGGGTCAAAACAACAGAGGCACAGAGACAGCGTAGGCATGACGCACTGTAGACGGCGAAGGGTGACTGGTGTGGCGGTAGCGGTGTGTGACGCGGCGGTGGAGTGACGGGTGTTGGCGGTGGCATGGCGGCGGAGACGTCGAGTGGTGGGGGACGTAGTGACGTTTGCGGTACTGCTCGTAACTTACTGCGCGAAACTCGTAGGGAATATGATTGAACAATCCAGCCCATCGTTGTTCACCTTCGCCATGTACGAGTATATGTAGCGCGTGGCGTTAGGGCTCTTTTCTCTAGCTCGTAGAGTGGCAGCAGTAGCAGTAGCAGCAGCGGAAATGGTGCAAACATAAATGTTTCCGACAAAGGGTAGCATACCATGTAAAACTGTCAGCGCTAAGACACGTTTGGGTGTCCTGCGCCTTGGTGGCCACGCAAGATTGGTCGCGGTGTATTGGTAGAGTTGTGTCACCGTCTGTGGTCGATGAGGGGGGGTGATGGGAGAATGGTGGACGGGGGTCCAAGACAGTGTTTTATGGAACGCCTATGCTATAGTATCCGCCGTTGTGCTTTCAGAAGCCTTGGGCGAGGTCTAGTAAGGGCATATTATAGTGTTTCCGTCTCTATGCGATAGGTGGATAGCAGCGTGTACCGGGGACTGTACTACGAACACTCGCGAATCGGTACTATCCGCGGGTGCATCGGAAGCTACAATATGGTTGTTTAACGCAGAAAACCGAGTTAAAGGGACACATGCTGCGTGAGGTGGTGGTTTGGGTGGGCGGAGTGGGGAGTAGAGTGGACGAGTGGGTGGGTGGGTACGTAGCTGCGGAAATATTGTGTGAGTTAGGCAGGTGGTTGGGTGTTGGGGGTGGGTGGTTGGGTGGTGAGGGATTGAGTGGCGGGTAGATAGGCGGTGGGTGGGTGAGAGCGTTCTTGTTGATTCTTTTTTCTGAGAAGGGTTTAGATGCCCCGCAGCCGGAGTTGAATTTCGGATCAAATGCCGAGTGAGAGTTCGCACATCGCACTAGAGTTTCCTCGGCCTCATGTTAAGGCCAGAAGTCGGAGCAGGGAAGTTTTGTTTTTGTCGAGACGTGTCTCGTGCTTGGGTTTCCTCGGCCTCATGTTAAGGCCGCGGCTCGCAGCAGGGAAGTGCAGTGCTGAGGCGTGTATGTAGCGTGCTTGGGTTTCCTCGGCCTCATGTTAAGGCCAGGAGTCGGAGCAGAGAAGGTTTGTAGTGCCGAGGTGTGTATATATCGTGCTTGGGTTCCCTCGGCCTCATGTTAAGGTCACGGGTCGGAGCAGGGGAGTTTGTTTTCTCGAGGCGCGTATCGTGCTTGAGCTCCCTCGGCCTCATGTTAAGGCCGGGAGTCGGAGCAGATAAGTTTTGTATTGTTGAGGCGTGCATATATCGTGCTTGGGTTTCCTCGGCCTCATGTTAAGGCCGCGAGTCGGAGCAGGGAATTGGTTAGTGCCGAAGCGTATACATATCGTGCTCGAGATTGCTCGGCCTCATCGTAAAGTCGAGGGTTGGGGCAGGGAAGATTGTTTTGTGCCGAGGCGTGTTTATATCGTGCTCTAGTTTTCTTAGTCTCATGTCAAGGCCGCGGGTCGGAGCAAAAGCGTTTTATAGTGCCGAGGCGTGTTTCACATTTGGAAAAAATATAACAAGTAAAATACAAGCACGAAAACGCCCTTGAGCATCTTGTACGAAGTGGTACCGGGGGATCTTTGAAGCAGCCGAACGGTTCATGGTGAGGTGGCACGAGGCTGAGGCTGAGATGAGTAGGCAGCGCCGTGCATCCGCCGTGGATGGTGCCCAAGGGAACGGGGGGGGAGGGGGCAACAGGAGAAGTGGCAGAAAGCCCGACCGAGGGAATGCGGAGAGGGGGGGGAACAGGAGGGGTAGAAGGGAAACGGCGGTAGACGAAAGTAGGAAGGAGATGGCAGACAGGGTAGCAAGGCACCAAGTCGACTAGACAGTAGAACATGACCATACTACTAGTTCTACCAACCGGTGCAGCTGGTTCGAACGTGGTCTTCCCTTGTCTTCTCTTCTTGTTTTTGTTTTTGTTTTTTTCTCTCTTGCGCTGACTCTCCGTGATTTTCATGTTATTTTTTTCTCTTCCTCTTCCTTTTCTGATTGATAAGCCGTACTGAAGGAGCCGTGTGGCGTGGTTGGAAGACGAACCTGCTCTGCTCGTTTCGTATTGGCTGACGCCAAGGGGCTGGGCATAGTTGACGAACGCAGGGCGGAGACGGCAGTCTGGGTAGCAAGGTACCAGGCGGATTAGCAAGGAGAATCTGGCTATACTACTCGTACCACAAGCTGCTGCCGTCACCTGGAAGGTGCTTTGGGCTTTGGTCTGCCTGTTATGTCCTCTTTGTTATTTTTCCTTGTTACTTTTTCCCTTGGTTCTTTGTCTTACTCTGTTTACAAGCAGTGGTGTTTTTTTTTTTTTAATATATATATATATATTTATTTATTTTCCTTCTTTTCTCCAGCTCGTTCTTTTTCAAGTGTTGGCCACCTCGCCTGCGGGGGGGGGGCACGACAGATTGTTTCTCTTAGATTTTGCTTTCATTTTTCTTCTTTTTCTCTTTCGATCTGTCTACCTTGTTTTTGTTTTCTCTTTGATTGTTTATTTTCGTTTCACTATTTCATAGATTGCGTATGTCGTGCCTGTCGTATCTAGTATGATGACATGGCTTTGCATTGCCCACTGCAGTGCCCACTGCACACGTGGCAACGTAGTATCTCTGTGGCGTAGCTTTGTGACCACAGAACTTGTATCTCTTCTAGGATTGAAGAATCGGCACTGACACTGGTTGTGCTGGATGTCGACGGGTAGAAAGAACGGTTTAATGTGAAGAACACACACACACACCGCGGAGTCAACTTCCAAGATGTCGGTATCGCCCACTACCTTCCCCATGTTCCTAAATCTAAGTTGATATTCGAGTCACGGGTTTGTTCGTGCCGAGGCGTGCATATATTGTGCTCGAACTGTCTTGGCCTCATGTCAAGGCCGCCGGTCGGAGCAAAAAAGTTTTATAGTGCCGAGGCGTGTTTCACATTTGGAAAAAAATATAGCAAGTAAAAATACAAGCACGAAAACGCCCTTGAGCAGCTTGTACGGCGGAGTCAACTTCCAAGATGTCGGTATCGCCCACTACCTTTCCCCATGTTGCTAAATCTAAGTTGATATTCGAGTCATGGGTTTCCGAAATAAAAGCTTTTGGTGACGATCCCGATCACGCGCGGTGCAACAGGAAGAGCACAGCTTCTTACACGTCCATTTCAGGTCAAGTCCGAAACAAGGTTACGTGGCATAGAAATGAACTCCACATGTTCCAGATGTAACCAGGATGTAAGCCTGCTATTATTAATATGTTATGTTTGTTGCATCATCACACCAGCCGAAACCCTTCCGTTTTGCTTGCCTCTGTGGGAGCTGCAGGTTTCTCGCTATCGATACTTGGGTATCATGAAAAGTCCTAGGTACTGATTTCCGCTTTCTGAAAATAGAATATCCCACCCATCACACACCGAGACAGAGATTCGACAAATGCTGCCTGCCGACCACGGACATTTCCAGAGTGGCGCTCCTCTCACACACCACCTATGTCATAAAAAGGGCGGTGCTCGATTTGGCGGCGTTCGGTCGCTGTTGTGGCTTGTGCGCAAGTTATCCATCCGAGACCTCAGGTCGTTTTCAAACAAGGCTTGCTTGTGTTTTGTGTTTCTCATAATCTCTTTCATTGTTCTGTCAGGAGCATAGAGCTCGAGCCACACAGCTCTACTGGTACAGTATTTCGTCACCAGGGGGGGGATATTACTGCATAGTACTCACAACCCTTGATGGACCCAAACACCGTGTATTCCACCATCCATACTACGTCTACTACTATGTCGGAAGCTACTGGGCGTCTACTGGAAGCTGCTGAGTTCTACTGAGAGCTGCCTCCACAGAAGACAAATTCAGCCCCAGCACACCGCGACGAGTCACGCCGCACACAGCAGCTTCTTCCATCCGTGACCGGCTCCTCAATCTATGCTCGGGAACACAACTGCACGCGTGGCTCAAATCGCTAGGAGCATCTGAATCACGGGAGGGTGCGACACCGAAAATCAACGGCGGTCGTCATCACGGGGGTGGGGGGAGCGGGGGGGGTGGGGGTGTTGGAAACCACCAATGCCGTGAGAAGGAAAGCAGTGGCGTTCCAAGAATGACGAAGGGTGTGGGCGGGAGGGGAGTTGGGGGGCCATTTCATCTAGCCAAACCGGTAATGCGAGAAACCGTGTGGCAAGCTTTCGACACCGCTGCGGTGACACGCTACCTAGTACCCGAGCGTCGTTTTTCATTTGGATCGCTCCATCCGGGGCATTAAACGTGCAGAGGTCGTCGGGACCCGCTCCTTGCACAATGTGAGCGTACAAACATCCTTGTGAAGACACGGAGCAATATTGCATACCAGTAGGCGTACCAAATTTAGAGGTTGTCGACACCTTGCGGGATTTGCTACATTGCTTACCGTCCCCACAAGGAAGTGCTTATGCCCCCGATATGCAGGGGGGGGGGGTGGTCCCGGCCTCCTGTGCTGCGCCACCTCCGGTAGCGAAGACGGTTTCGGCTTCCCAGACAAAACAGCGGAATTGACAGCAGGTAAATAATCGTCACGTATACGTACGAAGTACAAGTACTACTGACTGCGAGTCGCTGACCTTCGCCCTTCGTTTTCGGATGCCATTCGACAAATTGCTCTGGTGGGCCATAGGTTGTTCTGCCGGTACACTGTCTGCACCTTATCACTACCTGTACGTACTCCCACGACATACAGCAGCAATTGTGATTACCGAGAGGCCTGGAGCTCAAATATTAAAACCCAAGTACCGACGGAGCGGAGCGCACAATAGGAGGTGTTTTTCTTGCTGGCCAAGGGTTGAAAACCCCTTCAGCAATACACAAACATATTCACGCTAACTCGAAGTATATATCTACAAATCTGCTAAGAACATGACAGCTTGCCCATCGCAAAAAAGCCAATATCCATGAACCAATCCTGACTTTTTATACCGCTCTTGAAACCGGCGGAAGCATTCCGCCCCGGAAAAACAAAACCCATCACCATCATACCAGGGTACTTCACTTCGTACACACATACCTTAGGCACGGTACATGTTGGCCGCGAGCAGAATGAGGAAGTCGCCGTCCTTTTTCACCTGCCCCAGGCTTGTAGTTTGTTGTTTTCCCTCAACAACTAGCCACATCTCAGTGGTGGCCAGCCCGCTCCAGAACCCCCCTCCCCTCTCCTCCCCTCTCCTCCCCTCCTCTCCTCCCCGCGCGCGCTCCGAGGACTTCGCTTCTCACCGACTGGATCGATCGCAGATCGCAAAAAGCTTCTCCTGGAGCTCAATATTCCAAGCTCCTTCACGATAGGCCCCAACCCGAGGTCGTGGTCGGCCAAGCTCGGACCCTCCGTGGAGAGCCAGGGATGCTCAAGCACTCCAGCTGCCGTCATTCGCTCAGCTGGGTCCACCCTCGTCAGTTATATATTATTATTATGTCCTATTCCAAAATATTAAAAGGAGTCGACCGTCCGAAGAAAACAGAGGAGAGAGGGGGGAGCGGGAGGGGAAGAGGGGGGGGGGCGGAAGGAGAGGGGGAGGGGGAGGGAGAAGGGGGAAGGGGACGTCAAGAGTATTTCAGTCTGTGCCTGACAGCAGATTCGTACAAGGGGCTCGCCCGGTTCCCCGAAATAGACGCATCTTAACCCTGCCTCACTCTGGTCGGAATCACAGAGTGCGTTTGAAAATTCGGATGCGAGCCCAAAACGCACCCTATATTTCCGGGCAGAGTGGCCAACCACAACCGTTTACGAACCCGAGCGCCCACACCCGTTTTTGCGTCTCTTTTTCACGGCTGCTTACGCTCCAGGGCTCGTCGCGTCCCTGACAGTACCTGACGGCGCTCAAAAGGATGCGGCGCAGGTTTTCTTGTCTTCCTCTCCTCGAAGTAAGTCTTGCTCTCGTATTTCGCGGTTATCCAGGTACAAACCAGAACGGCAAGGGTTCAGAATGATAGGGAAATGGCTGCGAGGGGGGGGGTGTACTTGATAGGAGAGGTCTACTCGATCTCATGCGTGGCCGTAGTCGTATGGCCATAGACCCTCGCATCCCTGCAACGCCGGGACGGAGCATGTCGGGTTTTCGCCGACCAGGCAGACATTGCTAGCACCAAGCGCGAAGCGCCGTGAGGTGTCCGGTGAGTCGCATGAAGGGTGAGCTGGGGGTTAGAGATGTATCTGACCCTCCTCGGCGACGACATCTCTCATTCTGAAGAAAATTATTTTCTTGGGAATGTGGGTATAAGTAAGACATCACCGTGCACTACAGGGGATGGATACGATAGATAGGTAGATAGATAGACAGATAGATAGATAGATAGATAGATAGATAGATAGATAAATAGGTAGATAGATAGATAGATAGATAGATAGATAGATAGATAGATAGATAGATAGATAGATAGAGATAGATACTTGAGTATATGACGCGCGCGCAGCATTTAGTATGACACTTGGAACTATTGCAGACGCTCTATCTTTCTATGAATAGACGGTTCGCACATATCGCCGTACTTCTAGCTTTTCACGACCACGGCCTTTTTTTGTTTTTTAGGATTGTAATCACATCCGGTTTTTTGGGACAACTGGGGACGAAGCACTTGGAATCGGAGTTAGAAATGTGTTTCTGTGAAGTGCAGTAGGAACAAAGGTTAAGCCGCTCTACATCGATATCAAAACGGTTGAAATGCGCCGTATTTTTCCCCTTCTGACGCTTGTGCTCCTTTTTTCCCCCCTCTTCGGACCCACGTGCTATAGTTTTTTGTTCTGTTATTGTTCTTGTATTGGTTTGTTATGTTGTGACTTGAGTTATTGTGATGTTTTTGTTTTGGGATGAAAAGACGGGCAAGCTGGACGTAGCGCTGGAGCTGATGGATCGTACGGGGACATACGGGGGGGGGGGCTAAGGGAGACGCTTCCGCGTACAGCCAGGTGACAAATCATTGTTTGCTTTGCGACTGGTTCCCATGGAAGAATACGCTCGCCACCCTCGACCGTTGCGCGCTCGTTGGCGTCCTATAGCACATTCGTCATTTTGGCTGACGCCCCTCAGCCCTGTCATACAACTACGGCCATGAACGACATGAATAGACCCTCCCTACCCCCCTCACGCTCCCAGCCCCTCTCAGACCCCCCCTCCTAACCCCAACCCCCCCCCCCGCCCCCTCACCGTCTCAACCCCATCCGCCCCCCCCCCCCCCCCCTCCCCCTCCTAAAAACCCAACTCTAACCCGAACACCACCCCCACCCGCAATCCCCCACCGCCCGGTGAACTAATTCGTCACGGTCCGGCACACCTCATCGCACCACCACCACCATCACCACCACAACAACAGGGACTCGTTCCGTTCGGTCGCAAGGGGAACTGGCAGCGAGCCGTCCCGACCCCGGGGCACATCCTGACAGCTTCACCATGGCGATCCATGGCCGCGTACGCCAGGGAGGGAGGGGGGGGGGGGTGTAATCGATAGTAGAGATATACTCGATCTCATGCATGGCCGTAGTCGTATGACCAAAGACCCTCGCATCCCTACAATGCCGGGACGGAGGGGGGGGGGGGGGGGGGCTCGACAGGCCCTCCGGCTCCTGTAAGAGCTGGAGGGGCGGGGGGCGGGGGGGCGCGGCTTGAGGCAAAACACCAGGATAACACACTCCTACTGTAGGCCTCTGCAAGGAGGAAGCCGCTGCAGGACGGGAGATAGCCTGGGAGAACAGCCACAGCTGAGAGGGTGTCCGGGGTTGGTTTAGGGGTGGGGGTAGAGGTGGAGGCGGGAGGGGGGGCGGGGTCGGGAGTGGGGGTCGAGTCAAAATGGGCTCAGCGGTCCCGGGCGGGGAGAGGATTTTATCGGTAGTGGTGGTGGTGTTGGTGGTAGTGGTGGTGGTGTTGGTGCTGATGGTGATAGTGGGGGGGGTTGTGATGGTGGTGATGGTTGGTTTTGGTGGTGGTGGTGGTGGTGGTGGTGGTGAAGCTGGTGGTAGGGTTTGGTGTGGCCATGAGCCCGAATACGAGGGAACGTTTGCCAAACGGAAAGGTGGTGAGTACGGAGGTCATTGGAGGTACGGGGAAAGGAGGAGGAGGAGGAGGAGGAGGGGGAGCAGAGGGGCATGCGGTGGCGACGGCGTCGGTGGCGGGGGAGGGTTGTGCGGGGGACGAGCAGCAGCAGATTGAAGAACAGCAGAGGGAAGAAGGGGGATCAGGGGAGGGGATCTGGAATGGGGCAAGCAGCCGGAGGAGCTCATGAGGACCGCGATCAAACTCCCGCACGGGATGACCGCCGCGGTAGGCGGCTGTGTGCCCGACAGAATGTCCTTCGAGCTCGTCGTGCAGGCGTGCGCTAACGCCTGCCGCTTGCCCCTGGAAGTGTTCAGGGTGATGCGGTGGTCTGTGGAGTCTTCGGACGCCGGACGAGGAGGGGGGGGGGAGCGGGGGAGGGGGGAGGGGAGGAGGGGAGGAGGGGCGCGTGGCAGTGTGACGGTGCAGCTCGAGCGGGCTACGTACAGACTGGGCTTGTCGATGGCGGCGATGACCGGAGACAGGGCGGCCGCGACGGTGTTGTTGGAGGAGATGCGAGCTGCTGTGGCATGGAGCTGGATGGGGTGGGTGGGTGGGTGGGTGTGGGGACGGGAGGGGGGGGGGGGAGGGGGGGGGGAAGGAGGGAGGGAGGCTGCTCGGCACGATTTTGTCTGCGTCGTTGGCCTGGCTTTTGTGTTTTTTGGTATTGTTGTTTTTCTTCTCTGTCCACGAAGCCGAGCAACCCCCGGCGGTCGCTCCGCGCGGGTGTGTACCTTATAGCCCACCCTTGGCCCCTCTCCTCCTGCATGGTAGGCCTACCACCCATCATGCGGGCATACTGAAACACGAGCTCGGTCGTTGGCTTCCTCTGGGCGTTTGCGTGATCAACGCCAAGCTCGGACAAGTAAATACGAAGTCCAAGAATACCAACAACAAAAGCCTTCTCTGCTGCTGAAATCCAGCCCCCTCTCACACCCCCTCCGCTCCCCTCCCACCCCGTCCCCTTCCCGCCCACATCGCGTTCACCCCCGGCCGTTCCTTACATGTTTTTCATGTTGTTTTGGTTTGGCCCAGTCGACTCACCACCTCGTCGCGACAGCCTACGGGCGCGCGAGGTTCTGGCGGCAGAAGATAAGCCTGGCCGCCATGTCAGAAGAGGACGGCGCCGTCGTCATAGGGGCTCTCGCTGGGAAGAAGGGTTATTCTTGCTTCTAAGAATGCGTTTATATTATCAGGCGGAGAAGGAGACCGCGACTGGGACTGGGACTGGGACTGGGACTGGGACTGGGACGGGGGGTGGAACGGAAACTGGGACGGGGATTTAGACGGTCATGTTTCGTCGCCGCGGGAGTCCGGGAGAGGGGAGGGGTGAGGGGGCGGGGAGAAGAAGAGAAGAGAACGCGGTCTTCGCCTATACGCCCGGCCATAGGTGGCGAGCCGGTCAGCCGATAGGCGCACGGAAGATTCGGAGAAGCCGTCGGTGCTTGAGAAGGATGGGGAGCGGGCAGGGGGCGTGAAGACGAGAGTCGTTTTTCCGCGCGGCCCTTAAGTACTGCGCGAAGGTTCTCGCGGCTGGGAGCGGTAGGAGGAGGCGGGGTGAGGGAGGGGGGTGCGAGGGAACCGATGGTGGTGGTGGCGGTGGTGGTGGTGATGGTAGTGGTGGTGGGGTGGCCACTTTCCGAAGATGTGCTTGGAAGGCATGTCTGCTCAGGGCATTCCGTGGCGCGTCGAGGGTTTCACAGACGTGGCGCAGGTGGAAGTCGTTTCGGGAACATCGGAGTGTAGAGGGGACGGAAGGAGTACGTTCGGGGGTGAGGTGTTCGGGTGTGAGGTTTGTGGAGGGTGCGCTGCAGGGCTTGGCGTGCTGTTGGCGTGTGCTCGCCTGTCAAGAGGGACGACCGCTGCAGGTTATTTTCCCCTTGCGACGTTTTCGGGTGCCTGCGCGATACCTGTTTTATCAATACTAGTAGTGCTCTGCCCGGGACGGGCAACGGCTAGCGTGGCGGTGGTGATGGCGGCGGCCGTGTCACCGCCGCCGATTTTATCCATACACATATCGTATTCTCTCTCTCGCTTTTTCACGAGAGCACCTACGTTTGAACCCGGCCCAAGCGGCGTCTTCATGCTTCCATTTGGGGTGACTAGTGGTAGGCGAGTGTGTGTGCGGGTCTGGAGTAGTCTTGATTGAAGCGTCTCGTCGCCCCTACCGTTTTTTGGGGACTTGTGGGCTTTGTTAGCGCTGGTGGCGGGAACGATATGGTAGTATAGATGCAGGGTGCTTGCCGGTTAGCGCCATTCCCGCTCATCAAATCACCCACGCGATACGAATGACCCCCGTCCTCACCTATCCCCTTCCTCTCCCTCCCCCCCTACCTCCCTCCCTCCCTCTCTCCTGCCCTCCCTCCCTCCCTCCACCCCTCCCTCCTTCCCCCCCTCCCTTCCTCCCCCATCCCTCCCTCCTGCCCTCCCTCTCCCCCCCCCCCCCCCTCCTCCTCCCCCCCCCCCCTCCTCCCCTCCTCCCCCTCCACCCCTCCCTTCCCGCTGTCTCCCCCACCACTCCCAATGATTCACTCCGTGGGGGGTGTTCGTGTCTCTCCCTGGTCCACGATCGATCATCCAACCCCCCATTTTTACCGTCTGCGACAGGCTTACGCCTGGGCCAGGAAGCGGGAAGACGCCCTCGAGCTCCTCCCCCGACGAGCGCATGTACTGCGCGTCCCATTAACGCCATGGGCGAGAGCGGCGCTGGGGAGCGGGCGGTGTACCCCGTCTATTCGATACGACAAAGGTTTGCGGTGGCGGGGGTGGGGGACCCGAGCACCGCCACCGGTTTCGCTTATTCTTCCGCTGCTCCCGGCGACGAGTGCTACGTCGCCGTGTTTTATGCTGAGGTGATTCCGATGCCAGTTTTGCTGCTGCTGCTGCTGCTGCTGCTGCTGATGCTGCTGCCGCCATCGCGACGGCTGAAGTCACGGCGGCAGCGGCGGCTGCTGCCTGCGCAGGTTCTGGGTTAAGACCCTGGAAACAAGTTGCCGCTGTAGGTGCCGTTGCCGGTCCAGCCGGCACGGCTGCGCGTGTCAAGCCTGCGTGGGGCAGGGGGCGTTGAGCAGCTGCCTTGGGAGCTGATCGGCGACATGCGGGAGGATGGAGTGGCGAGGGACGCCTCCGTGTGCGCTTCGGCGATGTGGGCGCTCGTGGCAGAGGGTGGTGGGAGTCGTGACGGTTGAGGTGTGTGGATGTATGAAAGAGAGGGAGAGAGAGTGGAGAGGGGAAGGGGGGAAGGAGAGAAGGGGAGAGAGAAAGAAAGAGATAGAGAAGAGCCACACCTTTGCCCTCATCCCGACCCCATATCCACCCCCGCCATCACCCCCCACCCCCACCTCCCACCCCCCCTGCCACCCCCACCAAACCTCACCTCCCGCCACCTCAGCCACCTCACCCCCCCCCCCCCCCCGCCACCTTAGCAACGACACTGTAAACTATGCCGCTCACTACTTGACCTAGACAGCCAGGGTGTTTAAGGTACCGCCTTTTATTTTGGCGGTCGGTCACAGCTGGTGGTCGAGTTAGATCATTTTTGTGCAAGGTAAAGAACCTTTACTCCGGGGAATGGTCGTATCACGTAGTAGTGTTGATGGTAAGGCACCCAAGAGGCAGCTACATAGTACTCCCATTGCTGTTTCTGGAAGTGGCTACACCAGAAATTAATTTAACTCATTGAAGCTGTCATCCATATGCAAGTCCGCCTCACAAGCGGTTCCTGGTAAAATGCCGCTCATCTTTCATGCGACTCGCCGGACACCTCACGGCTCTTCGCGCTTGGTGCAATCAAGCAATGTCTGTCTGGTCGATGAAAATCCGACATGCTCCGTCCCAGCATTGTAGGGATGCGAGGGTATATGGTCATACGACTACGGCCATGCATGAGGTCGAGTACATTTCTCCTATCGAGTACACCTCCCCCCCCCCCCCCGCCCCGCCATCTCACCCTCCCTCATATATATACCTGGTACATACGTACAGGTTGGGTTGGCGTTGATTGGCAACGACACTGTAAAACATGCCGCTCACTACTTGAGCTAGACAGCCAGGGTGCCCGTTTTTTGTTTTTTTTGTCGGTCACCACGGCTACGGCCATGCATGAGATTGAGTACATCTCTCCTATCGAGTACACCTCCCCCCGCCCCCCCCCCCCGCCATCTCACCCTCCCTCATATATATATATATACCCGGTATATACGTATAGGTTGGGTTGGCGTTGATTGGCAACGGCACTGTAAAACATGCCGCTCACTACTTGAGCTAGACAGCCAGGGTACCCGTTTTTTGTTTTTTTCGTCGGTCACCACGGCTGGCGGTTGAGTCAGATCATTTGTGCGAGGTATCTCCGCTTTTCCAGGTACTATTTGCTTGTCCGATTCGCCTTTATTAGACGGGAAACGGTATACCGGCGTTGTTACGTTGCAACTGCTGTAGACGGTACACTGTAAGGAAAGTCCGCCGCAGGAAGAAGGTTGAATCGGCACCGCTCGTGGGCCGAGGCATATCGCCAACCGGCCACGTCCCCTCCTCGTGACCTCCTTCACCCTTTCTTCTCCCCGTACCCTGTTCCCTTTTCGGCCCCCGTTATTTCCGGTTTCAACTTTCCACGCACAGATAGTACCAAGACTGGAAAAAAGTAGGAAAACAAAAAATAGAACGAACGTTGGGGAGGCCGCTGTCTGTGGGTGGGTCTCGTGGGGACCGCAGAGGGCTCGTGTCTGCCGCACACACCCGCGTCTCCCCCGGGAAAAGGCCCGTCACCCGGTCGGGAGACTGGGAAGGGGCGCGAGACGTGGCTCTGCGGTTCGATTCTTGCAGGGAGGGACCCAGATCGACGAGTTGCAGGAGTAGCAGCAGCAGCAGCAGAAGCAGCGGTGGCGGCGGTTGCGGTGGGGGTGGCGGTGGCGGCGGCAGGAAATCGTCGAGGGGCGGGGGTCGCGCCGGGGGTCGCGCTGGGAGGCTCGCGGCGATCTGCGAGGCAGGTTGTCGCGTGCGCCCCCACAACACGAGAGGAAATGGACGAGGCGGAGGCGTTGGTGGATTTTGCCAAGCACTTGACCAAGGGCTGCTGCGCCAATGCAGCCGTCGCGGTCGATGACGACCTAAAACAACAATGTTGGTGATGTCGGTGCTGTCAGCGACGGGATTGATCGATCGGGTACCAAGCCGGCTTCCCGTGCGGAAACAGAGGGAAGTATCTTGGTCCGATCTCGACGAGAAGTCGTGCCTGGTGCTCGCTCGGTCTCGACGAGAAGTCGTTCCTGGTGCTCGCTCACGCATACGAAAACGTCGGTCCGCTTGCCGACGCCCAAGGCCTACGCGTGCGCTTGCGGAGGCAGTACGCAGACACCCTTGGCCCAAAGAGGTCTGACGTCGTCGGAAGGGAATAGGGGGTCTTGCCGAGCGTGGGGAGTCGTGTCCTTGTGGACAGCGAGCGCCACCGGGAGGCAGAAGAGGGTAGGCGGCGGCGAGGGTCGGGCGAAGGGGAGGATGAGGGGGGGGGCGGGAGAAAGAAGAGCGGAACGAGGAGTTGGAGGCGGGGGAGAAGGCGTATCGGCACACTGTAGATGGCAGCAACGAATACGATTTATTCCTCAAGTGGATAGCGGTGGGCGGGGGAGAAGAAAAGGCAAGGGAAGAGGGCTCATGTCATGCACGGCCGCAGTTGTGTCACCATAGACCCTCGCATTCCTACTACCCTACTAAATGCCTGGACGGGGGGGGGGGGCAGGAAGGATTGTACAGGGGCGGGTGGTTTCGCCTAGGCACGTGTCGCCTGATGGAGGGAGACCACGGTCGATCATGGATGAACGTAGGCGTATGAGCTTGACGCTTGGCTGCCCGGCTGGAAGCACACCCGTCTCCCTTCCTACCTGCCTGCCTGCCTTTTAGGGCGAGCATGAAGGGTATACACGTACAGCGCACCTACGTGACACGTTTAGACAGGAGAAGGAATCCACGGGCAGACCACTTCGTCAAGAAAAATAAATCAACCGCGGTACCACCGTACAAAAAAAGTACTGGTAATTTTTTTTTCCATGTTTCGCACTGAGCATGACCGGCCGGTCGTTCGTGCAAACGTTCTCTCGCTAGCTCTGTGGCTCGCCTTGTTTATTTGGACTTTAGAGTGGTTCGGTTTGGTATATATACGGTGCGATGTGGTGTTTCCCTCATGGCTAGGCGAATCGTTGCACCATCACGAGAAGCTTTCACGATACCAGTAGGTGCTATGTTTATTTTTTTCGGGCGGCGGGAGGCGAGCGACCGAGGGGAAGGGGGGGGGGCTACCGAGGGTTGAACGGGTGCGCGAGATGGTGTACGCAAGCATGAGGAGGTTCACAGGGGCAGGGGAATGGGTGCGATATTTGTTGACGCAACGCACACATATTAAACATAAAAACGTGAAGAAGTCGAAAACAATACGTTTTAATACGTACTGCGTATACAGTAGTAGCTCCAGAGAGATGAATGAAGGGCAATGGACCACGCGCATACCGTGAAAATGATATTTTTATCGGCAAGTTTGTGACGTCTTTCCTCACTCACCGCCTGCTGCGCTAGGTCTGGAGCTCGAGCGCGTCGCTCATCGTTGTTTTGTATTTTGATTGGTGTGGGGGGGCGGGGGTGGGGGCAGACGCATGCTGCGTGGAACCTATCAACGGGGCCTTTCGGCATTCATTTGTACCAACCATCGCTCGTGATAAAAACTTGTTTTAGACATTGCGATTGAGAATTGAGGGCGCCTGCCATCTTTCGTTAGATCGTATCCGACTGGTGTGTGCTCCGCGCTCCCGTCGAACACGAGTCCGATTATTTCGAGTGTGGCGCCACCGCCTGTACCGGTTCTCTATCTTTTTTTTTTTTTGGCCATAAGAACCAATCGTGAACGCCTGTCCGAAGCGGTTCAAAATCGTTGTGATTAGATGTATGTTTTTTTATTTGTCGTCACACAGCTGAGCGCACCGAAGTACATTGGATGGACAGCCCATAGGCCAGTCCATGGGGCAATCCATGGTCGACGACATATGATGCCGTGATCGAACATGATTGGCCATGGCTTAAACCCGTTCGAGCATGGTCGACCATGGGTTGGCTCATGGACACCCGCCATTGAACGACCCATGCCATCAGTCATGGATGGACCCGTGGTGTATCTCATGGATCAACCCACGGACACCAGCCATGGGACGACACATGGCATAGTCCATGAATGAACCCATGGGATACACCACGGTTAACCACGGTGTGCGTCATGGATAGCCCCACGGACTGATCCATGGTCGATGCCACGGCTTCACCATGGGACACAACACGGCATGCCCCATGGTTGGTTAGGTTCAGAGCTATTTCGGTTAGGCCATGGTTTTTTCCACATGGGTCGCGCCATGGATTTAACTCTCCGTGGGTTAGATATTTGTTAGGCACTACTATGGGGTACACGATGGAGAAGGATTCCGTGCCGTGGGCTACTCCATGGTGTACACGATTGAATATCATGGCGTGCGCCATAAGCCACGAAAGGCTGCGTACCGACTACCGGGAAGATGCGTTCCCGGGTGCCTCACACCGCAATCGCATACTAGTTCCTAAGCGCCTTATCACTGTCGGAGGGGTTTGGAAAATTGTACACGACGTTCCTACGGGACAACCAACGGTAGCAAAACCCCCCAATAAGCTATTAATAGGCTAAAAGGTAGAGGACAATAGGGATATTAAGGAGCCCGCAGAAGGATACGAGTCAAACGAGCGACGGCATTGAGATAAGAGAAGGGTCAGAGTAAATATGGGTTTGACCTCATGCCGCAACAGAGGGGCCTTATTGATCCCAAAATGTATACGAAATAATCTACGACGCGATGTTACAACAGCACATATGGCGTCCCCGGTGGCTTGGTAGGTCGTCGGCGTGCCCATCAAGATCAATTTCGTGGGTTCAAGTATCACCGAGTGCATGCTCGTAGGGACTTTTTCTTCCATAAGAAATTGATTAGCGGAAAGCGCGAGAGCGTGAGCTAGCTACATTCGATGAACATCGACGAGCAGTGAGAATGCTGAACCCTATGCGCGACAAAAAATAAAGGCACGTACCGGGGGGGAGACGGGACGACACCTGTGACCACGGCTTGTCCCGAGGATCGCTGAGGGTAAAACCTCCTACGAGTTGGGCTGGAAAGTAAAAGTGATGATTAAAATATATACTGCTCTATATATGCCATGGAGTCAACCATGGGTATTGCCATAGCATTTTACGTGGTATCGACCATGGGTGGGTGCACATAGCATATGCATGCCATATGGAAGCACGTTTTGTCTTGGGTTGACTCGTGGACAAAATGTCCACGCCGCCATGGTCGAGCACCACATAGGATACACCATGATGGCGTGATCCACGGCGTGCCATACACTACATCAACCATGGGTGATACACATGGAATGGTCCATGGCACAGTATACCCGGGCCCCATGGTTGGTGCCATGGAATATATCATGGCACCACGTTTTACCATGCGTTGCACCATGGGATATGTATGTCATGTTCAACCACGGACTTTACTCATAGTCGACCCACATGGATTGGTTGGTCAATGGGCGGACCCATGGGCAGTCCAACAATTAATAGTAACAGCACCCACGACCCACCACGGCCTACGGCTTACGGTAAAAACTGATGTGTATCATACTTCTACTGCTGCTGCTACTACTACCGTACTGCTGCTGTTCTCACTAACGTACCTGGTAGGCAACTACTATTACGGGGGACCATAGTAAATAGGACCAAATATTGTTGACGAAAATAGCGATATATTTAGGTGTTCGTATGTAGCGTAGGTCCTATTTAGTACGGTCCCCCGTATTAATAACATGAGCTCTGATGAAGGAAGAATACCTTACCTGGTACCAGGTACGGTGGGTCATACTATTACTGTATACGAGTATACCTGTACGAGAGGTACTATTTACTGCAAACCAGGTGTGTGTACGACTACTACTGCCACAAACGGTAGTACACGCGATCTGAGTACGGGTACAACACTAATTAATATCGATACGCAGCTTGCAACGATGATTTTCGACGAAATCCTCGATTTCACACCAGCAAGCAGCTGACCTTTTTTTTCCAAGTAAGATATTCCGTAACAACCGTTGAAACCGTGGTAATCAATCGATTAAAAAGGTGCATTATCCGACAAGACGGTGGTATTTTACCCGGCATGTCGTGGGCACATGATGACTATTTTCGATGGAATAACTCTCTCTGTCGCTGTGCGGTGATAGAAATGTCTTACTTCAGAGTACGTACTCGTACGCAGTCGACCAAGGACCGATCTATAGCCACTGCGTATACGGCAGTTCTACAGTTGCTTAGCAGCAGCGCAGCACAGCAAGCAACTCTAGACTGGGTGAATACGAGTGCTGCTGAGTATTCGTGCACGGCGAAAACCTGACACTATGATACGACGCAAGTATATAATAAGTTCCTTGCACTGTGTACTATAATAGTACCAGTACAAGATAACAAGATGGCAAGCAAGCTGTGTGTTCTCCTGTTGACCCCTGGATTATGTCCCGGGAGTTGTTTTCTGCACCAGGACTCGGTCTGGTAGTGTTTCATGATGTGTTTCTTATGTGGACGGCCGGTGGCTGATGACGATGATTTGCATCTTTCATAAATATCTTTACCAGGTATCCGAAACCGTCGAAACGGTAAAAAAGGCACCACACGAAACACGGCGAAACGGTAAATATTTACCTCTGGAGGTTGATTGTGTGCTCATTGACGATTTGATCAACATACCCCGCATAGATAGGTCAACGTTTCCCTCACCACAGTCTACATAGTAGACCAGGGATCGCCCTACAGCGAGTACGCACGGCAGTACAACAGCCCGGCAAGCAGCTCGGTACGAGTGCACCAGCTTGAGGTATGAGTGTGGGCTTGACCACAGCAGTAGTATTTGGACAGCGATATCCTGACACCATACGAATATGATACAAGTTCCTTTTACCGTACGTATCCAAAAGGGAGTACCAGGCATCACACACTCATGAAATCAATAGGTATGGTAGCTTGCGACATACCATACCAGATACGAGGTGGTACCAGGCAGGGTAGGCACTATGCTATCGTTCAAGTCAGTTATTTGCCCCCTCGCGCAGGCTACGATTGATTGTATCTATGTACTGTGGCTCACGTCCACGCGATGGTGGAGGAGACCGAAATCTTGAAATACTGCCTCTAAAACAATTTTGTCCTGTTGACTCTGGGCAGTATCCAGGGGAGTCATCGGCCGGTATCCCTCACCAGGAATATACAGTAACATAGTAGGAAACGCGAGACCGATCGATGCATCACGCACAGCTTGCAGAGTTGCACATCGGTATCTCGCTGCAAATTTGCAGTGAAAATGTTGCGCTTGGAGCACATATTTTGTCCGAATTTCGGGCACAGCGTCCCACCGGCCGGAGGCTTTGTACCAGGTATAGGTTACTGCGTTCCGCACTGGGGGCTATGCGACTTGTGCCACACATGTGTGCATGCCATCCATTTGTTTAGCTCTCTCTGGAAGAAGCATATCTAGGAAATGCGTCCGTTTGGCTGCTGGCGGAAATACGTTTGGGGGTCTTTTTCGCCCGCAAGCGATTTGGTGTGAGACACCTTTTGCGATGCTGCTCCCTCGACACGTTCGTCCGTGATTCTACTCCTTGGCAACAGGGAACTTCTGCAGTGATTCGTATTATTGTGGATTTCGGACCAAAAATTCGCCGGTTCGCTCTCCCTGAGGAGGCCAAAACAGGCTTCGAACAGCTCACACGTAGGTTAACGGCCCGGGCGCCTGACTATAGCAACCCTAGCTAGTATCGACCGATCGGGAGAACTCACAGCTCGCTGCTGTACATGTATCACCTGGTACTTCGTACACCAGAATGTCAGGAGACGGCAGTGATGACGGACGGCGGTATAGATTAAATTTACGTACTACAAGCAGTACAAGAGTACCTGGTACGTAGTTTTAGTGTGTGAGTCTTCGAAGACGTGACTCACAACGCCCGAAGCTGCTGCCTGCGGTATCCTACTGCGGGGTGGGTGGGATGGTCTCACGAATTTCGTGCCCAACTCTGCTCACGAGGGCAAGGGGGCGGAAAGAAGGACTGCCCCTCTGGTATACGTATAATACAAGTCCCAAGATATTTTGATATGATCCAGGGTTCCATTTTTTGTGCCAGATTTGGCCCTCTGGAGGGATCGGCTTTTTTATTGTATATAATTCGTACAGCAAGAACAGCAGCTTTGGCTCCGCACATGCATGAACTGGGAGCTCCGAACCAACTCTTTTACAGGGTATCTCGATGGTTTTGATATTTGAACCCAAGGGTGAAAATGATAACGTACCTGGTACGCTTCTTCCGCCTCTGGGTTCTACTCCGTACCCCCTGTCCAGTATCAGGATCCTCACAGAGTGTGCTGTACCCTGTATCCCGTACCAGGTACCATGTATTCTGTATCTTGTATCCTGTATACTGTACCAGGTATCCTGTATCCTGTATCCTGTATCATGTACCCTGGTATCCTGTATCATGTATCATGTACCAGGTATCCTGTATACTGTATACTGTACCAGGTATGCTGCATCCTGTATCCTGTATCCTGTTTCCTGTTTCCTGTATCCTGTAGCAGGTATCCTGTATCATGTATCATGCACGAGGTATCCTGTATCCTGTGTCCTGCTTCCTGTATACTGTGTACTATCTGTACCCTGTTACTCAGTACCAGGTATCCTATATATTCGTACCCTGTACTGTACGGCTATACGAGCGCGGGAAACAAGTATTTTCTGTCGCCGCTGTCCTGCGCGTATGATATATTTGAGATGTTTTCCTTTCAAAACAGTACAGTAGCACGTACCAGGTATATGGAGTGCTACGAGGAGCCGATAATCAACCCAAAATGCAGGGCTCGACCCTACAGCCTTTATATATTTTTTGCATTACCTTCTTTCAGTCGTTGTCCTGCGTATCTTTGGAAGTATTTCCTTTATACTGTAGATATCCGGTACTGAATTGCAGCACAAGCACTACGCCGGGGAAGATGCATGGACTGTAGATAGATGCTACTGATGGATTCTGTGGCGGGTCAGTAGAATCAGACGCTGCGCTGACAAGTTCGGAGCCGGCCGGTAAACAGAGAAGATACAGCGGACGGCCAAGCGCTACGACGATGACGGTCACGGCAAATCTATAGGGTAGAGACTCCTGCTGTTTGCTGCTGTTGATATGGCGGCGAGAGCGCCCCCCCCCACAAACCAACAGACCTCAAAAGACAAAAAGAAGAAGCACGGGGCAAAAATACTCGCAGCTTTACGTCATAGAAAGCCAGAAGGATCAAGAACGTTACGGTGCTTCCAGTTTATAAATACGTAAAGCTCTGTGTAGAGGTATATAGGGTGCAGCGTGTAGGGTCATTTTGGTATTTCTCTGCTCTTCTTCACCCAACCATGGACGATTTTTATTGCACCTCTTGGCAGTACTGTCGCACTTACAGCCTCGATTTTCCTACATCCTTGACCATTGCGGACGTGTGCGGAGCCGCAGGCGGGTGTCAGCCCACCGCGGCGAAGCCCCCTTGTTTACGAGTACATTTTCCTTTGTGTTCTTGTTTCAGTGTATTTTCATGTGTACAACACCGCGATGTCACCATTTGACGTTTTCCGTTGCGTCGCACGCATTGTTGTGCTCTCCTTTCCCTATCTTCAACAGCAGCAGTACGATCTACCAGCACATTGGAACGAAACACATCCACATCGGTTCTCTCAGCGCGATGGCTAGCGCTCGTGGCGAGCGCACACCAGTTAGCAACTTCACAGTGAAGGAGAAAGCGAAGATGTGGGACGATACGCTCGAACACCTGAGGGATACAGAAGAACTGGAAGCATTTCTGGGCCATCCGCTCGGACTCGCTGCGGCTGCCGGCAACGTTGGCCTGATGAAAAAACTGTTGGCGCTTGGCGCCTCAGCGAACACCACATGTTCGGACGGGGATTGCATTCTGCACAAACTTGCCGCCAGGGGAAACAAGCGCGCAGTGAAGATACTTCTCGAGCATGGCGCACTTGTCAACGCGCCAAATGAGAGCGGTCGCACCGCGCTCCACGTAGCCGTCGAGTGTGACAGCCCCCAGACGGCCGCTCACGGAGGATTCGCCGCGGTCATCCGGACCCTCGTCCGGAACGGGACAGACGTTGATAATGCCAGTCTGAACGGATCCACCGCTCTGCATGCCGCGGCGTTGAACGGCAACGTCGGCGCGATCAGAGTGCTCGTGAAAGCCGGGGCGGATGTTAACAAGCAGGGGCCATTCGGGGCGGCGCCTCTGCACTTTGCTTCGCAGAAGAACTTCCCCGAGTCCGTGGCTGCTCTGTGCGCGTTCGGTGCAGACAGGAACGCGAAAAACTTGCTTGGCAACACGCCACTCAAGCACGCGGTCTTGAACGGGAGCTTCAGCGCGATGGAAGCTCTCCTCGACGCTGGCGGCGTGGATGTCAACCTCCGCCAACTTGACCTCACAGAAACGGCGCTGGACGTGGCAGCCCGCATGGGGGACGTGGACAGCGTGAAGTTGCTGCTCCGGTACGGAGCGGACGTCACCGCTGGCGACTGGCAGGGCTACACGCCCCTGCACAGGGCCGCTTTCCACAACAAGGTCGGTGCAATCGACACACTTGTCGAGGCGGGGGCGGACGTGCATGCCCAGGGCAGCACGGACGGGCGAACGCCCCTGCACGCCGCTGCCGGGATCCTGGCCATCAGCGCCGCGCGCGCACTGTTGCGCCACGGCGCTAGCGCCAACGTGCCCGACGTGTCGGGGCAGTCACCGCTGCACAGGGCTGCCATGATGTCCGAAGACGACAGGTCCGCCGAGATGGTCGAGCACTTGCTATGGTGGGGCGCGGACGAGAGCATCGTCGACAGCGGCGGCCGCACTCCGGCGCAAAGGGTACCAGCGGACAGCAACCCGACCGTGTTGGGTCTGCTGGCCAGGGCCCCCGCGGACAGGGCCTGGCGACGACGGGGCGTGACAATAATGTGCCGCTCTCGCCTCAACAGGGAGCCGCCAGACCCTCCGGAGCGAGAAGTATCGCCTCGCCCGGCGAAATCTCCGAGGATCGAGGGTAGGGTCGAGGGCAAGGTCGAGGGGGGGGGTGATGATGCAGTCGGTAACAGCGGCGGCTCAGGAGTCGCCCACCAGGGAGCCGCGGAGCACGCGAGTGAGACTGATGTGGTCACAAGAGTGGCGGGGATGGGGGAGTCCGGCGTGTTCGAGAAGATGATGGGGTTCCTGTGAACCAGGTGAGAAAAATCAAGTTCGCCCTCCTCTGGCATGATATGTATGATGAATAGGACTGCACATATAAACACTGATTGCTGTCGGAGTGTGAAGGAAGGTGGCCTATTATCACATTTCGCCAGCACAGGGTTTGGTTTGACGCCATTGATTGTTCTTGTTTTATTTTTTAATGGTTGAAGACACCTCTATCTAGGGTGAACAAACAGAGCTACACACAGCCTGCAACGCGCCTTCATCTCATACTTAAAGAGCAGCGTGCAAATCGAAATTTGCCCCTTTTTTGTACCAGGTAGTGTTTTGTTTTACGTTCGACTCGATTCGGCGTGTCTCGTACGCGAGGGTATGTACAGAAATGCACATCTCGGTGTTTGTCGTGTTATTCGTATTAATATCCGATGCTGTATCATATATTCACGTTACGCTCTTCGTAGTCGGTCGCACACAGCGCTACATGCATTCTTCCTATTAATAGCCGATGCTGTATCATAGCAACCTAAAGTCCCGGGGTAGTGGCTACGGTAAGGGGGGGGGAGTGCCCACATTTCCCGGTAGAGGGGGTGTTTTCCATATCATGCATGGCCGTAGTCGTAGGGGGGGGTGGTATCACCCTTTACAGTAGGAAGGGGGTACCCCCATTTTATGGTAGGGGGGGAGGGGACCCATTTCACGGTAGGGGGGGAGGGTACCCCCCTTTTACGGTAAGGGGGGTACCCGCATTTTACGGTAGGGGGGAGGGGACCCCCCTCTTACAGTAGGGGGGGCGGCAGAGGGGGGTGCCCCCCCTTTTCAGGACCAAATTCAGGCCACTCGCGTGAATGGTTCCGTATCTCACTCAAAAACAGACGTAAAAAGTTATTTGCTGTTTTGACGCAGCGTATCACAACGATATCATGGTTGCGTTCATAACCAAAACAAGGATCAAGCCAATCGAAAAAAAAAACAAAAACAATGAGACGGGTGCACGGTAAAACGAAACTCCGACACCTCACTACCCCTTTTCAAGACCCAGACAGGAGGGGGGTGTAAAAACTAGAACACGTTAGGACCAAAGTTATTAAGTAAATAAAATATTGCCACTTCGTCCAGAACTCCCACTCCCATTGGTTTGTTTTTCGTTTATGACCTCGCCAGGAGTGTGTTGTTGGGTCGTTTTCTTTGTTTTGTTTGTGTCATGCACCCCCGTGAAGACGACGAATAGACAGGGGAGCTACTCGCCCGAGTGGCTCCGAGGCGCTGAAAAACACAGGCCCGAAAAGCGACCCCCCCCCTACGTACCGTTTCCCGTGATCTAAACGGTTTGACAGGTTGAGGGGGGGGGGGGGGGGGGGGGCAATGCTCTCGACACGAGACCTCTGGCACAGCTCCGCAAACGTCCAACCCGCAGAGTTCATCGCCGCTTAGCATCCCTTATCATATGTTGCTCGAAGTCCGTGAGCGTCGTTTTGAGACGCGTGACATCGCAACAAAATATCCAACAAATAAAGACCAAAATACTCTGTGTGCTTCTTATTGTTCTTCCTCTTCTTCTTTTGGTCCCACGCCCCACGAAACGGAAGATACCCACTCTTTGAAAGCGCCCCGAAAACGGTAGCGAACCAAATTACGCTCCGGACGTGTTACGCCATGCGAACGATGGCGTCTCGTTCTCGCTGTCCGCTCCTCCCCGGAACTTACGAACGCTTTCCGTGCCCTGTTTTCCCCTTTCTCGGGTACAATTGTTTTTGTTTCAGCTCGAGCTCAACGCTGGACCGGACGCGGCATGGACAGCAGCAGCACGTGTTTAGTCGTCGCAACGTGGGTCTGAAGATGCGGTGCCGGATGGATGGACGCATTTTTCGCCGCGTGTTTTGCCCAGTGCTAAGTGGCGCCTCGGAGAGAGGCGGGGGGGGACGGGGGGGGGGGGGGGGGGGGGGTACTCATGGTATGCACGGCCGTAGTCACATGGCCATAGACCCTCGCATGACTACAATGCCGGGGGGGGACATGTCGACCAGGAAGACAGTGCTTGTGCTGAGCGCGAAGCGCCGTGAGGTGCTGGGCAAGTAGCATGAAGGGTGGGCTGTATCCTACTACTCAGAATCGTTCACGAGGCGAACTTTCTTGCGTATGGATGACAGCTCGAAGCAGTTGGGAGGAGGCTATTTTAGGTACACCGACGATGTGACATTTACCGCCATTTGTCGAGTGGTTTCCGGTGCTGAGTACCTCGCAAGGGGAGAGAGTTATTCGAAGCACACATACTTTTTTTTCATGTGCCGCGCTTTTTTCCCCGTACTTGGAACCTCGGAGGGGGGGGGGGAGTGCGGGCATTTGAAGCGCACGAAAAAGTTGGTGAGTACTTCGTTTTTTTGCCCGGGTCAAAAACCTTGGATGGGGAGGGAGGCATAAGAAGCGCAAAAACAATTTGGAGAGTACAAGGGTTTCCCCGTGCCGTGTTGGGAACCTCTGAACAGGGGTGAGATATTAGAAACGCGCAGACATTCTCGGCATTTAACGCGATTTTTGCCCCGAGCTAAGAAACCCGGAGGGGGCAGCGGGGAATACTTGGGGCTGTTGGATGGTATTAATTCGTGATACACCGTATAAGGCCTGTCAAAGCATCAGGGTCAAAACAACAGAGGCACAGAGACAGCGTAGACATGACGCACTGTAGATGGCGAAGGGTGACTGGTGTGGCGGTAGCGGCGTGCGACGCGGCGGTGGAGTGACGGGTGTTGGCGGTGGCATGGCGGCGGAGACGTCGAGTGGTGGGGGGCGTAGTGACGTTTGCGGTACTACTCGTAACTTACTGCGCGAAACTCGTAGGGAATATGATTGAACAATCCAACTCATCGTTGTTCACCTTCGCCATGTACGAGTATATGTAGCGCGTGGCGTTAGGGCTCTTTTCTCTAGCTCGTAGAGTGGCAGCAGTAGCAGTAGCAGCAGCGGAAATGGTGCAAACATAAATGTTTCCGACAAAGGGTAGCATACCATGTAAAACTGTCAGCGCTAAGACACGCTTGGGTGTCTTGCGCCTTGGTGGCCACGCAAGATTGGTCGCGGTGTATTGGTAGAGTTGTGTCACCGTCTGTGGTCAACGAGGGGGGGTGATGGGAGAATGGTGGGCGTGGGTCCAAGGCAGTGTTTTATGGAACGCCTATGCTATAGTATCCGCCGTTGTGCTTTCAGAAGCCTTGGGCGAGGTCTAGTAAGGGCATATTATAGTGTTTCCGTCTCTATGCGATAGGTGGATAGCAGCGTGTACCGGGGACTGTACTACGAACACTCGCGAATCGGTACTATCCGCGGGTGCATCGGAAGCTACAATATGGTTGTTTAACGCAGAAAACCGAGTTAAAGGGACACATGCTGTGTGAGGTGGTGGTTTGGGTGGGCGGAGTGGGGAGTAGAGTGGACGAGTGGGTGGGTGGGTACGTAGCTGCGGAAATATTGTGTGAGTTAGGCAGCAGGTGGTTGGGTGTTGGGGGTGGGTGGTTGGGTGGTGAGGGATTGAGTGGCGGGTAGATAGGCGGTGGGTGGGTGAGAGTGTTCTTGTTGATTCTTTTTTCTGAGAGGGGTTTAGATGCCCCGCAGCCGGAGTTGCATGTCGGATCAAATGCCGAGTGAGAGTTCGCACATCGCACTAGAGTTTCCTCGACCTCATGTTAAGGCCAGAAGTCGGAGCAGGGAAGTTTTGTTTTTGTCGAGACGTGTATATATCGTATTTGAGTTTCCCCGGCCTCATGGTAAGGTCACGGGTCGGAGCAGGGGAGTTCATTTTGCCGAGGCGCGTATCGTGGTTGAGCTTCCTCGGCCTCATGTTAAGGCCAGAAGTCGGAGCAGGGAAGCTTTGTTTTTGTCGAGACGTGTATATATCGTATTTGAGTTTCCCCGGCCTCATGGTAAGGTCACGGGTCGGAGCAGGGGAGTTCATTTTGCCGAGGCGCGTATCGTGGTCGAGCTTCCTCGGCCTCATGTTAAGGCCAGAAGTCGGAGCAGGGAAGTTTTGTTTTTGTCGAGACGTGTATCGTGCTTGGGTTTCCTCGGCCTCATGTTAAGGCCGCGGCTCGCAGCAGGGGAGTTTGTTTTGCCGAGGCGCGTATCGTGCTTGAGCTCCCTCGGCCTCATGTCAAGGCCGGGAGTTGGAGCAGAGAAGCTTTATAGTGCCGAGGCGCGTATATATCGTGCTTGAGTTTCCTCGGCCTCATGTTTAGGTCACGGGTCGGAGCAGGGGAGTTTATTTTGCCGAGGCGCGTATTGTGCTTGAGCTTCCTCGGCCTCATGTGAAGGCCGGAAGTCGGAGCAGAGGAGTTTTGTAGTGCTGAGGCGTGCATATATCGTGCTTGGGTTTCCTCGGCCTCATGTTAAGGTCACGGGTCGGAGCAGGGAATTGGATAGTACCGAAGCGTGTACATATCGTGGTCGAGATTGCTCGGCCTCATCGTAAGGTCGGGGGTTGGGGCGGGGAAGACTTGTTCGTGCCGAGGCGTGTATACATCGTGCTTGAGTTTTCTTGGCCTCATGCCAAGGCCGCGGATCGGAGCAGATAAGTTTTATAGTGCTCAGGCGTGTTTCACATTCGGAAAAAATATATAACAAGTAAAAATACAAGCACGAAAGCGCCCTTGAGCAGCTTGTACCGCGGAGTCAACTTCCAAGATGTCGGTATCGCCCACTACCTTCCCCATGTTGCTAAATCTAAGTTGATATTCGAGTCACGGGTTCGTTCGTGCCGAGGCGTGTATACATCGTGCTTGAGTTGTCTTGGCCTCATGCCAAGGCCGCGGGTCGGAGCATATAAGTTTTATAGTGCTGAGGCGTGTTTCACAATCGGATAAAATATATAACAAGTAAAAATACAAGCACGAAAGCGCCCTTGAGCATCTTGTACCGCGGAGTCAGCTTCCAAGAAGTCGGTATTGCCCACTACCTTCCCCATGTTGCTAAATCTAAGTTGATATTCGAGTCACGGATTTGTTTGTGCCGAGGCGTGTATACATCGTGCTTGAGTTGTCTTGGCCTCATGTCAAGGCCGCGGGTCGGAGCAGATAAGTTTTAGTGCCGAGACGTGTTTCACAATCGGAAAAATATATAGCAAGTAAAAATACATGCACGAAAGCGCCCTTGAGCAGCTTGTACCGCGGAGTCAACTTCCAAGATGTCGGTATCGCCCACTACCTTTCCCCATGTATGTCGCTAAATCTAACTTGATATTCGAGTCACGGGTTTGTTCGTGCCGAGGCGAGTATATATCGAGCTTGAGTTGTCTTGGCCTCATGGCAAGGCCGCGGGTTGGAGCATAAACGTTTTATAGTGCCGAGACGTGTTTCACATTTGGAAAAAAATATAGCAAGTAAAAATACAAGCACGAAAGCGCCCTTGAGCAGCTTGTACCGCGGAGTCAGCTTCCAAGATGGCGGTATCGCCCACTACCTTTCCCCATGTGCCTAAATCTAAGTTGGCATTCGAGTCTTGGGTTTCCGAAATAAAAAGCTTTTGGTGACGATCCCGATCACGCCCGGTGCAACAAGAAGAGCACAGCTTCTTACACGTCCATTTCAGGTCAAGTCAGAAACGAGGTCAAGTGGCATAGTAATGAACTCCACATGTTCCAGATGTGACCAGGATGTAAGACTACTATTAATATGTTATGTATGCTGCATCATCACACCAGCCGAAACCCTTCCGTTTTGCTTGCCTCAGTGGGAGCTGCAGGTTTCTCTCAACGATACTTGGCTATCATGAAAAGTCCTAGGTACTGATTTCCGCCTTCTGAAAATAGAACATCCCAACCATCACACACCGAGACAGCGATTCGACAAATGCTGCCTGCCGACCACGGACATTTCCAGCGTGGCGCTCCTCTCACACACAACCTATGCCGTAAAAAGGGCGGTGCTCGATTTGGCGGCGTTCGGTCGCTGTTGTGGCTTGTGCGCAAGTTATCCATCCGAGACCTCAGGTCGTTTTCAAACAAGGCTTCCTTGTGTTTTGTGTTTCTCATAATCTCTTCCATTGTTCTGTCAGGAGCATAGAGCTCGAGCCACACAGCTCTACTGGTACAATATTTCGTCACCAGGAGGGGGATAGTACTGCATAGTACTCAGAACCCTTGATGGACCCAAACACCGTGTATTCCACCATCCATACTACGTCTGCTACTATGTCGGAAGCTACTGGGCGTCTACTGGAAGCTGCTGACTTCCACTGAGAGCTGCCTCCACAGACGGCGAATTCAGCCCCAGCACACCGCGACGAGTCACGCCGCACACAGCAGCTTCTTCCATCCGTGACCGGCTCCTCAATCTATGCTCGGGAGCACAACTGCACGCGTGACTCAACTCGCTAGGAGCATCTTAATCGCGCGGGAGGGTGCGACACCGAAAATCAACGGCGGCAGTCATCGCGGGGGAGGGGGGGGCGGGGGCGGGGGGAGTGGGGGTGTTGGAAACCACCAATGCCGTGCGAAGGAAAGCAGTGGCGTTCCAAGGAGGACGAAGGGTGTGGGGGGGAGGGGGGGACTGAACAGCTGGGGGGCCATGTCGTCTAGCCACACCGATACTGCGTTTACTGCGAGAAACCGAGTGGCAAGCTTTTAACACCGCTGCGGTGACACGCTACCTAGTACCCGTGCGTCGTTTTTCATTCGTATCGCTCCATCCGGGGCATTGAAGTTGCAGAGTTCGTGGGGACCCGCTCCTTGCACAATGTGAGCGTACAAACATCCTTGTGAAGACATGGAACAATATTGCACACCAATAGGCATACCAAATTTAGAGGTTGTCGACACCTTGTGGGATTTGCTACATTGCTTACCGTCCCCACAAGGAAGTGCTTATGCCCCCAATATGGAGGGAGAGGGGGGGTGGTCCCGGCCTCCTGTGCTGCGCCACCTCCGGTAGCGAAGACGGTTTCGGCTTCCCAGACAGAATAGCTGAATCCACAGCAGGTAAATAATCGTCTCGTATACTTACGAATTACAAATACTACTGACTGCGAGTCGCTGACCTTCGCCCTTCGTTTTCGGATGCCATTCGACAAATTGCTCTGGTGGGCCATAGGTTGTTCTGCCGGTACACCGTCCGCATCTTATCACTACCTGTACGTACACCCACGACATACAGCAGCAATTGCGATTACCGAGAGGCCTGGAGCTCAAATCTAAAAACAATAACACCGACGGAGCGGAGCGCACAACAGGAGGTGTTTTTCTAGCTGGCCAAGGGTTGAAAACCCCTTCAGCAATATACAAACACAATCACGCTATATATCTACGAATCTGCTAAGAACATGACAGCTTCCCAATCGCAAGAAAGCCAATATCCCTGAACCAATCCTGACCTTTTATACCGCTCTCGAAACCGGCGGAAACATTCCGCCCCGGAAAAACAAAACCCTTCACCATCATACCATGGTACTTCACTTCATACACACATACCTTAGGCACGGTACATGTTGGCCGCGAGCAGAATGATGAAGTTGCCGTCCTTTTTCACCCGCCCCAGGCTTGTAGTTTGTTGTTTTTCCCTCAACAACTAGCCACATCTCAGTGATGGCCAGCCCGCTCCAATCCCCCCCTCCCCTCTCCTCCCCTCCCCTCCTCCCCGCGCGCGCGCTCCGAGGACTTCGCTTCTCACCGACTGGATCGATCGCAGCTCGCAAAAAGCTTTCTCCTGGAGCTCAATATTCTAAGCTTCTTCACGATAGGCCCCAACGCGAAGCCGTGGTCGGTCATGCTCGGACCCTCTGTGGAGAGCCAAGGGTGCTCAAGCGCTCCAGCTGCCGTAATTCGCTCAGCTGGGTCCACCCTCGCCAGTTTTATATTAGCATTATGTCCTATTCTAAAGTATTAAATGGCGTCGACCGTCCGAACAAAAACAGAGAAGAGAGAGGGGAGCAGGAGGGGGAAAGGGGGGGGGGCGGAAGGAGAGGGGGAGGGGGAGGGGGAAGGGGGAAGGGGGCTTCAAGAGCATTTCAGTCTGTGCCTGACAGCTAATTCGTACAAGGCGCTCGCCCGGTTCCCCAAGATAGATACATCTTAACCCCGCCTCACTCTGGTCAGAATCACAGAGTGCGTTTGCAAATTCGGAGGCAAGCCCGAAACGCACCCTATATTTCCGGACTGAGTGGCCAACCTCAACATTGTACAAACCCAAGCGGCCCCACCCGTTTCTGCATCCCTTTTTCACGGCTGTTTACGCTCCAGGGCTCGTCCTGTCCCTGAAAGTACCTGACGGCGCTCAAAAGGATGCGGCGCAGGTTTTCTTGCCTGCCTCTCCTCGTAGTAAATCTTGCTCTCGTATTTCGCGGTTATCCAGGTACAAAACAGAACGGCAAGGGTTCAGAAAAATAGGGGAAATGGCTGGGAGGGGGGGGGGGGGGGGGGGGGTACTTGATAGGAGAGATGTACTCGATCTCAGGCATGGCCGTAGTCGTATGGCCAGAGACCTTCTCATGCCCGCAACGCCGGGACGAAGCATGTCGGGTTTTCACCGGCCAGGCAGACATTGCCAGCACCAAGCGCGAAGCGCCGTGAGGTGTCCGGTGAGTCGCATGAAGGGTGAGCTGCATCCTACTAAGAACCGCTTGTGAGGCGGACTTGCATATGGATGAGAGCTTCAATGAGTTAAATTCAATTTCCGGCGTAGGCATTTCCAGAGATAGCAATGGGAGCACTATGTAACTGCCTCTTGGGTGCCTTACCTTGAACACTACGTGATACGATCAATTCCCTTGTGCAGAGTAAAGATTCTTGACCTCGCACAAATTATCTAACTCGACAATCAGCTGTGGGCGACCGCCAAAAAAAACAAAACGGTACCCTGGTTGTCTAGTTCACTTCGTGAGCGGCCATGTTTTACAGTGTCGTTGCCAACCGACGCCAACCCAACCTATATAAAATAGGCGGGGGGAGGGGGGGTGCTTGATAGGAGAGATGTACTCGATCTCATGCATGGCCGTAGTCGTATGGCCATAGACCCTCGCATCCCTGCAACGCCGGAACGGAGCAGGTCGGGTTTTCACCGACCAGGCAGACATTGCCAGCACCAAGCGCGAAGCGCCGTGAGGTGTCTGACGAGTCGCATGAAGGGTGAGCTGGGGGTTAGAGATGCATCTGACCCTCCTTGGCGACGACATCTCTCATCCTGAAGAAAATGCTATTCTTGGGAAAGTGGATATATGTAAGACATCACCGTGCACTACCTGGGATGGATACAATATGCTTGGCCACCTTTTCCCCCTCATTGTTACACACGCTCTGTGTTGCTCGCCAAAAGGAGGTACGTAGCACTCGCGTGGTATTCCCCGCTGCTGTATCGTCGACCAGCTGTTGTGTCGGCGCAGTTAAACATCATGTTGATATTTTCGCGTCCCATCTGTACCAGGCATATAGCAGCCTTGTATCTCATCCCTGGGAAGACACCGGGACCTGTTTTTGTGTTTGTACTTCGGCAGCAACAATCGAGACCAACAAGGAGTCGACGGTGTATGCCCGGCGGCGAGGACGGCACTGCGTGCTGCTACGGTGGGATAATAATCGTCACAGTAAATAAATAGGGCGATTCGTCGCCAAGCAGAAAAGGGTGGCAGACAAAACAAAAAAAAAAAAAAAAACTCGCTTTCATTACAACCTTCGCCCTGTCGTCCCTTCCCGCAGTTCCGGCGTAAAATTTGGTAAGAAATAGCCCCCCGGCGGGAATCATCCCATCCCGTAGATCACCCCCACTGCGAGTGAGTTTCGGCGTCCATGCTTTGGCAAATACAACAAACGCTCTGCTACACGGGTGAGCTTTGGCGCCCACCTTTTGGAAAAGACATTCACTCTTCACCGTCTTGTTGCAGAGAGGACAAGGCGGCCGGCCGCCTAGCTTTTAACCTTGAGGGCGAGCTAGCCTAGGCCCCCAGACAAAACACGGAACGGAAGTGGTGATCATCATCCTCCGCCGCGTTGAACGCACGCAACATCGTGGGACTGGGAAGGGCGCACGCACAAACTCCGGTCGAAGGTACAAACAGCAACGTACTGGTGTTAATAGTATACTTCGTACCAGGTATGTATATACTGTCGTGCGTAGTCTATACGTGTACTGTAGGTACTCGTGCAATACCTATTTCCTGTCGCATTCTCAAAGCCATCTCCTTCCTGGTGTTGAGCAAGCAAGTGACAAGAAAGAGTGCCAAGAAAACACGGTACGTACACATCTAGCAAAGAAAGGAGCGGCCAGAAAGGGGTCAAAACAAGGTCATTATCGCCAGTGCCGCCACCCGCTACTTGAGCGCTGTATCACACCAGTACGTATCATGTGACACCACAATGAAAATTGCTATACACCAACATATACCAGTATACTTAGTATGGTACAAAAGCAGGAGGTACAGTAGGAGTATTAATAGTAGTGTGCCACTTGTTCGGCGCTATTGCTTGTTAGGTGGGGCCAAACCTCGATTTTGGTCGGCGTCGGGTCAGGGCGTTTGGTGGGCCCTGCCGGCGGGGCGGCGTATTACGTGCCCCAGGGCCAGTATGGAGGACCCACATCCACATTAAAGTTTAGGGCATGCCTCAGTGTCTCACGTTTAGAGCTGGGTGGAGCGGGAGATCCGCGCTGCCCAACGGGAAAACCTCCTAAGAATAAGAACTGCTGCCCTGTGCTGGTATAAATACCAGGTATGTACCAGGTATACTGGTCGTCCCGTTACAAGGCGACCCACCGTATGTTGTGACAAGTGGCCGCCAAATAGTTGTACTCGCCTCATATATATACTAGGGAATAAAAGGCCCTCCCGCCCCCTCGGCGGTCGTGCCAGATGCCTGTAGATAATAGAGGAGCTATAATAGGTGAGCCAATACGTACATAGGATGGACATCGACTGTGGCGCCGTGCTTTAAATTAATGAAAACCAGTTTGTAAGTCACTTTATGTAGGACCTTAATAAGCGTTAAAATTATGAATTGTGGAATACCTGGTATAAATTTGATGTGCTTGCTCCCTCTCTGGAATCTCACACTGCAACTTTATTAGTTGTTGGTTGCAGCAGTACGACACAATACAATCTGCGGGTAATACGATAAACGCACAGCAGAGGGACCACACTCGGAGTATCTATTGTTTCCCTATCGAGCAAATTTCGTATTCTGAATGCTGAGACTATTAGGGTGCTTGCGGCCTCAACATTGCGAGTGACTGGGAGTGTGAGCAGTACTCAACTTCAAGCCTAGAAATACTGCCTGAATAATGCCACGGGTGAAAAGAGTGCCCGCAGGATCGGACGCCGAAATATCCGAATGAACGGTCGTCGATATTATCACTTTAATCGAGAGGATAAGGTGTGTTAAATCGAGGTGTCAGAGCAGAGGTCAGACGACCGTGCTGGTAGGATAATGAAATGAAAACGATGTCGAACTTATATCATTAACAACACGAGGATGATGGAGACGGCAGCAGCAGTGATACCGCAAAATGTAAATGCCGTACGAGACGTATCTGCACGAAGAACGGCTGTACGTATGGCGGTCATCGACAGAAGAGTGTGCCGGATTAGGTCGTCCTGAGCAAAGGCCAGACGATGCTCGTAAGATATCAATATGAGAAGGTGCAGATAGATGCTCCGAGTACGTTGGAGAAAAGTAACGAGTACCGGAGATAAAGTATTTCAGGTACTTCGTAAACTCGGAGTATTTCAGGGCTCGATCCTCCGGGATACTGTTCGTACTCGGAGTATTTCGGGTATGATCACTCTCATTACTGCTTGTACTCGGAGTACTTTGGGGTTCGATACTCTGAAATACTGCTGTACTCCGAGTATTTTGGATGTCATTACTCTGGAATACTCGTTGTACTTGAAGTATCTGGCGATCTTGTACTGCTCCTACTTTAAGTACTCGGAGCACGTGGGCATTTCGTACTGCAAAAACTTTAATACTCGGAGTATTTCAGGGTTTCCTGTTCCGAGGTACGGGCAATACTCGGAGTATTTCAGGGTTTTATACTCCAAGGTACTCCGGGTTAGAGTATTTCTCGGAGTATTCTACTCGGATGATGAAGTATTCCTGGATTCAATACTCGCGATGCTCGGAGTACCCCGAGTAATTTAAGTGTTTGTACTCCGGGTACTGCTTGTACTCGAGTATAAGCACTGCTCATACTCCCAGTACTCGGAGGTTTTGGCCCTTCAGTACTGCTCATACCCCAAGTACTCCGAGTATTTAGGCCACCAGTACTTTAATACTCGGGGTACTCGGAGTACGACAATTACTCGATACTCCGAGTACGATACTCCGAGAATACTCGGAGTATCGAGTATAATACCGAGAAATCGAACGCTTTCGAGCCGCGAGCAATGTTGGTACAACCCCCAAAAGCCGTCAAACCGGCTGCTGCACAGGTGATATAGGGCGAGTTTTGACGTCGCTGAAAGCTCTTTCGGATCATAGTGATTCTTACTGATATTAAAGTAGTAGTAGAGCTCGAGCAGGGTGGCAACAACAGCATGGTACGATGGCGAAACAACAGGAGGAGGAGCAGCCGCAGCAGCAGCAGCAGCGGCGTCAAGCCGAGTGGTGATAATCGACGGGGATCAAACGAAGCCGGCACGAGCAAACGTGAACCGACGGAGGATGATAAACGAACCGCGCATACGCGTCATACATCCGCTCCTGCTAGGATAGCCAACGTCTCTCGCACCGTGTAGGCGGTTTGTGTTGTTTCACCACAGGTGCTGCAGGCAGGCTTCTTTCTTCCGCTGCTGTATGCAGTTGAGTTGTCTTTGCTAGGGGCAAGGTCTTCGCGCCGAAACTCATCATCATCGCCACGGGCTACCAACAACGCGGTGTAGCGAGCGTCACTCCTCATCCTCTCTATACGGGAGGTGAAGTCGGTTGGTTAAATAATAAAAATTGCGGCGGGTTTTCGATACGTAACAGCAAAGTACGATCTCGACCAACAACGTGGCGGGACAAACAGATACCTTCTCGTGTCAAGCGTGCATGATTGTGTGTTTACAGCAGTGTGCTGCGGTAGAAGGAGATAGAGAGGATGGTTTGGAAAATGGGTGTTGTTGCAGAGCTTATAGAGGAAGGTATTGCTTTGTTGTCTGCAGTAGTCCACAGTGCGGCGTATGTAGTGTACAAAAGACGACAGAGAGGATTACGTGAACCCCTCGATAGCTCGAAAGACTCTTATTTCGATGGACTTCGGGTGCAGCGGCGGTAGATGACGTGGATCGGATGTTCCAAGCGCAGGAGGGCAGGAACACATGCGTGCTTCGAATATGACGTCGCAAAAGACAAGATCTTGGAATGTTGCACGAAGGCAGCTTGCAAAAGGTGATTTCGGAGTACCTGGTACGTGAGAGATACATTTTTCTTTACGTTGCGCGAAGGGAGCTTACAAAAGTTTATTTTGAAGTACGTGAGGTATAATTTTTTTCAACAAGTTGGTATTAGAGGCAATACTATGATAAAGTTATAAATTGGGCATCACGCTGTCTATATATAATTAATAGATACTTCGACCGTCTGTGCACCGTGTCGACAATTCTCAGGCCCATTGTTCTGCACGAATCACTCACAGATGGTCCGACGAGTGGGAGTTGGAGTAAATTACTTCCGCTGGGGACAACTCGAATACTTGGAGCACTGGCAGTATTTCGGGAATATGTAGTGCGAGGAGTCTGTACTGCGAGTACTCTCAGTATCTCGATGTTTTGTTTCTTTTACCCTGAGCGCCAAGAAATATTTATTTTGGGGGAACGTATTTTGTATGATGTGCTGGATTTTACTCAGCCGGTCACAAAGTATAACGTCGCAATCTCGACCTCACGCAACTCTTTTTACTTACGTTTTCATACGTATACGCCGCAAGCATTAAATTGATCGCCGGGAGTCACGTGTTCAGGATCAATATCCCCTTACCCGTATGCCCTCTGTTAAATTTTTGTAGTAGTAATGATCCCACACTATTTCCACAAACAGCGAAACATAGTCTGTCCTCAAAAATATGTGTGTGTTCTTGACGTTAATGGTGGGTGGATGCAGTTACTACTACTGTACATAGTTCTAAACAAACAGGTAGTTCAAACGGCGAGTATTATTTCTTGCGCCACTCCCCCAGGCATCCCCCGGAGGGGGACCTTGTATATATATATGTCATCACTTTTACTTTCCAGCCTAACTCGTAGGAGGTTTTCCCTCAGCGATCTTCTGGACAAGCCGGGGTCACAGGTGTCGTCCCTTCTTCCCCCCGGTACGTGCCTTTTTTTTGTCGCGCATAGGGTTCAGCATTCCCACTGCTCGTCGATTTTCATCGAATGTAGCTAACTCACGATCTAGCGCTGTCCGCCATTATTTTTTTTTATGCAAGGAAAAGTCCCTACGAGCATGCATTCGGTGAGACTTGAACCCACGAAATTTATCTTGATAGGCACGCGGCCCACCTACCAAGCCACCGGGGACGCTGGCATATATATATGTGTACGTCTACAAGGCGCTTCGCTCCGCAGGCGGCCTACGCCGCCCGCTACGCTCGCTCAGGAAGGAAAAGTACATCGAATTACGCGAAGCGGACAGAAGGTCGATGATTGTTGTAGTTGCAAATTGGCGACTTGATAATGCCAAGAGTCACATGCCGTACGTACGTACATACCCCAGGTGGGGTACTGATTTTCTTCTTTTGATATACACTATGTACCTGGTATGTACGAACGAGAAAGCACGGCATGGCACAGCAGCAGCACCGCAAAATGAAACTGAAAAATTCGGAAAGAGAAAAAAATCCCCTTCCCCTCTCAAGTGATGATTGTCTGCCCCTGGAACACCTTGGACCAGTCAAAGAAGAAAAAAATCCAAGGCTTATCACAGTGACTGAGAATCGTGGCGGGACGGGACGGGACAGATTTTTCTTGTTTGGCGGGAAAAAATGACCACGGGACGGGACGGGACGGTAAAATGAAGAGATAAAAAGTTGGCGGGACGGGACGGGACGGCGGGTGCATAATTTCTCGACGGGACGGGACGGTAAAATTCAACGGGACAGATTTTCACGACGGGACGGGACGGTAATTATTTTTTTCTCCGGCGGGACGGGACGGTATTTATTTTTTTCCTCGGCGGGACGGTAGTTACTTTTTTCCTCGGCGGGACGGGACGGTAAACATTTTTCCCCTCGGCGGGACGGGACGGTAATTTTTTTCCTCACGGGACGGTATTGTTATTTTTCTTCGACGGGGCGGGACGGTAGATTGTTTCCCTCGGCTGAACGGGACGGTAAATAAACTTTTCTTTTTATTGCTGCAAGGTCTCGGCGCGGTTGTACGTGAAGACTTTCCCGCACTGCTGATTGCGCGAAGCGAGCCGGCCCTACGCGCAGGCGTTCTTCTTCTCGACCCGCGGCCCACAAGCTCCGAGAAGTGCTACCACTACACGGGCGACGTTTTTTCTGATTTCTTCCCACCCCTGCCCCAAGTACTCTTGTTGCGGTGCCAGCTCATGGTGGCTGTTCTGATGATTATTGTGCTTGCGCTGTGTTACTGGTGGTTGTGGAGGTAGGTGGAGATAGGTGGTGGTGTGGTAGAGGTGGTGGCGGCGGTGGCGGTGGTTCTAGTGCCGCTCGCTGCTGACCGATCGACCCCCCGCCCGTGAGATAGGCATCCATGGCGTCCGTACCGGTCATACCGAAGATGCTAGGAAACAGGATTTTTACCCCTTGACAGACGGCAAGTTTGCCTTGTGACACATACACACATACATACATACATACATACATACATACATACATACATACATACATACATACATACATACATACATACATGCTTTGACTGACCACACAAACTACTAGGTTTAGTGTGGAACACTCGGCCCTACATCGTTGACAGCGCACGTTTTGCGTCTCGCTTGATGATAGGTCACCTGACATCTTTTTGGGCCTCACCAGTATATATATATACTGGTGGTGTAGCCGTGAGTTGAGTGGTCTTTGTTCTATTCGTGTGTAGTGGCGAGCTTGCGGCTACTACTGCTCGCTGTGGCAGTACTTACTTTCATTTCAATGTAAAAATAAGGGTTTTGCCAAAATAAGGTATACCTGGCCACTTTTCGGCCAAAATCAATTACAGTCTAAAAACAAGTACAAAACAGACGCCAGGAGCCCTGCTATTGGCCAAGCTGGCATTGTAACTGATTTTGGCACGAAAATGCCAAGTTATACCTGTTTTTTTCTACTCTGTCTAGCTTTCAACTGATTTTGGCCAAGTTTGAACCAATCAAAGAGGCCATACGTCCACTGTTTTTTCTCTGCGTGTATGCGTCTGCCCTCCCTTGGTTGAAATTCTTCAGTATCAACGTATAAACTCTGTACCCGTACGTCGTACGTAAAAGTACGTATTTACACAACATGCATGCATGCGTGCGCTGGGTTCACTTTTTCTTCTTTGGGGTGTGCGTTTCAGTTATTTATCAGTTGTCGTGATGTGGAATCGGCACGGACACTGGTTGTGCTGGATGTAGACGGGAAAAAAGAACGGTTTAATGTGAAGAGCACACACACTCTGTGTGTTGTTTTCTTTGGCCACAGCAGTCGATAAAGCACCATGGTATTTGTCTGCACCCCCCCGCGTCGAGGTGGTCTCAGGTTTGGTAGGACAAGATAATTTCGTGCCGAGCAGGCGGTTCCGCGAGGACGGTCTAGAAGATCTAAAGCTGTCAACGGGGGGGGGGGGGGAGATACTCTTGGCGCCCCCGCCGTGGCGAAACGAACGAAGCCTATCAATAGTGTACTCCCTAAACCAAACAAAACAATGCAGATTTTGGAGGCCATGTGGCACGCTTTATGCTTTACCAGGTACGCATTATTTTTTCCCGGACTTTTTCATGGACAGAACACCGCTCGAGGCGGGCATTTTTACTTGATTTTAGTATGTAACTGATTTTGGCACAAACGGATCAGGTATACCTGATTTTGGCGTTTGCCCTAAAAATAAAGTCCAGCCATACAGCAGCTATTAATATTACGGGGGACCATAGTTAACAGGACCTATGGTATACATAAAAACCTATATGTTTAACCATTTTTTCTAACAATATTTGGTCCTGTTAACTATGGCCCCCCATAATAGCTGCTGATCATCAACGCCAGCACCTTTTGTGCTAAAAAAAGAACTGAAGGTGGTGCGGAGCAAATTCATATTTTTTCCAAGATTGAAGTGATGAAAATACGAAAATATGTCTTCACTCATCATGATTCAGCTGTGAGTTAGACTGGTTATTAATTATAAAGTAGTATTTAATAGTTGATACACTCAATTTTCGATTTTGCAAGCTTAATACGCCTGTACAACTATTTACTCCTACTACTACTGTGTTCTATAGACCGCCCCCCTTAGAATGCTGAAGGCCGAGGTGATTGAGACCCTGCTGTACGGGTGTGTGACGTGGACCCTCAGAGCGGAACACTTTGCCAAGCTTCGAACGGCTCACCACCAAGTCCTGTTGCGAGTCATTGGCTTCCAGCGCTGACTTCGTACTGACCATGCCACCCTCTCGTACGCGAAGGCCCTCAAGATGACACGTTGCGAGAGCATCGAAACGACCATTCGTAAACGGTGGCTCTTCTTTGCGGGGGGCGTGGCACGGCAAAGCAAGGAGCGATTACCCAGTCGGGTAATGTTCGGGACGATAGCTGGTGGGGAGAACCCGAGACAAGGCGGACAGTGTAAGACTTGGCATAGATGCATAGTCGAAGACCTTAGGGAGTTCCGAGCCACCGAAGGGTCAACGGAAGTTGCCCCCTTGGTGTTTGGAGTTGAGACCGCGTTGTGGTCCACTGCAGCCTAAAAGGCGGGGAAGTGGTACCGGGGACCCTTGAAGCAGCCGAGCGGTTCATGGTGAGGTGGCACGAGGCTGAGGCTGAGATGAGTAGGCAGCGCCGCGCATCCGCCGTGGATGGTGTCCAAGGGAATGGGGGTGGAGGGGGCAACAGGAGAAGTGGCATAAAGCCCGACCAAGGGAATGCGGAGAGGGGGGGGAACAGGAGGGGTAGAAGGGAAACTGCGGTAGACGAAAGTAGGAAGGAGATGGCAGACAGGGTAGCAAGGCACCAGGCCGACTAGGAAGTAGAACATGACCATACTACCAGTGCCACGAACTGGCGCAGCTGGTTCGAACGTGGTCTTCCCTTGTCTTCTCTTTTTGTTTTGTTGTTTTCTTTCTTGCGCTGACTCTCCGTAATTTTCATTTTACTTCTTTCTCTTCCTTTTCTGATTGATAAGCCGTACTGAAGGAGCCGTGTGGCGTGGTTGGATGACGAAGCTGCTCTGCTCGTTTCGTATTGTCTGACGCCAAGGGGCTGTGCATAGTTGACGAACGCAGGGCGGAGACGGCAGTCTGGGTAGCAAGGTACGAGGTGGATTAGCAGGGGGGGCCTAGCTATACTACTCATACCACAAACTGCTGCCGCCACCAGGAGGGTGCTTTGGGCGTTGGTCTGCCTGTTATTTCCCCTTTGTTATTTATATATTATTTTTTCCTTGGTTCTTCGTCTTACTCTGTTTACAAGCAATGCCGGTCGCCCCGGTGGTTCAAATGGTTAACCTCGAATTCTACTTGTGTTTGAGTCCTGGGTTCGAGCCCCGGGTGGGTCGGACATTTGACTTTATTTGCAAAAATAAAAAAATAAAAAAAGGATTTAATTGTTGAGAGCGCCTTGCAGCGTGGGTAGGCACAATTCGACGCGAGTCGACGAGGGAAGAAAAGGCTGAAATCTTCTCGCGATGAAAAGGAAGGCACGTACCGTAGCGGGAAGGGGGTAGAAGACCCTGCTACGTGACTCCGGATCTGAGTTACGAGTTGGAAGGAGAGAGAGAAGAAGATATGCGAAGATAATATACCAGGTATGGGATGAGCAAAAAAAAAAAAAAAAAGTGTTTCTGTTACTCCTATTTTTTTCTTTTCCCCAGCTCGTTCTTTTTCAAGTGTTGGCCACCTCGCCTGCGGGGGGGGGCACGACAGATTGTTTCTTCTAGATTTTGCTTTTATTTTTATTTTTATTTTTTATTTTTCTCTTTCGATTTGTCTACTTTGTTTTTGTTCTCTCTTTGATTGTTTCTTTTCGTTTCCCTATTCATAGATTGTGTATGTCGTGCCTGTCGTATCTATTATGATGACATGGCATTGCATTGCCCACTGCAGTGCATACGTGGCGTGGCTACTCTGCTACGTAGTATCTCTGTGGCGTAGCTTTGTGACCACAGAACTTGTATCTCTGCTAGGATTGAAGAATCGGCACGGACACTGGTTGTGCTGGATGTCGACGGGTAGAAAGAACGGTTTAATGTGAAGAACACACACATACGTATTTCATTTCATAGTAGTATTTTTTTATTTTATTTTTTTCCATCCCATTCATTATCTTCGCACGTCTTCTTCTCTCTCTCCTTCCAACTCGTAACTCAGATCCGGGGTCACATAGCAGGCTCTTCTCCCCCCTTCCCGCTACGGTACGTGCCTTCATTTTTTATCGCGAGATTTTTCAGCCTTTTCTTCCCTCGTCGACTCGCATCGAATTGTGCCTACCCACGCTGCAAGGCGCTCTCAACAATTGAATCCCTTTTTTTTTATTTTTGCAAGTAAAGTCAAAGTCCGACCCTCCTAGGGCTCGAACCCAGGACTCAAACAAGTAGAATTCGAGGTTAACCACTTGAACCACCGGGGCGACCGGCTTATTATATGGGAGTTGTGTACCTGGTATAATTTATGATAACATGTAGTACCCCGTAGTTTTATAGGAATTACAAGTAAATTTTAGTACAACTCGATTTTAAATTTATTATTTTCGTGATTCGTGGTAGGAATGGATGGGAACAGACGACCACGAATGAATAAATTTATCTCGCAGGGCAAGAGGCACGTTATGTCCGCCGGAGGCCATAATTTCGCGGTAGAGATTTTATCGGCGGGACGGGACGGTAATTGTCCGGTGTCACGGCGGGACGGGACGGTAATTGTTCGGTGTCACGGCGGGCGCGCTCCTTGCAACCCCCCCTCTATCCGCCAGCATCCACCGACACCCGCGACGGCACCGAGCTCGCCCGTGTCGCCGTGCTCCGACCACGACACACGCGTACGAAACGGAAGAAGAAGAAAAACAGGAAAAATAACTGAAAGTGCAAAAAAAAACAACCAGCCGGTGGAAAAAAGCGAAAGAGAGCCTTCCAAACCGCTAAAAAAACAAAATCGACTTTTTTCTTTTTCCGAGATTTTTTTTTTTATTGTTCCGGGAAAAAAAGTGTCGCACGAGAAGCAAGCACGCAAAGAAAGCAAAGAACGCGAAGAAAGCAAAGATTGTAGAAGCGCCAAAAAATCGTGGGAGACTCGCTGAGCGTGAGGCAGGTGCTTATGATCGAGTGATTTTAGGAAAAGGATAAACGTAAGTATGTGCATAGATACGCAAAAAAAAAATAGGCATGTTGCTCTCCGACGACCGAGGTTTATTTCTCGCACTTTCGGCTGCGGGGCAAGCAAGGGGGCCGTGGGTACATTACGACGCATGTCTGGAACCCGGCCGAGCACTGTGGCGGTGCTCGGTGCATTGGTCGTGGCTGATTTGGCTCTAAAAAACAAGGGATTGCTTTCCGCCTCGCCGAGCGGAGTAGGTGACATGGAAAAACCCACATTTTTTCGTTCTTTCGTAAATAGCCCGCCACCCTCGAACACTCCCTCTGCTATACATAAGTTTTGAACCGCAGCAGGAGAAGCAGCAACAACAGCAGGCATACCGCAGCAATAGCACTATACATCTGTCGGCTGCCGTATATGTTGCACCAAGCCCTTTGGCGGGAGGCGTACACCTAACACCGAGCATGTTCGTGACCATAACGTTCCGTCTACCTGGGAGAATTTTTGGTAGCTGGTATTGGTGTCATACCTACAGCAGCTATCAAGAGTTTCCCAGTCGCACGCTCTCAGCAGTAGGTAATCGCAACAGGCGAGAGTCACAGAGCCAGGTCCGTACTGCCTCCCGTCTTGCTGTACTGCCTCGGTGTGAGGCAACGGGCATGGTCAACACTGTCCGACCACCTGGCTGGATATTCTACTTGTACTAAAATGCCTGCATGATACGACAAACACGTTCAACAACAGCAAAACATCTCCGCTGAACTTTCTCTGCGTTGAAAATATCAACAATTTTGAAATTGCCCGCTTGTCCAGGTTTGGGTTTTATCACCCCCAGCAGCAGCAGAGGCAGTAAATACAGCAGCACCAGTAAGCGTCTGTCGGGCGACCGTATGTTTCACCTAGCCCTATGACGTACACCACACACCTCACACCGAGCACGTACGTGACGGCAAAACTGGTTCCCTCGGTCCGTCTACCTGGGGGAAATTGGTAGCAGGTGCTTGGCAGGTATCTACAGTATATAGATGAGGGTGTCATACTTGACGAGTTGTCCAGTCGCACGCTCTCAGCAGCAGGTAATTGAATCGGGCGAGAGCCACAGCCCGGGCAAGAGCCACAGAGCTAGGCTTATGCTGCCGCCCGTCTCCCTCTACAGTACCCCCCCTGTCCCGGTGTGCATCTGGGATAGCAATAGTAGTAGTAGTAGTAGTAGTAGTAGTAGTAGTAGTAGTAGTAGTAGTAGTAGTAGTAGTAGTAGTAGTAGTAGTAGTAGTAGTAGTAGTAGTAGTAGTAGTAGTAGTAGTAGTAGTAGTAGTAGTAGTAGTAGTAGTAGTAGTAGTAGTAGTAGTAGTAGTAGTAGTAGTAGTAGTAGTAGTAGTAGTAGTAGTAGTAGTAGTAGTAGTAGTAGTAGTAGTAGTAGTAGTAGTAGTAGTAGTAGTAGTAGTAGTACAGCATACCTGGTACCTGGTACGAGGTATACTGTTGAGGGCCATCTACTGCTCTTGGCCACGTAGAAGAACAGCATGCAGACGGCAACAACAGCTACAGCGGGACACCACAACGACTACGACTATTATTGCTACTACATACCAGTACAGGTAGTATAGTACTACTGCTACTATACTGCTATTGGGCAGGCACTCGGTACGATGGGCTACTATTAATATTAATACTACAACTACAACTAATATATACTCTACCAACTACTTCATAATTATTTTCTCCCAGGTAGAGGACCGAGGTAGGGAGTTTTATGGCTACTCACGGCAACAGGACTCGTGGCAGCAGCAGTTGAACTCTACCAGGTATAGCAGTAACATGCAAAACAGGTCTACATATACGATTGAGGGCATCATGAAAAAAACGTCGCTGGGGAGACTATGAGGGGTTTTAGTGGGTTCAAATCCCACACTACCCGAGTCGGGAGAGGTAATATCTACTATTAATAATAGACTCAGGTGCCTACACCCTCGGAGTAAACCACACTTTAATGACGGTCAGAGACAGGCCCAACTAAGGTGGAAGAAACGAACCGGGTTCGAACAGGTACACGAAAACTTGAGAAGTAAGTGTGGACAGGGGTTTCCTCTTGCTCTCCGGGGCGCGAAAAAAAAAATACGTCTGCACTTGTCCTGGAATGTTTCTCTACGTACGTCTGCCAAAAGCAGTATAATCTGCTCGTGGATACAGCAACAGACTCATGGCAATGGCAGCACAGTACTACAGCCAGTACCTCCTACCAGTGTTACTACTAATACTACTGCTACTGCTACTATTACTACTGCCACTAGTAATAGTACTACTGCCACTGCCATTACTATTAAAATACTACTACTGCTGCTACTACTACAACAACTACTATACTCCTATTCCTACTGCTATTTCTACTACCAATGTTACTCCTACTGTTAATAGTTCTCCTGGACAACTGTTGAGTAGTTGCAGCCGTGCACAACTATTACAGTAGTGAGTTGTAGTTGCCAGTTGTAGTTGTACAGGGTGTGAAAAATTCCGATATTTCAATTCCAACGGTTATTGCTGGTGGAGCCAACTCTCGCGAGTGGGCCACGGCCAGGCCAGGCCGGGCCGGACAGACCGCGCCTGGTCCGCGCCGTGATATATTCGGGCCGAAGCCTGACCCAGCCTGCGAGATTACACGACCGTCGGCCAAGCCCGGTCCGCGAGATTCCCTCTCGTAGACCGTCTGCCCTGCCTGGCCTGTGACATTCTCTGATCGTTTTCGTTTCTGTCTTTGAGCTGTGGCTCCTCTTCCTCGAATTTTCGAGGCCACAGCGTGCTCGTTAGCCCGAGCTCAGCGGTACGTAGCCGCCCGTGTCCACAAGCGGCATACGAAGCAGAGTCTGCCAAGCCCGTGTACCGGTCTTCGGATACCGTTGGTGCACGTGGGTTGCGTAGTGCCTTAATCAGGCGTGTTCCGAGACACGACAAATGTCACGAATCGTGATTGTATTTTTTTCAGGGAAAAGCTGAAATAAAGTGACGTCATGAACCGTGTCTTTTTCGGCATGATTCATGATAAAAAAAAGTCACGAATCAAAACAAACATTTCACATGATTTTTTAAGTTTAGTAGGAATGGTTCATACCCGTGGCAATAGAATCGGGCCGTACGAGGTGCATGAGGCTCGGACACCTACGATTCGAGCGTCTTTTTTGGGCAGCAGCGGCAGAGCAGCAATGCCCAATCGGGATGCCCGTGCGCGGAGGCAGGCACCACCACAGGCCAAACTGCGGCACAGTGTAACTGCGCCGGTAGGAGGCTGGATTCGACGCCGAAGGAGAATGAAGACAGAGCATCGACGAGCGGGGAAGAGACGGATTGAACTCACCCTGCGCGAAAAAAAATGATTTTCAGGTCAGAACCGCAATGCAAGTGCGAGGAGCACTGTGTTTTCGGGACGGGGGAGAAGGGGAACCGACTGGAAGGGAGTGGCAACAAGAGCACGTGCAAAGGAGCGGGCCGATTGGGCGAAGGGTCATTCCTGACGAACAAAAAAAACACGATTCGTGAGATTTTTGTCTTGAATCGTCATTGTTTGGGCGTGAGATTCATGACGCAATTGTTTTCAGTTCTTCTTCTCTGAAAACCAAAAATCACGATTCGTGGCCCTTGTCGGGTATCGAAATACGTTTGATGAAGGCATTACGCAACCCACGCGCACCAACGATATCCGAAGGCCGGTATACGGGCAAGGCAGACTCTGCTTCGTACGCTGCTTGTGGACAACGGGCGGCTACCCAAAGACACCGCTGAGCACGGGCTAACGAGCGCGTTGCGGCTTTGAAATTTCGAGGAAGAGGAGCCACAGCTCGAAGACAAGAGCGAAAAGGATCTGAGAATGTCACAGGCCAGGCCGGGCATGGTCGAAGGTCGGCGAGATTGGAATCTTGAAGGCTGGGTCAGGCTTTGGCCCGTGATTCGAATATATTACAGGGCAGACCAGGCGCGGTCGGCCCGGCCTGGCCTGGCCGTGCCCCACTCGCGAAAGTTGGCTCCACCCGCAAAAACCGTTGGGTTTGAAATATCGGGAAACATTACAATTTGAAAATATTACGAAACGTGACGTTTTTCATTTTTTTTCGTTAGAACTGAAATGCCACGGATCGTGGTATTTTGTCACGTCAAAAAGTCCCGAATCGTGATTTTGTTTTGGTTCCGTTAGGAACGGCCCTAAGGCGATGAGGCAGTCATGGAGAACGGCAGCAGGACAGCACACGGAGACCCACGACCGGCGCGTACACCATCACGAGAGCAGCAGTCATCCTTTTTTTTCTGGTTTGGAGTTTCACGATGCAGTAGTATGTGCCTGTTGTTTACGTCTCTGGTCTTTGTAGTGTTGGCGAGTTGTATAACCTTCGTCGGGAATGACCCCCGCGATTGTCGGGGACGTGGTATCCTAGCTGTGCAGCACCTTTTGTCAGACAGTCCGGGAAGACGAGGGGACCGTTGATATGTTTATGGTGGTTTCAGTTCTATTGCTCCTTTTTCACTGCGTGTGCGCGAGTCGTCACTCTGACAGCACCCAAGACAGCAGGCGTGTTCCTCTCTGTGTTTACGACCCACCGTGCGTTTCGTACGGTGCAGGGAGCCCTCCCGACAGAAACCACTGTAGTCAGCACCCACGGGTTGGATAGTTGTGGGAACGGGGGGAATCATATGCTGTACTTGAGGGAATCATATGGCCATGTTACATTAGTTCCGTTTGCACACTGATTTCATTTTGTGTGCGCCTTCTGTGTCTCGTGTATTTTTCAGGGATGCGTGTTACGCATTACACGTATGTTCGTTCGCGTTCACATGTTGGCAAGACGTTTGCAAAAAAAAAAAACACGTTTGCATTCTTTTCGAAATGACCCCTGGAGGAAAAGCCTCCACATAGTTTGGAAACCCCTTCGTAATTGCTTTGGTTTCGCCGCTGGCTGTAAAAGCTACAGCAGCAGCGTCTGCAGTCTCAGCGTCTCAGCAGCAGCAGGGATACGGACTGGTACAGCTGTTGGTGGTTCGTGGCTGCAGTGTGCATTTGTTTTTTGCTACAAACTTGTTACTCGTACGCATTTCGATTTTTTTTCACAGCTGCTTATGCTATTACTAATTAAAAAGGTAGGATGCAGAGATCTAGACAATATTCGTGCCACTATTATTCATAATAGGATCACAAGATAAAAAACAGGACGACGGAGACCCCTGACGCAAGACTGCCTCCTGCCGTCGCTGCGACTGCTTGCAGTAAGTAAGTAGCCCGCATGCAAACAAAAATAACACGATTCGTGAGATTGTAGTCTTATATCGTGATTTTTTTGTCGTGAATCATGACAAAAAAACACGATTCAGACCTATGCCAATGGGACAGCGAAGTTTCAATAAATAGTTTGAACTTCAAAGATATCCGCCATTTTTTTTCAGAACACGCTTCCTATGGGCCACGTAAAAAAAAAAAGTTCCTAACTTTTGGAAAAGCCCAAAAAAAGTAAATCTGGGGCCGATGTTGGGCCAACATCGGCTTTAGAAAAACTCAGGCCGATCTTTGGTTCGAAGCGGCGAGATTCCGAGTCCTCGACAGACATCGATCAACAAAACCAACGACTGCGTCATGAATTCTGAACGGAGTGCGCTTGTTAGGGGCTCCGACCCACCCTAGGGTCACCGTCTTCACACCATGGCCGGTGTCATGTGGCGGGAGCAGACCAGGCGTATGATAAAAAAATATTTGGCCGCTGGTTTGCATAAAACAGAAGACAAAAAATCCCCCATCCGTCTCGAATGGCAAAAAATCGACTTTTTTTCAGGTTTGGGAGGATACCGTAGGACGCCGCCGGCAAGCTCTCGCCCCCTAGACCATGGATCCACCTGATATCTTCGAGGCCATCATCTATATCCGTTGGCCTTGCAAGATACCGAGCGGGTTGGCCGTGGGCTGAGTCCATGTCGAGATTGAGCGTCGATCGTCGCACGAGCTGGTTTCGATCACCGTGTTGACACTTTGCAAGGAGAAAAAACAAATGGCGCCGCCTGCAGCCGTTGGGGGGAAAAAATAAAAAATAAAAAATAAATCTCTTTTTTTCCCACAGCGGCGGTACGAGGAAATTTTCGGCTGTTTTTTTGAAGCAACATAAAAAAAAAAAAACTTTTGAACTTCGCGTTTTCAATGGCAGTCTGACGGCATTTGTTTTTAGATTTTCCCTAAAAAAAAACAAACTCACGATTTGTGACACTTGTCGTGTCTCGAAACACACCTGATCAAGGCCCTTCGCAACCCCCGTGCACAAACGGTATCCGAAGGCTGGCCGGCATAGGGGCATGACAGACTCTGCTTCGTACGCCGCTTGTGGGCAACGGGCGGCTACCCAAAGACACCGCTGGGCGCGGGCTAACGAGCCCGTTGCGGCCTCGAAATTTCGAGGAAGAGGACCCACAGCTCGAAGACAAAAGCAAAAAAAAACTGAGGATGTCACAGGCCAGGCCGGGCAAACGGGCTGCGGGGTGGAATCTCGCGGACCGGGCTTAGCCGACGGTCGGCGAGATTGGAATCTCGCAGGCTTGTTCGTATGCTTCGGCCCGTGATTCGAATAGATCACGGGCCGGCCCAGGCGCGGTCGGCCCGGCCCCGCCTGGCCGTGCCCCACTCGCGAGAGATGGCTCCAACTCCAAAAATCGTTGGTTTTGAAATATCGGAAAAATTTACAATTTGAAAATATCACGAAACGTGACGTTTTTCAGCTTTTTTCGTTAGAACTGAAACGTCATGGATCGTGATCTTTAGTAATGCCAAAAAGTCACGGATCGTGTTTTTTTTTTCAGTTCGTTAGGAACGGCCCCGAGTAGCCCACATGCAAACATTTAAAAAAAAAAAATAGATTTCAAAGATTTCAAAGATTTCAACATGTCGTAAAGCCATGTTACCCTCCCTTGTCTGGGTTATATATTAATAGTATCAGTGCGCAGAATGATTATGTATATTGTCCTGTTGACCCGGGCAGCATCCAGGGGAGTCACTGGCCTATATCCTTGACAAGGGAATACATACCAGGTATAGAATACGCGCGAAAACGGCTTATCATCAAATTTGGAAATTCAGTAAAAACGGGATATAGACGAGACATATTACGCAGCTTGCAAAGTTGAGTATCAACTATGTATTCAGTCGAACTCACAGCTGGCGTATTTCATCATTTTATTAAAAAAAATAGAACAGGGATGATTTAACGCCTTGTCAGGTCTTGCCATTGACGTTCGCGGGCGACGTTTGCACTGGTTTCGGGCCCTTTTTTAGCCGTAAAACCGGCACCCCTCGTCGTTCTAGGAGGGAAGTGTCGTCCCATCCCAGCACTATTTTATACCTGGTATTTCTCAAGTTTTTTCGGATCTTCCTACTGACGCAGTACGGCTCCAGCACCTTTGTCCCCGGACTCCTTGATTTGAGAGTGAAACATCGACAACAGTAGTAATAATGTGGGAACATCGATAGTATCGTACGAAGCTCCCCGCGCGGAGCCGTGGGCTTACCGCTACGTACAGTAGTTGCATTGAAGAGAGGCTCGGCGACTTCCCCTCGTGTCCCAGGTATATATGTACGTATGATACTCGTCTTGCTGTATGCGTTTGTGCACACAGCACTCGGCGGCCACCACTACTGCTGTGTACCGAGGTGTTACATCAGAATGCAACGACTGCAGCGATTAGCCACTGCTGTTGCGTTATTGGGGGATGGTACAAATAGGTTTCCGGTGTCCGGGATACCTGATACCTGGTATAATGCAAGGACTGGTGCGGCACGGCAGGGCGCAACATGATCATGATTCTACCGGTCATCATACGTGCTGCTGGGCGTTGGTAACACCAAAGCTATACGAGTGGCACACTGGTACCACAGGGCTGACGCTGGTAGTACACTGGTACCACAGGTACCGTAGTTGATTTGGTCGCTCTTTCGGAGTCCCCAACACTGCTACTACTACTGCTGTACTCGTACGCCGTACACGTACAGTAATGTACTTAGGTACTCACCGTGGCAACGCCGCCAACACCTCCACCTGCTCCGTTGTCAAGCTCACCATCAGTAAAGTAGTTTTACGCACTGGTATCACGAAGACAGATGAGAGCACAGAGTACAGAGCACAGAGCACAGAGCACAGAGCACAGAGCACAGAGCACAGAGCATAAATTAGCACAGGGAACAGAGCACAGGGCGTAGCACCATCCTGCATCCTGCATCCCCATCCTGCATCACACCGCATTTCCGGCCATATCGCACCGCGTTTTTCGGCCTTTCTTCGTAGAAACCCATAGGGGGGGCACGGGAACGGGAACCGGGGACACTAATCGAACCTGTAGGGATGAAAGTTTTTCATTGGCCAAACGATGAACAACTACTTATTACAGTACTGCTGTATAGACCAATATTAAATTCGAACGGTTTCACGAATTCGGTGTTCCGTGTACCTGGTACATGATTCCAGGTCCATATCTTCCTCGTACCAGGTATCATACTACAGAGTAGTAACTGTTGCTGTGCATATCATACGCCACAACCTGGTACGAAGCAATGTGAATCAGCATCCTCTGGGTGTTCATCATCAAGCGGTCGGGGAACCTTGGGTAGAGGTTGGAACGTCGCTGGCAGCGAAACTCCAGACAAACCTCCTGCATTCGAACCCCGCTCTCTAAGCTCCAAAGGCACGATGCCGCCAGGCTATGACGACGAAGTTCTGAAAGCCTTGGCGATGCGCGACAAAGCGCAACTCTTCGACGCGCTCTACCGCCGATGTGCTCCAAACAACCGAGCGGGTCTTTTGGCCCCTGCGCTTCAGCACGCTGTTGACGTCGGCAAACCGGGCCTACTCAGGAAAGCACTTAAGGCTGGTGCATGCGCCAACACCCTCCAATCAAACGGAGAACCTATGCTGCACTTGGTAGCTGCCGGCGGCAACGAGAAGGCCGTACAGGCACTCCTCGATCATGGTGCAGTTGTGGATGCGCCAGGCACTTTCGGACACACTGCGCTGCATGTGGTGGCAAACAATAAAAGGGACTGCGCTGGCGCGGCCACCGCTCTCTTGGCGGCCGGAGCAAACGCCGGCCTCCGCTTTAGCCACCAGCACGGCCGGACGCCCCTGGAGCTCGCCCTAGATAAAAGCTGCATCGGCGTCGTCATGGCCCTCGTAAAGCACGGGGCGAACATCCACGATACAGCCTATGACGGGCAAACCGCTCTGCACCTCGCAGTTCAGCGCAGGCACAACGATGCGATCAGCGTCCTCGTCAAGGCTGGGGCAGACATCAATGCGCCAGACGAACATAGGTTGACGCCTCTACACGTTGCCACGAACGCAAACAATCCCGAATCCATGAGAGTTCTTTGCGAACTTGGTGCAGAGATCAACAAACGCAACGGGTCAGGCGACACGCCGCTCCACTGCGCGATCACGCAGCTGACACCCCGCGTGGCGGTTGCGTTGCTGGAGGCTGGCGCGGATGTCAACCTCCGCCAAGACGACGGCGATAACTTCTCGGCGCTCGACCTGGCCGCCATTGGCGGCCAGGTGGGCATGTTAAGGAGGCTCATCCGGCACGGAGCGGACGTCACCGCCGCCGACAGGAAAGGCAACACAGCGCTGCACCACGCTGCCAACTGGAACCAGACAACCGCGATCCACGCGCTCGTCCAGGCCGGAGCGAACGTGGACGCCCGGGACTCGGACGGCCAAACGCCCCTCCACGGCGCTTCCAAGCGGCAGGCGGTCCGAACTGCAGGCGCTCTCTTGCGCCACGCCGCTAGCGTCAACGCGCGGGACAAAATCGGGCAGCGACCACTCCACCTCGCAGTTCGCATGTCCCGCGAAGACAGCTCCGCCCGGATCGTCGAACGTTTGCTGCGGTCAGAGGCCGACGAGAGGGCCGTCGACGACGACGGTTGCACCGCGGCGGCCGTGGTTGGACTCGACGCACCACCCGCGTTGCCCGGGGGAGGCCTGCCCGGCAACCCTTCCGTGCTGAACCTGCTGGCCAACGCCCCTGCCGAAAGGATCGAGAGGAGGTGGCACCGCCGTAGCTTCCTGGTGATGTGCCGGTCACGCCCCAGCAGGGCACCGCCAAGGCCTCCGGAGCGCGCCGACGAAGCGTCTGGCCGGTCTGACGGCGTGACGGCCCGGAAGAGGGCAAGATTGGCCGGGGTGGGCGATGCGGTCGGTGCTGACGGCGGAAGGGGAAACGCTGACCGGGGAGCCGCGGAGCGCCCGAGCGCGCCTGATCTCGTGGCGACAGTGGTAGGGATGGAGGCGGACGCCCTCTTCCGGCACGTGATGGCGTTTCTGTGAAGCATGTGAGATCCATTCACACACTCCTCTGGCATGATGATGCTACTGTAGGGTGGGTAGGTCTGCACACACAATACCGTGCGCGGTTGTGCATTTTTTCTTTTCGTTTTCGGTCGGATGTGGTTTCTCGTGTACGCGGGGGTATGTTATGTGCGCATCTCGGCGCTCGTCATACATACGAGTACATCAATATTAAAATAGCGGACTGTTCCAGCGAAATTACGAGATAGCAGTATTTCGCAATATGCATTCCTATGTCTTCATCAACATGCCACTACGGTATTTTCTTGTGCCGGCTCGGATCCCAGCGTAGGGCACCGACTACTGTACGTAACGCTTCCTGTCGTAGTCGTTTGTACATAGCGCCATATGCATTCATCCCGTCACCAATCAATAACCGATACGGTAGCAACCGAACCTGTCAGTCGTTTTGGAAGGTTGAAGGCGAGGGCCATGATCCCCACGCGGGGTCTCTTGTACGGCTGCTTAAACGTCCGAACCACGATTCCATAGACTTGTTGTAACACCCCTTTCTTGTCCTTTGTTGTCGCTCGAAGAACGTGGACGTTGTTTTGAGACGCGTGGCACCCTAACAAAATAACAACAAACCCCAAAGAATACTCCAAACGCTTTTTCATATTTTTGAAAGCCCCACGGCCCGCCAGACGGCGGAGGGGGGGGGGGGATTTCCCTGAGAAGCGCCCCAAATCGACAGCGAAACAGACTTCACGGCCGACCTGGGAAGCATATATTATACCGTGCGAACGAACGCGTCGTGCTTGCTATTCATTCCAGCGGCTTGGAACTTCCCAACGCGTCTGTGCCCTGTGTCCCGCCTCTCCAGCACTGTGGGCTGCTGTGCCACGCCGCATCCAACGCTAGACCGGACGCGGCATAGACAGCAGCAGTACGTGGTTCACCGTCGCGAAGTGGTTCTGAAGATGCGGCGCTGGATGGGTGGATGGAGTTTGTACCGCCTTCTTTCCCCGTGTCGACAACCACGGAAGGGGTAGGAGGTACTTGAAGATGTTTTTTTACGTTTGCCGCGTTTTTTCCCTGAGGGTGGGGGTGGGGTATTGAGGCAGACTAGAGGCGTACCCCGCCGAGTATTATCGCGGCCAACTAGTACTCGCCAATGACTTGGTGAGAAACCCCGGGTTCTCGCGGGTAGTTTCGGCTTTTTTGGGCGGGTACTCGAGTATCCGTTTATCAGCCGGGTACTCACGTGCCCGGGAGATTCGAGGTATGTGAGAGAAGGATTATAGTTTTGACGTTTTTTTCATACCAGGCAGATTCTTTGTTCGAAACTACTGCCAAGGGAACGTGTGACTACGGACTAAAAGTTGCCATCCCCGGGCCATCCCCGGGTGATACCCGAATATCCGAGCACCCGTGGGTTTTCGCGAGTACCCGGGTTTTTGGCGTAAAGGATACACCTCTTGTGTAAAAGTAGTAAAATCGCACGATAGATCTTTTGAAATGGGTTTCCTAGAGGGGTGTGTACCTATTTGATACTTGCGTACGGAATACTGCCCAGGGGACGCAATCGATGGGAAGTGCGTGTCCGTCCTCGCGGTTTCCATTGTGAATGAGTGGGTGCTCGGGTACCCAGTACCCAGGTACTCGCGATTACCCAGAACCCAAATCCCCGACGACTTTTGAATGCTACTCATACCCGTGAAAAGTATTGGCGGGTCGGGCAATACTCGCGAGGACCGAGTGGTTTTCGGCAAAAGGGGTACACACCTCTAACGCACGCAGAAGTTTTAGACACTTGACGTGTTGTGTCCCCGTGTGAACCCTTTTACCTCTGCAAAAGAAGCAAGGATAGCCTAATCCCAAGAAAATTGTCCCTAAACCGTGTGTGCGGTTGTAGAAAGGTTGAGAATCTCGTAGGGGGGGGGGGGGGGGGGGGGGGTACTCATGTCATGCATTGCCTTAGTCGTACGGCCATAGACCTTTGGCATCCCTGCAATGCCTGGACGGAGCACGTCGGGTGCTTACCACACCAGGGAGATATTGACTTCCACAAGCGCGAAGCGCCGTGATGTTTTCGGCAAGGCGTACGAAGGGTAAGCTGCACCCTGCTAAGAACCACTTGTGAGGCGGGCTTTCTTGCATATCGATGAGAGCGTTGGATTAATGAACTTTTGTTTCGATGACCTCGGACGGAGTGGTGGGAGGGGGGGGAATATTTGAAGCGCACACACGTTTTGGACATGGCGCGCTGTAGACGGCGAACGGTGGCTTTGGTGTGGCGGTAGCGGCGTACGGGACGGAGGTAGAGTGACGGGTGTGAGGGGTGGCGGCCTAGGCAGCGAGTATTGGCGGACATAGAGGTGTTTGCGGTACTGCTGGTAGGGTAACGCGCTGGTGAATGGGGAATATTGCGTGACTGATGCCGTACTCACACCGTATTACACGCATGCTTCATCGCGGCAGAGCCCACCTTCACCCCCCCAAAACGATAGATTGCCTGTGGCCCTCTTGCCCCCACCCCCCCCGCCGAATACCCTCTCCCCTTCGCACCGAACGGTGGAGTATTTGCAGCGAGCGCCATGCGGTGCGCGATGACCGGGCGGGACTCGCTGGGGAATACGATTGGACAATCCAACCCATCGTTGTTCACCTTCGTCATTTCTATGTAGCGCGTGGGGTCAGGATTTTTTTCTCCCTAGCTCGTAGAGTGATAGCAGTAGCAGCAGCGGAAATGGTACAAACATAAATGTTTCCGACAAAGGGCAGCGTACCGTGTAACACTGTCAGCGCTAAGACACGTTTGGGTGTCCTGCGCCTTGGTGGCCACGCAAGATTGGTCGCGGTGTATTGGTAGAGTTGTGTCACCGTCTGTGGTCAACGAGGGGGGGTGATGGGAGAATGGTGGGCGTGGGTCCAAGACAGTGTTTTATGGAACGCCTATGCTATGGTATCCGCCGCTGTGCTTTCAGAAGCCTTGGGCGAGGTCTCGTGCAGGCCTACTATAGTGTTCCCGTCTCTATGTGACAGGTGGATAGCAGCATGTACCGGGTACTGTACTACGAAAACTCGCGGGTTGGTGTTGCTCGCGGGTGCATTTTGTTTAACACAGAAAACCGAGTTGAAGGGACACATGCTGTGTGAGGCGGTGGTGTGGGTGGGCGGAGTTGGGAGTAAAGTGGATGAGTGGATAGGTAGTTGCGGAGATATTGTGCGAGTTAGGCAGGTGGTTGGGTGTTGGGTGGCGTGTGGTTGGGCGGTGGGTGGGTGAGAGTGTTATTATTAATCCTCCTTTTCTGAGAGGGGTTTAGATGCCCCGCAGCCGGAGTTGTATGTCGGATCAATTGCCTCGTGAGGGTTCTCACGCCGTGCTTGAATTTTCCTCGGCCTCATGTTAAGGCCAGGAGTCGGAGCAGGGAAATAGTTTTTTTGGTTGAGGCGTTTATTTTGCTCGGGTTTTCTCGGCCTCATGTCAAGGCCGCGAGTAGGAGCAGGGAAATTTTATAGTGCTGAGGCGTGCGTATATCGTGCTTAAATTTCCTCGGCCTCATGTTAAGGTCGCGGATCGGAGCAGAGAAGTTTTGTTTTTGCCGAAAAGTGTATCGTGCTTGGGTTTCGTCGGCCTGACGTTAAGGCCGGGAGTCATAGCAGGATTGGGTTCGGTGCCGAGGCGTGTATCGTGCCCGAGTTCCCTCGGCCTGACGTTAAGGCCGCGGTTCGGAGCGGGGGGAAACATGATTTTGGCGAAGCGTGTATCGTGCTTGAGTTTGCTCGGCCTCATGATAAGGCCGCGGGTCATAGCAGGATTTTTTTGTTTGCACCGAGGCGTGTATCGTGCTTGAGTTTGCTCGGCTTCATCTTAAGGCCTGGGGTTGGAGCAGGGAATTTTCTTCTTTGCCGAGGCGTGAACGAGTATTTTGCTTAAGTTTCCTCGGCCTCATGTTAAGGCTCGGGTCGGAGCAGAAAATGTTTTGTACTCGTAGTGCTGAGGCGTGTTTCACATTTGGAAATAATGCATACAAAAATAGTATGGCAAGTTACGATAACACTCTTGAGCAGCTAGTACCGCGGAGTCAGCTTCCTCACGAGGTCCGTCGAGAACACCAAGGCGGCGTTATCGCCCGCTACCTTCCCCGTGTTCCTAAATCTAAGTTGATATATGGGTCATGGGTTTCCAAAAAAATATGATTTTGGTGCCCGAGCGCGCGGGGTGCAACAGGAAAAACACAGCTTCCTACACGTCCATTTCAGGTCAAGTCCGAAACGAGGTCACGTGGCATAGAAATGAACTCTACATGTTCCAGATGTGACCAGGATGTGAGACTACTATTATATGTACGTTGCATCATCTCACCAGTCGAAAACCTTCCTGGCTAATTGTCTCAGTAAGAGCTGCAGGTTTCTTTCGAACGGTACTTGGGTATCACGAAAAGTCCTAGGTACTGATTTCCGCTTTCTGAAAATAGAATATCCCAAACACCACAAACCGAAGCAGCGATTCAACAAATGCTGCATGCCGACGACGAATATTTCCAGCGTGGCGCTCCTCTCACACACCACCTATGTCATAAAGGGCGGTGCTTGATTCCGCGGCGTTCGGTCGCTGTTGTGGCTTGTGCGCAAGTCATCCATCCGTGACCTCAGGTCGTTTTAAAACAAGCTTTGCTTGTGTTTTGTGTTTCTCAAAATCTCTTCTATTGTTCTGTGAGGAGCATAGAGGTCGAGCCACACAGCTCTACTGGTGCAGTACTCCACCATTAGGGGGGGCATAGTACTGCATAGTGCTCAGAACCCATGGTGGACCCAAAAACCGTGTATTCTACTACTGCGATGTCTACTGCTATGTCGGAAGCTACTGGGTGTCTACTGAAAGCTGTTGCGTTCTACGGAGGTCTGCCTCCACAGTAGACGAATCAGCCCCAGCACACCGCAACGAGTCACGCCGCACACAGCAGCTTCTTCCACCCGTGACCAGCTCCTCAATCTATGCTTGGGAGCCCGACTGCAAGGTGACTATCTTCGCCAGGAGCATCTGAATCGTGGGAGGGTGCGACACCAAAAAGAAACGGCGGCGGTCATCGCGAGGGACGGGGGGGGAGAGTGTTGGAAACCACCAATGCCGTGCGAAGGAGAACAGAGCCGATCCAAGGAGGACGAAGGGTGTGGGGGGGGAGGGGGGGGCAGCACAGCTGAGTGGTCATTTCGTCCGGCCAGACTGATACGGCGTTTACAGCGAGAAACCGAGTTGCAGGCCTTCAACAAAAATGTGGACACACTCTACCTGCAGGTAGTACCCGTTCGTCGTTTTTCTTTTAGTTTCGCTTCATCCGGGGCGTTTGACGTGCACAGCTGGTCAGGACCCGCTCCTTGCACAATGTGAGCCTACAAACATCTTTGTGGAGACGTGGAACAATGTTGCACACAATTCGCCGTACCAAAATTAGAGGTTGTCGAAACCTTGCGTTGTGGGATTTGCTACATTGTTCACTGTCCCCACAGGGAAGTGCTTACGCCCCCACTATGCAGGGGAGGGCGGGTCGTCCCGGCCACCTGTGCTGCTTCACTTCCGGTAGCAAAGACGGCTTCGGCTCCCCAGACAAGACAACCGAATTCGCAACAGATAAATAATCGTGACGTAAACGTACGATTTCGGGTGCCGTTCTACAAATTGTTCTGGCGGGCCATAGGTTGATCTGCCGGTACACCGTCCGCACCTTATCACCACCTGTACTCCCACGACATAAGGCAACAACTGTGATTACCGAGAGGCCTGGAGCTGAAATCTAAAAAAACAAAACAACGACGGGGCGGAGCACACGATAGGACGTACTTGTCTTGCTGGCCAAATGTTTAGAACCCTTTCAGCAATGAGAGAAGACTTGGCGTCGGCGGCGACTGGTATTGTGTCTCGCTATGTAGTGAAGTACCAGGAAAAAACTAACGCGAGTTCCGAGCGAATCACACGACACGTGTATATCGTGTCCTCCATTTTCGTCGCCTGTCGACACTTTTACAGGGCAAAAGTTCGAGCCCTTAGTCTTAGGTACCGGCTTGTTCGCAGCATCCCCTGCGCCCTTCTTCCCTCTGCGCCATCGACTCATACAAATACAACCACGCTACGCGTATAAACACGAATCTGCGAAGAACACAAGAGCCTCCCCCTCGAAAGAAAGCCAATATCTGTGGCAATCCCGACTTTTCTACTGCTCTCAAAACCGGCAGAAACATTTCGTCTCGGCAAAACAAAATCCATCACCACCACACCAGGGTACTTCACTTCGTACACACATACCTTGGGCAAGGCACATGTTGGCCACGAGCAGAATGATGAAGTCGCCGTCCCTTTCACCCGGCCAAGGCTTGTACTTTGTTTTTTCACCCCCAACAACTGGCCACATCTCAGTGGTGGCCCACCTGCTCCATGTCCCCCTCCCCCCCCCCCCTTCCCTTCCCCCCCGCGGGCGCACTCCGAGGACTTCGTTTCTCACGGACCGGATCGATCGCAAAATCGCAAAAAAAAATCCCCAGGAGTTTAGTATTCGGAGCTTTTTCATGATAGGCCCCAACCCGAGGTCATGGTCGGCCATGCTCGGACCCTCCGTGGGGAGCCAGGTGTGCGCAAGCACTCCAGCCGCCGTCATTCGCTCAACTGGGTCCACCCTCGTCAGCTTTGTTTATCATCATGTCCTATTCTAAATTATTAAAAGCTGTAGACCGTCCGAAAAAAACAGAGAAGAAAGAGGGGAGCGGAAGGGGGAGAGGGGGAGGGCGTGAGGGAGAGAGCAGGAGGGGGTGGGAGCGGGGGTAAAAACAGCGTTCGAATTCCGCTACGAGTGAGTGTAACCAAATGATGTTCGTGCTTTATGGTATCGTACTGCCTGCACCATACTGTAGTGCAAAATCGCCTGCATAACATGAAGAAGGAGCGCCGGACACTGCGACACACACTATTAATGCGAGCGCAAATACTGTAACGCCCTGTAGGACCCCTGAACATGGGGTGCAAAAAGTTATCGCTCAGCCATGAGCCTTGCTGTGCACTTGCTTGGCCGTCCGTCCTCTGAGCATATATCGGTCCTACTTCACGCCTTTTTCGCTGCGGGCAACGGCATGTGGCACGCCTCGTCGTTACTGCTGGCTTCAGCGTACTTTCCAACTAACCGAAGGCCACCACAAATACTTGAATGAGGTGCATATCGCACCGAAAGCTGCTGTCGTTGCGATAGCAAAGGGCTCCTGTTGGGTTGGCCAGGGGGGGCTGGTGCCTGGTTTTATTTTTTTCTGTGTCGAAGCCGTCCGAATAAGGCGATGCGCCGCGTAGAGGATGCTGACACGTAACTGATAACACCATAATAGGCGGCTCGCCAAAATATTGATAGTTGTGTCCAGCCATTTTAGCGTTTTAGCCATGCTATTCTCCCAACTGAAAGATTGCAACAGCAACAAATCGGGAACGAATACGGCGACCCCCCGGATCGATGCCGCCCCGCATGGTGTGGAAACCCCAATTCCACTAGCTGATTGCTGATTGACTGGGTTTCGTGCAGCCAGCTTCACCTCTCCGGATCATAAATTATCAATACGTCTGCAACTCCAACAAACCGGGGGCAAAAGAGACGGCCTCCCGGTTCGACACTGCCCCATACGGTGTGGAAACCCCCACCCCACTGGCACAGTGCTCATCGCCTGGGGTTCGTGGAGCCAGCACCACCCAGGGAAGCTAAGGTCTTATCCCCGGATCATAAACGCTTCCATACATCTGAACCTCCAACACAATGGGGACGGAACAGGCGGCCGCTCTCCGGGTCGATACCGCCCCGCACGGTACGAACCCCCCAACCCACTGGCTGATTGCCGATTTGGCTGGGGTTTGTGGAGCCAGCGCCACCTGGGGAGGATAAGGTCCCCCCTCCCCGGATGAGAAACCCCTCCACCTACAACTCCAACGAGTCGGGGACAAAATCAGACATCCTCCCGGTTGATACCGCCCCGCGCGGTGTGGAAACCCCAACTCCGGGTACACCATTGTTGAGCCGTGGTCACACCTTGATAGTGGATATTTGAGGAGGTTTTATTCTTGGCGCCTAAAGCCGACCCTCCCCCCCGAATCCTATGCCAGTGATCAGTTTTTGGATGCTGTGCTTGGTGAGAATGTAGGTTGGTTCGGCCGGCTCGAATGCTGCGCTTGGAAATACTCTGGGTTGATTCGGCCGACTCTGGATGCTGTGGCAAGGAAAGATTTTACTGTAGCTCGGTTGAGCCGCCCACAATGAATCCCTGACCGCAGCCAATCATAGCTACCTCAGGAAGCTTCATTTCAACACGTGACAACTACTGCCACTGTTGTCTGGGGTTCGTGAGGCCGGCGGCCTCTACCCATCGCAGGCAAAAAGACTCAGCGAGGGAGTTTATTAACCATCAAATACCGGTAGACCAGGGGTGCACGCGAAACTAGAACCCGACACCCCACTGAGGTATCCATTTTCGAGACCCAGACAGGGGGGGGGGTATCCTAAACTCGAGTGAAATAAACTTGAAAAACAAATTTCGTGAATTCGTCCAGACGTCCCATCCCACTGGTTCGATTGCCACTACTGGACGTGTATATACTAGGTACGTATAACAATAGGTATGGCCTTTAGGAGGGTCGTGGCGGTGTCGTTTAGTCCTTGGGTCGTGCGCCCTTAATAAACCTGCGTAATAATAGGTGTGGCTTTTAGGAAGGTGGTGGTGGTGTTGTTGACGTTTTTCTTTTGGCCGTGCGCCCTTGATAAACCTACGTGCAGTACTACTAATAGTATAAAATGTGAATTGGTTGTACATTCAACATCAGAGACAGTGGAAGACAGTGAACCACCATTTATGACCTTCGCTTGGCGCAGCCTAATCAGTATATGTAAGTTGTGTTTTATAGGGTACGTACACAACCATTTCCCGGGGTACCTTCCCGGGTATTGCCCGTACCGGAATTTCTGTAAGTTGTGTAAGCCCGTGGCACATCCCCCGGGGTAATGCCCTTTGTAAAAAACCCGGGTGCGGGCACGGGTACGGGTTATAGATGGTACAGCTGTCGCTAGGAACTCGCGCAGCAGGATATTTGTAACTGTCGTCAACTTAAGTGCGTTGGGTGTTGATGAAAAACGAAAAACAAAATCAACATATAATAAATGTAACAAACGTATGCACGAAAAGAAAGGTGCGCAACAACTGCACGAGTCTCACTGGCCACCGTTGAACGGCCGGCCACCCCGCCAGTCGGTGAGCGGTTACCCCTACTTCGGCGAAACCTTGTACCGTTATCGGCCTGCTACACCTCCAAAACCCCCCTCCGTTGTACGAGTACTCGTATAAATACAGCAGTAGGAACTCTTTGAGTATCCAACCAAGTGTAGCATTTCTTTGGAGACAGAGGTTTCTGTAGATGCCATCTCACAACAACAAACACGCGAGAGACCACCAGAGCACAGCAAGTACATTCAGTCCAGCGAGCCGTTCCCATCTGAGGCACTGGGAGCGCACAGCCTCGGCGGCGGCGGCGGCGGCGGCTTCCTCGCCGCGTGGTGCTGTGTTTGTGGAGCCGCTGCTGTGCTTCCTGTCTGCGCTGATGCGATGATAGCGATTAACTGGTATGATACTTCCTGCTGTGAAAAAAAAAGTGTTTGGTGACTGGTGTGTGATGTTTACCCGGAACTCTCGTGAGTTCGGTACGACTTCCACACCTTGGACAACGTAACACTTAACGTTTTATGCTAATGTTAGGCGTCAGCGAAAAAAAAATGTAGTATGACGTTGCTACGTTAACTACTTTCTGGATATTGTGATAACATGGTGTTAGTGTGTTATGATATTGGCGGGCGATCGTGTAACGAAATGTTAGAGTGATACCTTGATCCCGCACTGACCGCAGTATATGTGTCACGGTGTTAGGGTAGACAGCCCATAGCGAGTAACACTATGTAGGCGGGTTAGCGGAATTCCTTGTGGCTATCGTAACACACGTTGAAAGGATAACGTAAATGGTCAATTAAACGTTAACATTATGTTACCGTGTTCGCGACATCAGCCCGTAGCGAGCAACGTTATGTTAGTGTGTCAGCGAGATTCTTACTTGCTACCGTAACACCACGTACACTTCCGAATAAACGTTTAAATAAGGGTTTTTGCCAAAATCAGGTATACCTGGCCACTTTTCGGCCAAAACCAGTTACATTTTTAAAAATAAATACAAAACACACTCCAGGAGCTCTGCTATTGGCCCTGACATCGTACCTGCTTTTGGCACGAAAAGGCCACGGTACACCTGTTTTTTTCTACTCTGTCTAGCTTTCAACTGACTTTGGCCAACTTTGAACCAATCAGAGAGGCCATACGTACACTGTTTTGTCTCTGCGTATGCGTCTGCCCTCCCCCGATTGAAATTCTTAAGTTTCACCGTCTAAACCCTGCTCGTACGTCGTACGTAAAAGTACGTATGTATACATGCATACATGCGTACGCTGGTTTCACTTTTTCTTCTTTGGGCATTGCGACGTGCTTCATTCATTTCATAGTTGTTGTGATACGTACTCTGTTGTTTCGTATGGCAACAGCAGTCTATACAGCAGCACCATGGTCTTTGTCTGCACCACCCCGGGTCGAGGTGGTCTCAAGTTTGGTACGGCAAGATAATTTCGTGCCGAGCAGGCGGTTCCGCGAGGACGGTCTAGAAGATTTAAAGCTGTCAACGGGGGGGGGGGCGCCAGAGTAAATACTTTGGGCGCCCCCGCCGTGGCGAAACAAATGAATGAAGCCTACGAGTATTGATAGTGATTCTCTGCAGGTCCAAGTAGAGCCCGTGGTATCTACACCCTAAAGAAAAAAAACAAAATCAGATTTTGGAAGCCATGTGGCACGCTTAATGCTTTAGGCGCTCTACTATTTTTTTATGGGTTTTCGTGGACAGAACACCGCTCGTGGCGCGCGTTTTTTCACTTGGTTTGAGTATGTACCTGATCTTGGCTCAAACGGATTAGGTATACCTGATTTTGGCATTTGCCCTTTAAATAACACTATGCTTGTGTCTTAGTGGAATTCCTAGTGGATATCGTAAAGCACGTATATGGTCAATACAACGATAACATTATGATACCGTTTCGCTGCTGATAAAGCCATCACGGACAGCTTGGTGCAACTCCAACGAAAGCAGGAGAAGGAGAAAAAGAAGAGGGGGAAGGCACGGGCCGGGCATGCCGACGGACAGGGGAATGATAAAGAGGTCCAAACACTGTGGGCTATGCTCTATGCTGACGATGCGGGCATAGTATCGAGATCACCTAACGGCCTGGAGAGGATCACGCGGTGATCGTGTCTGCATGTGCCGCTTTCGGCCTGACGGTCTCGGAGGCCAAGACGGAGATACTGTGTCTGCAAACGAAAGATGGGGGGAACGTGCCGTTCACCGTCACCGCAGCCGGCCAAGTGTACAAACAAACGACCGGGTTTGTGTATTTGGGCGGGGCTATCAGCGCAGATTGGACGGGCAGAAGTGTCGGGGTAACGCGTCGACTCCAGAGGGCATGGGCATGCTTCGGGCGGTATAAGATGGAAATCTATGACCGCCCGGGTGTGCGCCTACGCCTGAAGGTGCGAATGCTGAGAGCCGAGGTGATCGAAACGTAGCTCTATGCTTGCGTTACTTGGAGCCCGAGCAAGACTGATTACGGTAGGCTGCGGGAGGTCCACCACAAGATGCTCCTCCGATGCATCGGCTGGCGAAAACGAAAGCGCGAAGACCGCATTCTATGCTATGCTAGCGCGCTTCTCAGGACAAACTCTGAGAGCGTTGAGACAACGGTACGCAGACGTAGGCTCTTGTTTGCGGGTTTTGTGACACGCATGGGAGAGGAGCGTCTGCCGAAGAGGGCGATGTTTGGGGAGATGGTTGGGGGTAAGGGTTACTCCGGAGGACAGGAGTGGGACTGGATGAGGTACCTTGAGGAGGACCTCAAGGAGTTCGGCATCAAAAGCTCGAAGGGTGGCGCGAGGCAGCACAGAAAGCCGGCAGATGGTTCCGACGGGTCTAGGAAGGGGCGGAGGCCTTCATGCGGAAATGGCAAGATGAGAAGGAGGCATCGGCAGAACGGCATAGGATAGCTGCAACTGCAACCACGACCACAACCGTTGACGTCAACGCGAGTGCGCAGAATGGCAGGGAAGAGGGGGGGGGCGAAAGGGGGACGAGGGGGAATGGGGGGGGGGGGGGGGAGGCGGTCTGCCCAACAGACTGAAGCCTGGTTATGCCCATCATCGTCATGATGCACTCCCTTCTTTGGGACCCAAGTAACTAGCATGGTGCCACCTGGGCAACTTTGCGTGTCTGTATGCTCCAGTGCCTGCCTTTCGTATTTTCTTTCCCCCCCGCCCGTGTTTGTCCCTTTTTGTCCCTTCTTTTTTATTTTTATCTTTTTTTCTTTCCCGTTTGTACCTCTTTGTGTCTCTGTTTGTAGGTTCCGTTTTGCTTTTTTGCGTTTTGCTATCTGCTTTTGTTTTTGTTTTTGTTTTTGTTTTTTTGCTTCGCTTCATCTTCTTTTTTTAGTGGTTTGTCTGCTAGTCCCCTTTTTGCTTCCCTGGTGTCCTTAGTGGTGGAATGCGAATGCTTGTGTTAGTGTTTTTGCCTCTGTTTTACTACCGAGGTATTTCTTCCACTCCAGAGTTATTGGAGCCTGTCCTGCGACCACGGACTGCATTGTATTGTGGCGATGAGTTAATTTGATAACAACAACAACCGTATTAGCCGCAGCAGCAGTCCGTATCGAGCAACGTCATGCGAGGGTGTTAACGGAAGTCTTGCTATCATAACATACGTCAAACGGATGGCGTATATGACCGATAAAACACTAGCCTTATATTATGGTGTTAGCTCGTATGCAATGTATGGAGTGACACAAGTTAGCAGATAACGTACACCCCCAACCTAGCATCAACAAAACGTTTTGCCGTGTTAGCTCGTACGTGCGAGTGTGCAGATTACGTTATAGATGGATAGCGTACTGTGTTATAGATGGATAACGTACTGGCCGGGTTTCAAACGGAAGACATTTATTTACGGGGACCCCTCCTGAATATCCCTTGTTTGGGTGTTTCAAAATATGGTGGCGTTTTTTACCGGGGATGCCATGCTATCCTCCCCCCCGGGGATATTTTTGAAGATATCCCAAACTGGGATGTCGGCGAAATTGGATAACACGGCTACGTGATGTTACTCCGCCACGCTGTTTTACCACTAACACAGGTAACACATGTTAGATCTCGGGAAGATCCAAAGGGTAACGCAGTAACATTACGTTGGAACGACTTCGGCCCCAACGGTAATTCAGTGACATAATGCTAGATCAGGATCGATTTTTAAGGTTACACGGTAACGGAATGTTACAATCAGATCTTTACCGACGGTAACACCGTTCCACAATGTTAGAGAGACCTTCGCATTTAGGCTAATATCCTATTACGGGGGACCATATTAAATACCAGGTAGGACCTACGGTACACACTAAAACCTATATACTTACCTATTTTTACTAACAAAATTCGATCCTATTTACTATGGTCCCCCGTAATAACATACTTGTACGGATCGGCCGGCTAAAACTGTAACGTATCTAACGTAGGTTAAATGTTACGTTGTCAGAGCCTCAGGCGATCAGACGGGGTGGGGTCCAGATAACGTAGTGTTAGTAGTGCTGGCCAACATGGTAGCGTTATGTTCGGGTATGCATAACACTCCTTCTAATGCTAACACTATGTTAGTGTGCTACGTCTAACGCTGCATAGACAGTAGTAATAATGAGGCGCGCGAGCGAAGCCAGCCTTTTTTCACTTGGTTTTTAACCAAGGAAAAAAAAGCTTCTTCATAGCGGCTCGGATACGAGGGTAGGGTGCCTTGTTTTGAGTTTTTCTGTATGTGTGTGTGGTGTGTGTGGGTTGGTGTGGGTTGGTGTGTGTGATTCAACATTTTTTTGTCCGCCTTTCACCACCGCGCTCGACGCACACGTCACCAAATCCAGTCCCCGTGTGCTCTGTGCACGCACACACGCGCAAGACACTTCCTCGTCCTGGTGGGGTGGAAAGTCGTTCACAGTTGGTCGAGCGAGGTGCGGCAACGTGTGTAGGCACATGTCAGTGTGCTGGGCCGTGTTCAAAATACAAAATCATAACGTTTTTTTTGTGCCTGCCAACAGCAGGCAGACTGTGCCTGTCCACACCATGCACACTGTGCCTGCCCACAGCAGGCAGGCTATGCCTGTCCACAGCAGGCAGACTGGGCCTGTCCACAGCAGGCAGACTGTGCCTATCCACAGCAGGCAGCTTGAGCCTGTCCGCGGCACTCCACAGCAGGCAGACTGGGCCTGTCCACAGCAGACAGAGAGACGACTTTGTTGTTTTAGCTCTTTCTTCTATTAATACCTACGCAATAACTAACGAAACCCAACCACGAGCAGTCATAGGCAGACTTCGCCTGTCTGTCCGCAGCAACTATCGGGTCATGTGCTGCAGGTGATGTTGTCAGGCCCACCCTCCTACTGATGAGGGGACGGAGAAGCAGGAGAAGATCTGCAGTAGATGTTGTACAGCAGTCAGAGTAGAAGTGGTGGCACCTGCTACGAGAACCTCTGTTGGATACATGTATGTCATGTCAGGTTGTAGATCTTTCGTCTTCAAATTATGTGTGTGGCATCAGGAACCACACACAACAAAATCGTCGGTGTACAAAGGGCCGACACAAGCCCAGCGTACTGCGACGCTGACCCTGGCCTCGTGGGTCCTACTGCTACTGCTGCTGCTGTTTTGCTGCTGGAGAAGCTCTGCTGTAGATGTTGTACAGCAGTAGTAGTTGTGCCACCTGCTACGAGAAGCTCTTGTTGGACACGCCATGTTCGTTCATGTCGTAGATTTTTCGTCTCGAAAATATTATGCCGACTTTCGAGGTGGGAGCAGGAAACATATATACAAAAAAACGAGTACAGGGTACGTACTACAGTACGTATGTGTATGTAGGCGTTCCAAGGGTGCAAGGGTTAGACCGACAAGCCGAGCGTACGGCGACGCTGACCCTGGCCTCGTGTGTCCTACTGCTGCTGCTGCTGCTGCTGTAATGCTTCGGGAGGCGCACTGCTGCTGTAGATGTCGTACATCAGTCCAAGTACAGTCGTGTGGTGGCACCTGTTACGAGAAAGAAGGTCTTTCTGTTGGATAAAACTTGTGAGATGCAGATTTTTCGTCCACAAATTATTATTGTGCTGAATTTCAGCCAGAAACAACACTGCAGGACAAAACATGTGTCAGGTGTTGTGTGTTATTGACTCTTTCTATACCCGTCGACATCCAGCACCAGTGTCCGTGCCGATTCCTGAATCCCTAAGGGATACAAGTAATGTGGTCACCACAGCAGTGCAGATTTTTCGTCTTCAAATTATTATCTCGGATTTCGAGGTGGAAACCAGGATACACACGACCAAATCCAGTATTTGTTACGGGTGTGTGCGTACTGCTACTATTAACACTGTGTTTTTCATGTGTCAAGAGCAGGAGAGGCCAAGAACATTTACGATATTTATTGAGATGCACCCACAGCGGAGTACAGGAGTAGTACGTACGTAGTAGATGTTCGTTCGTGTTCGTTTGTTCAGCACAAAAATAAATAATCAATACTAAATAATCCGTATTCGCCCAGCCTGATGCATCGCAGATATGACTACTGCATGTATTACCGAGGTCGCGCCTCATTATCACCAATTACTAGTAAATATAATTACGTTTACCCTTTTCCTAAAATCACTATATGATAAGCACCTGCCTCACGCTCAGCGAGTCTCCCACGATTTTTTGTCGCTTCTACGATCCTTGCTTTCTTCGCGTTCTTTGTTTTCTTTGCGTGCTTGCTTCTCGTGCCATACTTTTTTCCCGGAACAGAAAAAGAATCTCGGAAAAAGAAAAAGTCGATTTTGTTTTTTCAGCGGTTTGCGAGGCTCTCTTTCGCTTTTTTTCACCGGCTGGTTGAAATTTCTGTTGCACTTTCAGTTATTTTTTCCTTTTTTTCCTTCCGTTTCGTGTGCGTGTGTGTAGTCGGAGCACAGCGACGCGGCCCGGCGCCGTCGCGGGTGTCGGCGGATGCTGGCGGGTAGAGGGGGGGTTGCAAGGAGTGCGGTCGCGGTTTTCGTTGGCTAGGCGTCGTGTGTGCCTCGAGACACAAGGGAAGCATGAATGGGCTCTGTCTTGCCTCCATCTGAAACATTAGACTGAGTAAGTACGAGTCCATAAGGGTAGTTCGGGATTGCAAGCTAGCATTCAAGCGGTGCTTATTTTTGCGACCACGCTGAACTATACACAGAGACGAACGCCCGTCTGACCATCGACATCGTCGAGCTGGCGAACGAGGGTCACAGTCAGCACCGGGCTTCACGCGGGGCGGGCAACGGGGATCTGTGACAGAGAGGGAGGAAATCTTTACTCGGACCGAATCGGTGGCGACGTGGTCGAGAGAGGGGCGGGCGGCGTACGAGGCTGAGAGAGAAGCTCTGCTGTTCATTTTTTTTTCTTCTTCTTCTTTGACTGGTGCAAGGTATTCCAGGGGCAGACAGTTATTACATGAGAGGGGACGGGGATTTTTTTCTCTTTCCGAATTTTTCGGTTTAGTTTTCATTGTCTTTGCGGTGCTGCTGCTGTACCATGCTGTGCTTTCTCGCACGTGCGTACATACCAGGTTCATATCATACAGCATATCGAAAGAAGAAAATCAGTACCCTACCTGGGGTATGTTCGTACGTACGTACGGCATGTGACTCTTGGCATTATCAAGTCGCCAATTTGCAACTACAACAATCATAAAAAAATATGTTCAACCATCGACCTGCTGTCCGCTTCGCGTAATCCGATGTACTTTTTCTTCCAGAGCGAGCGTGGCGGGCGGCGTAGGCCGCCCGCGGAGCGAAGCGCCTTGTAGTGTGTTACCGTGTTATAGGGTCGATCTTTACGAGGACTGTTTTTCAGTTTTTTTCAGTATTTTCCCGAAATTATTTCGGGAAAAGCCGAAAAGCTCCGACCCCGAAAAATGACATCTGGAAGTTTTCAGGGTTTTTCAGGAAATTTAGGTAAACGGCAGTAGAGGATCGGGCAGCCCCACCGCTTGACCTGTGCCACCACTCGCGAGCGCGCAGGGCTGGCAGGGGTCGTTCCTAAGGTCATTCGCAAGTCACGGCCGAACGCAGAATTCGCAATCGCTTTTTGGGCTCTCGTGGCCAAGTTCACAAGGTGACCGCACCGAGGTGGCCGACCGACTGAGCTCGGTGAGGGCAGTGGCTGAGACTTGGCCGCGTTGGGCAAGCGTTGGGCGTTGTTGCGGGACGAGTTGGTTACGGATTTCACTCCCCAAGGCACCGACACCTGCCTACGAGTCAGGCCGATGACAGTGGGACCACCGCACGCATGGGTTCCGCGAGCGCAGCTGCTGTAGGGACGGTTCTGTGCCGGGTGGACGATTATTTCCCGAGCCAACTGAGGCACCTACTCGATAAGATTCACCCCTCGCTGAATTTGGTGAAATGTCGAAATTTCAGGAAAAAACGAAATATATATACTGGTACGTGTCGTTAAGATCGACCCTCATTAATAGTAAATATATATGCGGATATCGATCTGGGCATGTTAGAATGATAACGTACGTGTTTGTCGAAGCCTAACACTGTGTAACAGCAGTGTTAGTAATAGTTCACGGACGGATCACGTCATAACTTAAAATTTTACTGTACCAGAGCTGGACGAGATCGAGCTGGAACATTACGTTAAGGCGTGTGCGCGTTGGTGGGTTCCTGTGTTACCGCGGTACACCGTGATTGCTCCTCAATCAGAGCGCTAAAACTATGTTAATACGTTGCCACGTCCCTGTGTTAGGCCCCATCACGTAGATAAGTGTTATCCGAGTGTTACGCTTATCCGAGGTGTGAAGACTTCCATACCACCCCTGGAACTTCTGTGAGTTCTGTGAGGCCTTCATATATACCCGTACGCGGAACTTCTGTAAGTGCAAGGTTGTGTTCTGTTGGGTACCTACCCGGGGTACTTGCCCAGCACTAACCGTACCCGTATCCGGAACTTCTGTAACTTCTGTACGTATATACGACATTTGTACATACCCGTACTCGGAACTTCTGTGAGCTAGGAGTACTGTATGTACGCCCGTGGCAGAATACCCGGGGTCCGCGTATGCCGCGGGTACGGGTACGGGCACAGCAGTAGGTGCGTATCGTATACCAGGGTCGCAGGCACGATTCATACCATATGTTCAGCAATTGACATAGCCGTTCCCCTCGCTGCCTCGGCAAGGAATGCTGCGAGGCATACCCTATCAGGCTAATAGCGAGTGGGGTAGGTCTTTCTGGCGGGTGTAAGGCCGGACTCACCATCAAGGAGTGATACCTTCTTGCTGCCGCCTGTGGCCGCGAGGCTCAGGCGGCAGTAGAGTTGGGTCGTTCGTGGTGCGTCAGGCACGGAGACCTACGATTCGCGCGTCTTTTTTAGGCAGCTGCGGCAGAGCAGCAATGCTCAATCGGGGTGTCTGTGCGCGGAGGGAGGCGCCACCACAGGCCACACTACGGCACAGTCTATTGCGCCGGTAGGAGGCTGGATTCGACGACGAGGGAGGAGGGAGACTGAGCGTCGACGTGCGGGGAAGAGACGGATTGACCTCCCCCTGCGCGAGAATTTTTATTTTCCAGATCAGAACCGCAAGTGCGAGGAGCATTTTGTTTTTCAGGATGACGGAGAAAGGGAAACGACTGGAAGGGAATGGCAACGAGTGCACGCGCAAAGGAGCGGGTGAATTGGGCCAAGGCGATGATGCGGCCATGAAGAGCGGCAGGAAGACGGTGCATGGAGACCCATGATCTGCGCGCACACTATCATCACGAGAGAAGCAGTCATAGTTTGTTTTTTCCTGGTATTGTTTTTCACGAGGCAGAATAGTATCTACCGGTACTTGTTTTAAACGTCGTCACTGGTCTTTGTAGTTTAACGAATTGTATACCCTTCATGGGGAATAACCTACGCAATTATCAGGGGCGTGGTATCATAACTGTGCTGCACCTTTTTGTGTCAGACAGTCCAGGAAGAGATGGCGATCGTTGATATTTGTGTGGTGGTAAGGTTCGATTGCTCCTTTTTTCACTGCATATCCGCGAGTCTTCACTCTGACAGCACTCCAGATAGCAGGCAGGTGTGTTACTCTTTCGTTTTCACGACTACCGTGCGTTTCGTACGGTGCAGGCAGCACTTCAGAAAGCATCCGCTGTAGTCAGCAGCCACGAGTTGGTTAGTGGTGGGAACGGGGGTACTCTTCTATGTTATAGTTGAGAGGATATACCCGCGGCCATGTTAGTTCAGGTTTGCACATTGGTTTTATCTTGTGTGCGCTTTTTTCGTCTCGTGTATTTTGAGGCAGCCGAATTTTCGATTTTTTTTTGTTTTTCGGATCTTCCTAGGGCTCCAGCACCTTTGTGTGACCACGGACTCCTTCGTCAGAGAGTTATTAATGTGAGAACAACAACAACATAGCATGCAGAAGGTTGCATCATTATACTACTGTATGTACGAAGTATACGTACATGCGTACATAGGCGCGGGCCGCACTATATTCGGCAACGCAGGGCTACAGCAGTACTTTGACTGGAGAAAGGCTCGGGGAGTTCTCCTGGTGTAAATAACAGGTAAGCACTCGCACGAAGTGCCAGGTATTGCTTTATACGTGTACCAAGTACACAGGAGCAAGCGGCGACCACCGCTATATAAGAATGCCGACGACTATAGCTATAGCCACTGCTGAGTGATTGGGGGATGGTACAAGTTGGTGTCCGGTGCCCGGGTCACAATGCAAGGACTCATACGGCACGCCAGGGCGCAACATGATTCTGCAGGTATCATACGAAGGTGCTGCTGGGCATTGGTAACACCATCAAAGCTAGTTTGGTACAGCAGCAGTGGTACGAGTACCAGGTATTAATAGTATTAATAGGTGCTTTTTTAGTCGCCATCTCGGAGTCCCCAAGGAAAGGGCTGAAAATACTACTGCTGTACAGTAGCAATGTACTCACCCGTGGCAACGCTGCCAGCAGCAACAACTCGCTCCACCTGCTGCGTTGTCAGGCTCGCCATCAGTATACCGTCACCAGCTTTACGCCCTCGTATCACGAAGACAGTGGAGGAGACCACAGACAGAGGAGCACAGACATTGAGCACAGAGCACAGAAGCACAGAGCGCAACGCCGATCGCACCGCATTTTTCTCGCCATATTGCACCGCGTTTTTCGACTTTCATACAGTAGAAACCCTTGGGGGGGGGCACGGGCACGGGGACCGGGGACACTAATCGAGTCCGTAGAGATGAATGTTCTCCACTGTTCATTGACCAAACGATAAACACTAGACCGCTGATTGGTTCATACTGATTCGGACGGTATTTGATTAAAAAAAAAAACGGTTCTCCGTTTTCAGTGCCATATCTTGTTCGTACTTACCAGATATAGCGCTGTTGTTGTACATAGATAGGGCATACGGTATACCAGGCACGAAGCACTTTGGTTCTACTTCCCCGAGGACCAGGAACATTGGGCAGAGGTTGGAACACCGCTGGCAGCCGAACTCCAGACAAACCTCTCCTTGTTTTACATTTGAATCCCGCTCTCCAAGCTCCGGAGGCACGATGCCGCGGCGCATAATCAATTACAACGACATTCTCAAGGCATTGCCGATGCGCGACAAAGCGCAACTCTTCGACGCGCTCTACCGCCGCAGTGCTAGAAATGACTTGGCGGTTTTTCTGGCCCCTGCGCTTGAGCACGCTGCTAATGTCGGCAATCCGGACCTAGTCCGTAAGACGCTTGTGGCTGGGGCATGCGCCAACACACTCCAGACGCACGGAAGCCCTATGCTGCACCTGGTAGCTGCCGCCGGCAACGAGAAGGCCGTACAGGCACTTCTTGACCATGGTGCGGTTGTGGATGCGCAGGATAACTTCGGCTACACTGCGCTGCATCGAGTGGCACACAACCATAGGGACTGCGTTGGTGCGGCCACCGCTCTCTTGGCGGCCGGAGCAAACGCCGGCCTCCGCTCTAGCCCCCAGCACGGCCAGACGCCCCTAGAGATGGCCCTCGAGTCAAAGTGCACGGACGTCATCATGGCCCTCATACGGTACGGGGCGAACATCCACGATACATCCGATGACGGGGAAACTGCGTTGTATACCGCAGTTCAGTGCAGGCGCGACGACGCGATCAGCGTTCTCGTCAAGGCCGGGGCCGATATCAATGCGCCAGACCGATACGGTTCAACGCCTCTACACGTCGCCACGACAGCAACCCATCCCGACGGCGTGAAAACTCTGTGCGAACTCGGTGCAGAGATCGACAAGCGCAACGGGACAGGCGATACGCCGCTCCACTATGCATTAACGGACCCATGGGCACCTCGCGCGGTGGCTGTGCTACTGGAGGCTGGCGCGGATGTCAACCTCCGCCAAGCCGACGACGACAACTTCTCGGCGCTCGACTTGGCCGCCATGGGTGGGCATGTGAACATGCTGAGGAGGCTCATTCGGCACGGAGCGGACGTCACCGCCGCCGACAGGAAAGGCAACACAGCGCTGCACCATGCCGCCTACTGGAGCCGGACAGCCGCGATCCGCGTGCTCGTCCAGGCCGGAGCGAACGTGGACGCCCGGGACTCCGAAGGCCAAACGCCCCTCCACCGCGCTTCCACGCGGCAGGCGGCCCGAACTGCGGACGCTCTCTTGCGCCACGCCGCTAGCGTCAACGCCCGGGACGAACTCGGGCAGCGACCGCTCCACCTCGCAGCCCGCAGGTCCCGCGAAGACAGCTCCGCCCGGATCGTCGAACGTTTGCTGCGGTCGGAGGCCGACGAGAGGGCCGTCGACGACGACGGCCGCACCGCGGCGGCCGTGGTTGGACTCGACGCACCACCCGCGTTGCCCGGGGGAGGCCTGCCCGGCAACCCCGCCGTGCTGAACCTGCTGGCCAACGCCCCTGCCGATAGGATCGAGAGGAGGTGGCGCCGCCGTAGCTTCCTGGTGATGTGCCGGTCACGCCCTAGCAGGGCACCGCCAATGCCTCCGGAGCGCGTCGACGAAGCGTCTGGCCGGTCTGACGGCATGAGGACCCGGAAGAGGGCAAGATTGGCCGGGGTGGGGGGGGGGGGGGGTGGTGCGGTCGGTGTCAACGGCGGACGGGGAAACGCTCACCGGGGAGCCGCCGAGTGCGCGAGGGCACCTGATATCGTGGCGACAGTGGTAGGGATGGAGGCGGATGTCCTCTTCCGGCACGTGGTGGCGTTTCTGTAAAGCATGTGAGATCAATTTACACACTCCTCTGGCATGATGATGCTGCTGTAGGGTGGGTAGGTCTGCACACACAATTTACTGTGCGCGGTTGCATATTTTTGCTTTTTGTTTTCGGTCCAATGCGGTTCGTCTTGTACGCGAGGGTATGTTATGTGCTCGTACATCTCGGCGTTTGCCATACATACTAAGTATACCAATATTTAAATAGCCGACTGTTCCAGCGAAATTACGAGAAAGCAGTACTTCGCAATACGCATTCCCATGTCGCGCGTTCTTCATCAACATGCTACTACAGTGCATTCTTGTGCTGGCTCGGACTACAGCGTAGAGCACCGACTGCTGTACGTAACGCTTCCCATTGTGGTCGCTCGTACACAGCGCCCTTTGCATTGCTCCCGTCGCCAATCAACAACCGATGCCGCAGCAACCGAAACCTGTCAGTCGTTTAGAAAGGTTGAAGGCGAGGGCAATGATCCCCACGCGGGGCCTCTTGCACGGCTGCGCAAACGTCCGAACCACGATTCCATAGACAGACTTGTGGTAACACCCCTTCCTTCTCCTTTGTTGTTGCTCGAAGCACGTGGACGTCGTTTCGAGACGCGACACCCTGACAAAATAACCACAAACCCCAAAGAATACTCCAAACGAATCTTCATACTTGTAAAAACCCCAAGGCCCGCCAAATGGGGGGGGAGGGGGGGGGGCGTACTCATTTTTTGTTGCTTGCCTTCGTCGTTTGATCGTTGACCACGCATCTCTTTCGAGACGGAGCACCGTTCCTACTCCTATTAGAGACACCTCCAACAGTTGAACGTCCACTACGTTGTTTTCATACTATATTTCATAGAAACGTTTCGCTAGTCGTACCGTAGCCCCTTCCTGTTTGGCCGCCTGTGGCCACCGTCTGTCTCCTATTGATAGGATGGCTATCGTTTTCTCGCTGCTATCTAGTGTATCAAACTCCTCCATGTCACATTCGTCTATCTCCCTCATCTCCTCTTCCAATACATCCCGTTCCTCCTTGTACATTTATTTCATTTTCTCCTACTATGTTGGTTCTACTCTCCATTGCTTTGCCAAACGGGCACATCTGTGCATCTACTTCCTCCTCCTCCCGGCTCCTTGTATATTTCCTCTTTCTTCTCTCTAGCAGGTCCTGGTTAACTACACGAAATCGCAGTTGCAGCGTTTTCGCGAAGTCCATCGGGCCGTGCAAATATGTTTTCATCCCTATTTCTTCGCTCAATCCCCCGCATCTGCTTTTTTCCAACCCCACCTTGTTTTCTTAGCGCTACCATCCTTTCCCGTCTTCTGCTTCCGCCTTGTACCTCCAAAACTTCCCGGCGGACATCACCTCTTCTCGGTACCTTTCCATACTTTCTCAACTACGCTATCCCACCATATTCCAGCTCGTCCTTTAGTTACTTTCTCCCATAATACAGTTCTATCAACTACGGCTGGCAGCCTCTTTTTTCGACAGCCCGCGAAGTCATCCGCACACCTCAATCCCGACACCGTATCTTCCCCTACCGTGATTGCCTGTCTTGCTGCTTCGACTGCTACTATAATTTCAGGTCGTTAATGTGTATCTTGAATAGATGAGGTGCGACGTACCTCCCTGTGCGACTCCTTGTAAAATATCAACATACTTCGATATTTCCAGGGCTCATTTCGGCACTTTTACCGCGGTAAAACCACGCTAATTGGTAAACGGTACGTTACCGTGATAAATCGAAATTACCGTTCCCATCCAAACCGTAACCAAGAAAACCACGTTCTCCCATTCCCATCCAAATCGTCACCGAGAAAATCATGTTATCCCATTCCCATCCAAACAGTTATCGTGCAAATATCGGCATTTATTTCTGTGGTTTATAGTTACCACCCAACCAAATAGCGTGCTTTGCAAATGTACGGTTTCCAATTACCGTACAGTAAGGTAAAATGAATTACCGCAGACACCTCAATTCGACATGACCACCTACGCCGGTAGGTGAGGCGGTCAATTTTGAAAGACTAGCCTCAGGGTGAATTTCTTTGTTGGCGACTATACATTTTTTTGGCGGTTACCCTCTTTTTTTTCTTTTTTTTTGTTCCGAATGTTTTTTTTTTACTGGACATAAACCCTGTTGTTTTTTTCTGGCTGTGACCAAAATCAGGTATACCTGATCCTTGTTGATCAAAATCAGGTGATACTAAAACCAAGTAAAAAACGCGCGCCACGAGCTGTGTTTCGCCCAAGAAAATCTATTTTTAGGAAAAGTGGGCCGAACAACCATTTATACAGGTGGCCTCCAAAATCTGAATTGTTTTGTCGTCTTTAGGATTGTTGTTATTTTTATTGCTGTTGTTATCTCACTATACGTATCATAGGTACCACGATCTCCACTTGGACCTGCAGAGGGCCACCAGGCTTCGTTTGTTGCGCCACGGCGGGGGCGCCAAGAGTATTTATTCTGGCGCGCGCCCCCCTATTGCCGGCCTTAAGGTTTCTCAACCATCTTCGCGGAACCGCCTGCTCGGCACGAAATTAGTTTACCGTGTATTATCGTGGTAGTCGGTTCCTGCACCGATGAGTACCGAGGTGGCCAGTTACCATCCAATAATTACCGTGCATTGCCGTGGTGGCTGGATACCGCGGTAAGCGATACCAGCCTAAAAAAAGGAAAGGCTTACCGAAGTGAGCCCTGGATATTTCCTCGTCCAGCATCACTGCATTTCTCGCACATTCGGTCATCTTTTTCATCATTCTCCACATATTTCTGATTTCTATATATTTCCCACAGTTTTTTTTCACAATGCATTTCTTCGTACTGTTGTGTCGTAGGCCTTATGTACATCTAGAAATAAACAGTACGTTGTTAGTCCCGCGTATTTCCTGCTTTGGATTATCTTACCTAAGCTAAGGTGTACACATGGACTACGCAGCTACCGTTTGACCCAAACCCTGCTTGCCCTTCGCCAATTTGGCCTTCCTTCTTCATCACTGTTCCCATTCTATTATATCGTTAGAAATCTGACAAAATGTTTCGCCTACTACTGTGCTTGGTAGCGTGATCTCCCTATAATAGTTCCCCGGATAAGCCTTATCTCCTTCCTTGAATAAGTTTAATACTACTCCTTCTTTCCACCTCCTAGGGGCGTACTCATTTTTCCATATCCAGCTACACAACATGCCCATCATGGAAAGCATTCCTTCTCCCCCGTACTTCATAAATTCATTCACTGTTTGGTCTGCCTTTGCTGCCTTTCTATATTGTCACGTGTAGCTACACACTTCTTTGCTTCTTCCCTTATGAACTACCTCTGTTCCCTTCCTGAATCACTGTCTTCCCTTTCTAATGCATCTACGTTCGCCTCTACCCAAGCGTTGATTTCCTTCTCGAATTCTGCGTCGAACGTTTCGTTGGCTGTGGGTGTTCCTAGCTTACGGCAATGCTCTACTAGTACTTCCCTTTCCCTCTTCGATTTTCTAACCATTTTACCGCTCCGTGCTTAAGGTAGCTATTCCCGAGTCTGCCTCTCCTGCTTATTTTCCCAGTATCCCTGTCATCCCTACCCACATCTGCTTCAGTCCGCTCTCAAATTCTTCATTGGTTTTATTTACTACAGTACGTATTTCCATATCCCTTTATTCTTCTTCTCTACCATCTGTTATACTTTCTTTCTAGCTATAGCATATTCCTCCCTTCCTGTCGTAGTTTTACTCCGTGTTTATCTTGCGTGTGCCCTTCTCCTTACGCTTACAGCGAAGGGGGAGGGGAGGGGATCTCCCTGAGAAGCGCCCCAAATCGACAGCGAAACAGACTGCACGGCCGACCTACGAAGGATATAGTATACCGTGCGAACGGACGCGTCGTGCTTGCTATTCATTCCAGCGGCTTGGGACTTACCAACGCGTCTGTGCCCTGTGTCCCGCCTCTCCAGCGCTGCGGACTGCCGTCCCACGCCGCATCCAACGCTCAACCGGACGCGGCATAGACAGCAGCAGTACGTGGTTCACCGGCGCTCAATGGCTCTGAAGATGCGCCACTGGAGGGGTGGATGGAGTTTTTACCGCCTTTTTTCCCCGTGTCGACGACCACGGAGGGGGTATGGGGTACTTGAAGCGAACAGGGGCATTTGTCACGTTCGCTGCTTTTTTTTCTCAGAGGGCGGGGGGGGGGGGGGGGGTATGGAGGCAGACTAGAGGTGTACCCCGCCGAGTAATCGCGGCCAACTAGTACTCGCTAATGGTTTGGCGAAAAACCCCGGGTCCTCGCGGGTACTTTCGTCTGTTTTGGGCGGGTACTCGAGCATCCGTCTATCAGCCGGATACTCGTGTGCCCGGGAGATGCGAGATATATGAGAGAGAACATATAGTTTTGAAGTGTTTTGATTGATATTTAGTGCCAAATTACTGCGAAGGAAACGTGTGATTACGGACTAAAAGTTGCCATCCCCCGGGGGATACCCGAGTATCCGAGCACCCGTGGGTTTTTGGCGTAAAGGATGCACGTCTTGTATAAAAGGCAGTGAAAACGCCCGATAGATCCAGGGTAAGCTGCACCCTGCTAAGAACTGCTTGTAAGGCGTACTTTCTTGCATATGGATGACAGCGTCGAATGAGTGATTTTTAGTTTTGATGACCTCGGACGGGGATGGTATTTGAAGTGCACATATTTGACATGACGCCCTGTAGACGGCGAACGGTGATTTTGGCGTGGCGGTTGCGGCGTACGGGGCGGAGGTAGAGTGACGGGTGTGGGGGGTGGCGACCTAGACAGCGAGTGGGGGCAGACATGGGGGGGGGGTGTTTGCGGTACTGATGGTAGGTTAACGCTCCGGTGAATGGGGAACCTTGCGTGGCTGATGGCGCACTCACACCGTATTGCACGCACGCTTCATCGCGGTGAAGCTCGCCTTCACCCCCCCCAAACGGTAGAGTGCATGTAGCCTGCTTGCCCTCCCACCCCCCCGCCGAGTACCCCCCCGCCCCCCACGCCCCACGTCGGACGGTGGAGCATTTGCAGCGAGCGCCATGCGGTGTGCGATGACCGGGTGGGACTCGTTGGGGAATGTGATTGAACAATCCAACCCATCGTTCTTCACCCTCGCCATGTCTATGTAGCCCGTGGCGTTAGGACTATTTTCTCTAGGTCGTAGAGTGGCAGCAGTATCAGTAGCAGCTGCGGAAATAGCACAAACATCAATGTTTCCGACTAAGCGTAGCGTACCATGGAAACCTGTCAGCGCTAAGACACGTTTTGGTGTCCTGCGCCTTGGTGACTACCTGGTACGCAAGACTGGTGGCCGTGTACTGGTAGAGATTTCCACCGTCTGTGGTCGAAGAGGGGGGGGTGATGAGAGAATGGTGGACGGGGGGCCAAGGCAGTGTTTAATGGAACGCCTATGCTATGGTATCCGCTGTTGTGCTTTCAGAAGCCTTGGGCGAGGTCTCGTGAATGCCTATTATAGTGTTCCCGTCTCTATGCGACAGGCGGATAGCAGCGTGTACCGGGTACTATGCTACAAAAACTCCCGAGTTGGTAGTATCCGCGGGTGCATTTTGTTTAAAACAGAAAACCGAGTTGAAGGGACACACGCTGTGTGAGGTGGTGGTGTGGGTGGGTGGAGCGGGTGGCTAGCTGCGGGGGTATTGTGTGAGTCAAGCAGGTGGTTGGGTGTTGGGTAGGTGGTTGGGTAGTGAGTAATTGAGTGGCGTGTGGTTGGGCGGTGGGTGGGTGAGAGTGTTCTAGTTAATTCTTCTTTTCTGAGAGGGGTTTAGATGCCCCGCAGCCGGAGTTACATGTCGGGTCAATTGCCACGTGAGAGTTCCCACATCGTGCTTGAGTTCCCTCGGCCTCATGTTAGGGCCACTGGTCGGAGCAGGGGAGTTTTGTTTTGCCGAGGCGAGTATCGCGCTTGGGTTTCCTCGGCCTCATGTTAAGGCCGGGAGTCGGAGCAGGGAAATGTCGTACTGCCGAGGCGTTTATCGTGCTTGGGTTTTCTCGGCCTCATGTTAAGGCCCAGGGTCGCAGCAGGGAAATGTTGTAGCTGAGGCGTGTATATGTCGTGCTTGGGTTTCGTCGGCCTCATGTTAAGGCCGCGGGTCGGAACAGGGACGTTTAGTTGTAGCCGAGGCGTTATATATCGTGCCTGATGTTTCTCGTCCTCATGTTAAGGCCGGGAGTCGGAGCAGAGAAGGTGTGTTCTTGCCGAGGCGTGTATCGTTCTTGAGTTTCCCCGGCCTCATGTTAAGGCCGGGGGTCGGAGCAGGGAAGGTTTGGTTTTTCTGAAGAGTGCATCGTGCTTGAGTTTTGTCGGCCTCATGCTAAGACCTCGGGTCGGAGCAGGATTGTTTTTCTGGTGCCGAAACGTGTATCGCGCCCGAGTTTCCTCGGCTTCTTGTTAAGGCCGCGAGTCGGAGCGGGGGAAACTTGCTTCTGCCGAGGTGTGTATATATCGTGCTTCAGTTTTCCTCGGCCTCATGTTAAGGCCGGGGGTTAGAGCAGGGAGTTTTTGCTTTTGCCGAGGAGTGGACGAGTATACATCGTGCTCGAGTTACCTCGGCCTCATGTTAAGGCTCGGGTCCAAACTTCAGATTTTCATAGTGCCGAGGCGTGTTTCACGTTCGTTAAGAACGCATACACAAATATGAATTACAAGTACGATGACGCCCTTGGGCAGCTCGTGCCGCGGAGTCAACCTCTTCACGAGGTCAAGGTCCGTCGACAACAGCATGATGGGGTTATCGCCCGCGACCTCCCTCGTGTTCCTAAACCTAAGTTGATATTCGAGTAATGGGTTTCCAAAAAAATATGTTTTTGGTGACAAGTCACGAGCACACGCCGTGCAACAGGAGAAGCACAGCTTCATACACGTCCATTTCAGGTCATGTCAGAAAAGAGGTCACGTGCAAAAAAAATGAACTCTGTACGTGTTCCAGATGTGACAGGGATGTGACACCGCTGTTACATGTATGTTGCATCATCACACCAGGCGAAAACCTTCCGTGCTGCTTGTCTCAGTAGGACCTGTAGGTTTCTCTCGAACGGTACTTGGGTATCGAAACAGCAATGCAACAAATGCTGCCTGCCGACGACGGACATTTCCAGCGTGGCGCTCCTCTCACACACCACCTATGTCATAAAAAGGGCGGTGCTCGATTTCGCGGCATTCGGTCGCTGTTGTGGCTTGCGCGCAAGTCATCCATCCGAGACCTCAGGTCGTTTTCAAAACAAGGCTTGCTTGTGTTTGTGTTCCTCATCATCTCTTTTTTCGTTTTGTCAGGAGCATCGAGCTCGAGCCACACAGTTCTATTAATAGTGCGCTGGCAAGTGGGGGGAAACTCCCGTAGCAACCACAATATTCCGCACTGGACCTGGTCACATCTTTACCCGCGTCTTCACACCTTTCGGAAACACAAAACCTTCCTTTTCTTGCCAAAACCAACGATAGGCTCACTTCAAATCCTGCATTGAAAACCCCTACTACACAACCAGGTACCAGGTATTTAATAAGTGGTAAAAATAGTGAGGATCCGCGGTAAAAAAAATCGACCCTATATAAAACAAACAAAACATTCATTGCAAAAACGTTTGAATTAGAGGGCATGGATGTGAAAGGAAAGGTCCGGCTCGCGGCTGTAAACCATGGTTAGTGCAGGGTGCACAACCAAGCGCGCAAAATACGAACATGAAATCTTTCGAGAGGCAAACGGAACCTCAGCAACACCAACACTTCAAGCTGCGCTTCAATGTTTTCTAGTGCACACACGTGCCCATCAGAAAAACCGCGACTATGAAACCCCCTTCCTCTTTTATTACAAGACATGAGCACGCGCCGTTCGGTTCGGCAAATCCAACCCTTCCCCAGATAAAAGACCGCAATATTCTTGCGGCTTTCCGGCCGTCTCCCCCAGCGTTTAGCGTGTGCGCCCACGGTGTAGTCGAGAGCGGCCAAAGGAAGAGGAACTCGTAAAAAGCATGGGCGACTTACTACAGTACATTTTTACCTACATCCTGGAACACAAGACAAAGAGCTCTCTCGACTCCTTTCCCTTCGATAAGCATTTTCTTTGAATCGTTCCGCCGTGAAACGAAAAAAAAAAAAACTGCATGCTCACCTGGCTCCAAGCGACGTGGCGCAACTGCTGTTCCTCCAACTGCTGCAGTACTGGCAAGCAACTGCAATTCTCGGACAGACCTAACTACTCCGTATAATAGAGCGCGCTGAGGCAATCCAACGTCACGTTACCAAAAGAAATGTGCCCGTGCACAGCAGATTGTCACTGCTCGGGGTCGTTCCGGGTAGCAAAACGGTGCTAATATTTGTCCCCACTGACTGCGGACCGTTAAAGACAAGAGGAAACATATATTATATATATATAATATTAGTTATTCAACCTTTTGGACTAATTTCATCAGTTGACTGCCGTCAGCGCCTACGGTATAGCACGCAGCGCATGTGTGCTCATAGAGTTATCTCTCTATGCATATACTGCGGCCGGGGGAGAAACGAATTTGTTTCGAACGTCTGGGGTAGTCGCCGCGGGGGGCCGACAACAAGTTTTTACACGGCTTGACCAGCTGGGCTCGTCGCTTGATGGCTAAACCTATACGAGGCAACTGAGAAAGGGCTACTGCAGACAAGGCAGCCGGCGGGCAGGTGAACTGACGATGTTCTAGGCTACAAAAGACGAACACTTCTTCGCTCGCCCCGACGAAACCCCTCACAGCACTTTCCACCAGCCAGCTCTCGGAAGAGAACACAAAACACGAAATACAGGAACGGATACGGCCATGTCTCCCCAAACCCGAAGACTGGCCGTGCAAAGTCGCGCCCATCCATCCACCGGCATCCTATTGGAAGCTACTGAGTTCTACTCAGAGCCCCGCCGAGAGCTGCCACCACCGCAGACGAGCCAAGACCCAGCACACCGCGACGAGCTACGCCGCACACAGCAGCATCTTCCACCCCGGGCAGACTCCTCAGTCTATATGGTAGACAGCCCATACGTTTGCGCGACTCTCTTCGTGAGGAGGATCTGTAGTGCGAAAACGATAACAAACGCCGCCGGTCATCACGAGGGAGGGAGGGACGGAGGGCGGGGGGAGAACAAACAGTGTTGGCACCCAGACATACCGTGCACAAGAGGCCGGGGTGTCCTCGTGTCATGCGTGGCCGTCGTCGTATGACGGACCCTCGAGTCCCTACAACAAAATCGACGAGCAGTGGGAACGCTGAACCCTGTGCGGGACAAAAAATAAAGGCACGTACCGGGGGGGGGGAGAAGGGACGACACCTGTGACCACGGCTTGTCCAAAAAATCGCTGAGGGTAAAACCTCCTACGAGTGAGGCTTGAGAGTAAAAGTGGATGACTTAAAAAACAACAACAACAACAACAACAACAACAACAACAACAACAACACGGAGCGCGTCGGGTTTTCACCGATCAGGCAGACGTTGTTTGCACCAGGTGGGAAGCGCCGTGACGTGTTCGGCGAGTCGTATGAAGGGTGAGCTGCATATTTTACCGACAACCGCTTGCGGGGCGGGTTTTCTTGCAAATAAATCACAGCGTCGAATAACATAGAGGGGGGGTGTACTCGATAGGAGACATGTACTCGATCTCATGCATGGCCGTAGTCGTATGACCATAGACCCTCGCATCCCTACAATGCCGAGACGGAGCATGTCGGGGGACCAGGCAGACATTGCTTGCACCAAGCGCCGTGATGTCCGGTGAGTCGCATAAAGGGTGAGCTGCATCCTACTAAGAACCGTCTGTGAGGCGGACTTGCATATGGATGACAGCTTCAATGGGTTAATTTAATTTCCGGTGTAGCCACTTCCAGAGACAGCAATGGGAGTACTATGTAACTGCCTCTTGGGCGCCTTACCATGAACACTACGTGCTACGATAATTCCCAATTGCGCGGAGTGAAGGTTCTTCACCTCGCACAAATGATCTAACTCGACGACCAGCTGTGGGTGACCGCCAAAAAAACAAAAAAACGGTACCCTGATAGTTAAGCTCAAGTAGTGAGCGGCATGTTGTACAGTGTCGTTGCCAACCGACGCCAACCCAACCTATACAGAGGGGGGGGGGGGGAGGGGGAGGGGGGAGAAGCTGGTGACCGTTTCATCTCCCCAGCCTGGCACGCGTTTACTGCAAGAAACCGAGTAACAGGTTTTCAACACAGCGGTAGTGACACGCCACCTAGGGTGTACCGCGAGTGTTTTTTGTTAATGGTGTCACTCCGTCTGGTTGTATTTCACTTTCACGTGAAGCCACCTTTCGCAGCAAAACGAAAAAGATGCTTGGGCTTCCAATGGACACGACAAAAAAAAAACAATTCCGAGAAGAGCTCGTACGAGTACGAGTGCGATAATATATATATATATTCTGCTGCCGCTCGATGGTGCTTTTCTTCGCGGGCCAAAAACCGAACCCCTTCAGCTAGACGTCTTGACGTCAGCGGCTGGTGTTTGTACACCTTTGGTACCTTTGGTAGGGGTGTAAAATAACGCCAGTTCTCTACGGACCACGACATGTGTTACACAATTTTTCTCCCACTATGCCGCCTGCCGAAACTTGGGGAAGAAGGAGTACGAGCCCTTGGTCGGAGGCCGTCCGTGACTCCTTCGCACCCCCCCCCCCGGCGCCCGCGCGCCCCCGCCCCTCTGCGCCATCGGCATACGCACACACGATTTCAATCAGCGAACCACAGAGCTGCTCCCCTCTCGGTACAAAAAAAAAACACTATAATATGTACCAGGTACGACTTGTCCTGCTCACGAAACCGGCAGGAAAATCCAATGTCGCAATAAAATGAGGCCATCACCATCGTGTCGTGCCACAACGCATGGTTCAAGGTTGGCCGCAAGCAGAATGATCAAAGTCGCGGTCCCTTACACAATCGTCCCAGGTTTGAATGTAGTCCCAACAACTGGCTAGATCTCTCAACGGCTTACCCGCTTGCTCAACTACCCCCCCCCCCCCCCTCCCGCCCCCTCTCCTCCTCCCCGCGCCGGCGCTGCGAGGACATCGCTTCTCACCGACTGGATCGCAGCTCGCAGTTTTCTCCTGGCGTTGAAGATCTTGAGCTTCTGGAGGCCCAACCCGAGGTCGTGACTGGCCAAGCTCGGACCCTCCGTGGAGAGCCAGGGGTGCTCGAGCGCTTCAGCCGCTGTTATTCGATCCACTGGATCTACCCTCAGCAGCTTTTTAATTAGGTCCTACCAAAATATTGGCGTCGGTCGTCGAGAGAGACGGAGAGAAAGAGAGAGAGAGAGAGAGAGAGAGAGAGAGAGAGACGGAAAAAAGCGCGTTTCCGTTTGTCCCCGAAGATCTCCTATTGTGCGAGGCGCCCGCTGAGATTGATGCACCATACTCGTACCACATATGTTTTTGACCTGTTGGGGACCTGCTGATACACGTATAGTCACCTAAAAAAGAACACGGTGCGGTCTACGCACATAGAATAAAAATCAACGTCGCTGCGTGTAATAAACGCTTGACTGCTAGAAGCCACGTCATCCCCTGCTGGGGGCAGTAAGTCTTTTTGATACCTCTAGCTCAAAACCCGAAAGAACGAAAGAAAGGATTGATACAGGCCATGCTATCACGGTTGGTTTTCGTCCCCAAAGCCAAAATCAAGTTACGCACGTGCTGGTAGGTCTCGCAGTCGACGGCCTAGGAGGAACGAGCGTGACGAAGCACAAGCGTCGTCATGCGGCGCGGCCTCTCGTATATCGCTGTAAGTTGCACAGCGGGCACCATCTCCCCCTACATCAGCAGCCCGGGCTACTTCGTGTGGCCGATCTTTTAATAATTTTGCCACATTTTTGTTCGGCGATTTTCCACGCTCCCTTTTTTTGCCCCTATACCCATTGCCATCTCCACGCCTTTATTTTCTCTCTCCTTGCGACTAAAGTCGATACTCATTCGGGGTCATAAAAGTAGGCTCTTCTCCCTCCTACCCACAACGGTTCTTCGTGCCCACCATTTTAATCGGGACAAGGCTTCGGCCCTGTCTATCTTCCCTGGCCGACTCGCATCGGATTACTACACACATCATACCACTGTACGATGCAAACATCAAGCTATTCTACTGTAGTCACAAAAGGGGCCGACCTCGGTTCACGAGCTACGGTGTACCATACGAGCAGCCTTGTACGATCCCAAACGCGCCCACGCGTTTTCTACGTCTGTTCTTCCCCCGAAAAGAGACAAAAACACCATGGAGAGGGGGATTAGTTCCTTACACGAAGTTCGTAGTCGCGCAGCGCGAACAATCCTCTGCACCAACCTCTTTCTTGCGGATTGTTTTCTTGCTTCTGAAAAAACAAAAACTTTCTTCTTCATTTTTTTTGTTTTTCGCGAAGCGATCGCAACGCATATGCGGCGCGCTTATACACACTGTGGGTGCGCTCTTTCATATTTCGCGCACACTCGAAATACCGACGCGGGCGCAGCCTCTGCGCATAGGTATTTTGAACATACGCAGGACGCGACAGCGTATCAATAAATCGTGAGTTTTAAGAAGTTAAAAAAAAACTGATGGAAAACATTTTTTGTGAATGAAAATCGGGTAGGACACACACCCAGCCGCGCAACAGAGAATTTGGTCCCGGTCCACAATAAGAAGGTGTCGCTGTACGATTGTACATACGTGGCCACTTGCAAGCACGGCGATCAAGACATGAACCAATCAAACAAAACAAAAACCAAAGAAAGCACGGCACTAAAGTCACACTACCCGCTGAGCGACGACAGCCGACAGCGACAAACGACGCACAGATGCTTCGCGGCCTTTGCTGTTGCTACTACCTTTGCATCATAGGAGACCTCGCCCCAGCACTCGCCGTGGAACCTGAAGGCCCCTGCCTTGATCTTGCGACGCAAGCGGACCTGGTCCATCTCGTCGAAGGGGCGGTATCCAGCGAGGATTATGTAAATGATCACACCCATGCTCCACATGTCCACCGACTGCAACGACAAGGACGAAAAGGAGAAGAAGCAGAAGAAGACGAGGCACGAAAGAACATTACGGCGCGTTCGCGTTCGCGTTCACGCGCGAGGGGATGTTGGAGGGAGAAGGAAGGAGAGAAGGGGGAGGAGGGGGGGGGGGGGACGGTGCCCGTTTTTTGCTTGCCTTAGCCATTTGACCATTGACCACGCATCCCTTTCGAGACGGAGCACCGGGAGGGGGGGAGGGATCAGTCGTATGCGCCATCGATGGATGGTGGGAGCGGGCGAGGAGATGGCCACGCATCCAAACCGTTGTCTCAAAAGGGCCTTTGGCCCCTGTAGGGTCGCGATCTTAACGAGGACTGTTTTTTTTTTTTTCTTGTAGTATTTTCCCGAAATTTCGTTTTTTTCCTATAGAAAAATACCGATTTGAAAAAAAAAAATACTGAAAAACACTCCTCGTTAAGATCGACCCTTACAGCATACAGCCGGTAGGTAGGTTGGAAAATAAGAGGAGGATTTCCTTCGTCCGCCACATGTTCGTTTCGACGTTGCTGCCTACTGAAAGCCGTGGCGCACCTGCGTGCGGGCATGTATACCCCCCTCGAGGGAGAGATTTCCGGCACCGAAACCCCCACCCGCCGGCGTCGGCGGTTACAGATTCAAGTACGTCGCGTCAACCAAGCGCAGTCACCGGCACTCGTAGATATTAGATCTAGAAGCAAAGAGGGAACACGCGAGCGATTCCAACACACGCCCCACACGCACACTTCCAAGGACGCAGCTCGCTCATTCTCATCATCTACACCGCTACAGCACATTACATTACAGACAGTAGCGTGTACTACTACAGTACGAGTATCGCGGTGGTGCCTGCTGGAATCCCGTCACGCAAAAAAAAGCTATTGCAAGAAAAAGGCCAAAACATATATATATACGTTACAGAAGTATATATATATTGGATACGCCTTTTGTACAAGCCCGTGTTTTCGGCCCTAGTGTACGTAACGGCCGCGGCACGATACGTACACTGTTGGCGCGGCTGATTCCGCGCGGTGCAGGCTACACAACGCTTTGTGTTGTGGACAGGGGAAGGTGCCCCCCGCCCCCCCCCCCTCCCATCGATTTATTACGTGCAAACCGCATGATTGAGCAGAAAGCATGTAGAGCTGCCATATTATACCCCTCTCGGAACGTCCGAAAGGGAAAAGCCGACCACAAAAACGTGACGTTTATCTCGCAAGACAGGCCTCTGCGTGATCGAAGGAGGGAGGGACGACACAATTGGTTGGTAAAGTTACGAGTTCACGACGCAAGGAGTCGTGCGTACCTACGTACGAGCGGGCACGGGCGCAACACGATCCTACCCGCCCACGCTCTTTTTGCCCGTAGACGGTTGACACACACACACACTAGAGTTATCCTTGTTTCCCGGTCGCCTTTATCTCGGGTGGATCCCCGAGGGGTTGCAAGAGAGCAGCGAACCCGACGGGAAGAACGACGATCGATCGACAGGACAGGTCTCTGCGTACAGACATAACACCTCTGGACGGAACAAAACAAAAAAAAAGTACCGTTGAAAGCTCATGTTTATCCCCCCCCCCTTAACTGTCCTTTAAGCGTCTCATCCAGACAGAGAGGACCCACACCGGACGAAAAAAAAAAAAAAAAACATTTGCTTTATTAGGGCCACAGGTTTTCCCTCCAGTCTGATCACAAAAAAATGAGCACCACGCAACCACGCCGAATCATCAGAGAAAAAAAAAAAAAAAAAAAAACTTGAAAAACAAATTGTCTCACCGTGCCATACTCCTTTCCCTTCAGAATCTCCGGCGCGACGTACGCGGGGGTCCCGCAAGCGTCCTTGACGAAGCCGTCACGGACGCTGCAGGCGAACCCGAAGTCGGCGAGCCTGATGCTCTCGTCGTCGCTCGGCGAGGCCAGTAGGAGGTTCTCCGGCTTAAGATCTCGGTGCACCACGTCCTGCCCGTGGATGTACTTGACGGCGCCCAAGAGGATGCGGCACAGGTTTCTCGCTTCCTCCTCGTTGTAGAATTTCTTGTGTCGCCGGGAGGTTTTGCGTCCATCCAGATCCAGATATATTAAACAGAACGAAAGAGGTTCGAGGGAATGTCGCGCGCGGGGTGAGGGCCCACGTGCCTCTTCTTGACGATGATGTCTGCCGGCGTGAAAAAAAAAAAGACTCATACATTGTCAAATATGGTACCAGGTATAAAGAAAAAAAACGTTTGTCGCTAATGATGTCTTGTCTTCCGGCATTTTTTTTTGTTTGTTTGAAAATTTGGGCACTGTGCCCATTGCAGGTGATGGAGTCTGGTTGGTCGCCTAATTTATCGCTATACCTCCTGCACGGCGACCTGACTCAAGAAAACACTTTGTTCGGGTCGCCAAGGGACACCGGTCCCCGGTAATAATTACGATATGAGAGCGCGGATACGGAGCGGTTCGCGCCGCGCAGGAGAACAGCGCTTGGAAAGGCATCTGAGCGCGGGGGGACCGTCCAGTGATTCAACATACCAGGTATTAAGTAGTTAGTCGTTACGTTCAGGCGACTCCTGGAGCAAGCACGTCACGAGAGCACGGATGAGCAAGGTCACGTCAATTGGTGACTGGAAGACGGAGAAAACGGCGGGATGAAACGTTGAGTCTGCCAGCAGGGGTGGGGTGAAGGCGAAGCGGCAACGGGGCCAGTCCTGGGCACCCCGTCTGAACTAACATTGCCACCCGCTTTCGCAAAAGATTTTGTTGTTTGCGCCCGGGGTCACCAGGACTCCGGGCTAGTGGTCAGTAAGGGAAATACAAGAGTGGGTGGGACCCCCTGCCGGCGCGGGGGGCCTCATCCAACACAACGCTTACATTTAGTCATCCGTGACAGAGAGGAAGAATACCCCCTTATATTCCCCAACGCTGATGTGACGTTCATAGCTGTTGCCTCCCGAAAACGTTTAGAAACTTCAGTTTTGCGCTCAAGCACACAGGTCGTCATGATGCACCCCCGGTGCGGAACATGCCCATCCGAGAAAAAAACAACCATCGACGCTTACAGCGCCGCTTCTCAGCACGAGCACAAGTCAGTACAATACCCCCGTACGAAGCATGCCACCGAAAACAGCCACCAACTCCCCTAAAAGTGCCGCGGCCCGAAAATAGAAAGCAATAAAAACAAACCGGGAAGCCCGACACTGCTACTTGATACGATACATAGCAGGTGCAAGTATACACAAAATGTCCCATGCTTACACGGTGAGCTCATGGCCGACATGGCTGCACGGACGACTGAAAAAGGGAAGTCAACTTTCGAGCGCGCGTCGTTTTAGCGCTTCTCGTGAGATTTTACCGGGAGCAAGCAGCCGCGCCGCGACCCACCTTTTGGACGATCCGGTCGAGAAGCTCCCCGCCGGCCATCAACTCCAGCACCATGTAGTAGTACGTGGGATCGCTGGTGTAAAGGCGGTGGATTTTCATCACGTTGGAGTGGTCCATCTCGCCCAAGATGCGTGCCTTCGTCGATGTCATTCATGTTGGTGATGATTACGATGATGATGACGGTGACGGTGGCGGTGACGACAATGGTGAAGAACGTCGATGATGAGATGACGATGATAATTTTTTGTTGATGATGGCGATGATGACGATGACGATGACGTTGTTGTCGTCGGTATTTAGTTCGTCGTTGTTGTTGATGATGATGATGATGACGAAGTTTATGATGTTTTCGTTGCAGTCGTTCAACGATAACGGTTGGTTGTTGTTGTCGATGACATTGTTTGTTTTGTTTCCATCGTCGAAGGTTTGAGCAGGCGGAGGGGGGGAAGGGGGAAGATGAACGGCGGGAGGGGAGCGCGTAAGCATCAACGGCAGCGAAACAAACACGCAAGGTCGCGGACCACGGACGGAAGTACAGCAAAAAGGCGGCGACCCACCAGAACATGTTCCCACGATTCGCAGTCGAGCCTGCGAAGGAGCACCCTACGGACGCCGTATGCAGTATTTCTCTTGGTCCGCTCACTTTTCGATAAGAGCTATAAATTGCCGTATGCAAGTGTTTCAATTGGTACCCTCACCTCCCAAAAAGCGCTAAACTCCGAGCTTATAACTTTCACGGCGCCAAAACCAAACACTAAGAATCCCTTTGAACATAGCCGACACCGACCGCCTGAAATCCATCAAAGCATACAGATTGACGACTCTGACGAGCATCCTGCCGGCACGAGTTTCCAGCGACAGCTACACACTACCATTCCTCGACGGAGAAAGAGCTCGAGCTACGAACGTGTACTATTAATAACTACATTTATTTTCAGGAGGTTCCACACCGGCCCCGCAAGCACTCTTTACTTTCGTCGTGGCTCTTTTCCAGGCGTTGCTCTCGCTTGTATGATTGTTGGCCAGAGGAGGCAAGAAAACCGTGAAAAAAACTAAACCCACGTATATGTCGACGCGCCCAAATCAACTCTTCTGGGAGCGCCACGTACATACAGCGACTTAAACAACAAAACTACGAGAGCGAACTTATCAAGCGGTCTAGGATCACCAGCCGCGCGCGCAACAGCAGCACGCATCATCACCACGGTGCGCGCGCCGTGTCGTGCGCCCCCTTCCGCTACACTTCGGACACGCATTCCCTCTATGCTTCCTACTACGCCAGCAACCCCGGTCGAGCGCTCAAGTTTGGAGTTCGGACACACACACACACACACGCACACACACATCCTCGAGCTTTTGTCTTGCGGCCGATGCTGCATGTAATCGTCATTTTTTTTTCTCGAGAATATATACTCTCTGAACGCCCAAGGAGGTCATAAACAAATAAGGGGGTGAACGAGGTGAAAAGAAAAGAAGCAAGGAAAGCCGCCCCTCACGGAGACGCAGCCGCTCGAATTGCAAAACACACGCACACACACACACAAAAACATTGCACTCGTATAAGTAGGGGCAGATCATGGTTGTTTTTGCAGAGCGAAACAAACCTACCTACTCGTACTGCAGAATATACTCTTTTTTTTTCTTGTTTCAAACATCACTTTTAATTTCCAGGCCAACTCGTAGGAGGTTTTACCCTCAACGAGCTTCTGGACAAGCCGTGGTCACAGGTGTCTTACCCTTCTCCCCCCCCCCCGGTACGTGCCTTTATTTTTTGTTGCGCGCAGGGTTCAGCATTCCCACTGCTCGACAATTTTCAACGTAGGTAGCTAACTCACGCTCTCGCGCTTTCCGCTTATCATTTGTTTTATACTGCTCCTACTAAATGCTGTGCTTTGCACCTGCTGCAAATGCTGAATATATATATAATATATACCAGGTACCTGGTATATATTATATAATATATATATATATATATATATTGTTCTGACTTTTTGTATGTTTTCGTGACGAAAGCCCATTGTAAATGTCATGGCAATAATAATATTTACAAGGGACCATAGCAAATAGGGCCTACGGTACACACCAAAACTTAACACATTTCGCTATTTTTACCAACAAAATTTGGTCCTATTTAATATGGTCCCCCGAAATTGTGTGAAATCATCAACGCTAACGGCAACGACAACAACAGACACACCACCGCAACCAACGACAACAACAACATACTGCGGACCGACCGACCCCCGAGAACAACTCCACCCCGCATACACACATACACACCCACCTCGTCGTACACGCTTCGCTCGTCCTCCTCGGTGAGGTCCTTTCGGGCTATTCGCTTCACAGCGTACTGGGCCGGCGACGGCGACATCGACGCACCGCCGCCCTCCTCCGGTGGCGCGGCGCTTCCCTGCCGCACCACGGAAATCGCCTTAAACACTTTCGCGTACGCGCCCTCCCCAAGTTTGTCGCCGATGACGAAGTCGTCCGAAAAATTCTCCGGCCCCGCGCACGCTAACATTCGCCTCGCCATCATGACCTGCATGGTTCCGTCCGTTAGAAGTGTGTGTGAGAGAGAGAGAGCGTTTTTTCCATAATTTCCGAAGTTTGGAAATAATTGGGGATATGTATCAATATATGGAGGCGTTCTGTCACTATTCGTGAAATTCTCCAGAACCAAAAATATCACGTTCGTTAACATTCCAATATTTGGGGAAGAAAAACAGGAAAATATGGGAGATGGAAAAATTGCGCGAAAAAAATGTCGAAAAATTGGAAAAAAAAAAAACTTCGATAAGAATGACCCTTCGAAGTGTGTGTGAGAGTAAAATTCAGCAGATAAAACCTTGACTCGGCGTCGAAAACAGAAATGGTTGAAATTTACTTGACTTTAAAGCCCTAACCCTATACGTACGTAAAACTCTTGGCCTAGACTGCCTGGGAGATTTCTCGGAATGAATGCGGTTCACCTAGGAAAATTCTCAGGGTGAATATGTTACATAGATGTGATGTATATAGAGTACTGCTTTACTAATAGTTGTGTACGGTTCTTTTCAAGTGTCCGCCACATCCCCTGCGGGGGGGGCACGACAATTTTACCTATATTTCTTCGTTTTTTCTTCTTCTCTTTGGATTTGTCTCCTTTGTTTTTGTTTTTCTTTCGTTTCTCTATTTCATAGAATGCGTATGTCGTGTCTGTCGTATCCAGTATGATGACATTCACTGCCCACTGCTGTGCTTACTGCATACCAGGGTACGTGGCAACGTAGCATCTCTGTGGCGTAGCTTTGTGACCACAGAACTTGTATCTCTCTAGGATTGAATAATCGGCACGGGCGCTGGTTGAGCTGGATGTCGACGGGTAGAAAGAATGCGGTTTAAGAAGAACTCACACACATCAGATGTGCGAACAGCAGTATGTTAATGTTATTACTAGTGTATGCGTGCATTGTATATACCTCGTATGTATGCATACTCGTATGACTATGAATCAACATGCTCGTATGTATGTGTGTGAGAGATACAAGTTCTGTGGTCACAAAGCTACGCCACAGAGATACTATGTTGCCACGTACCAGGTATGCAGTGAGTAAGCACAGGAGTGGGCAATGCAATGCTATGTCATTGTGGTAGGTACGACAGGCACGACATACACATTCTATGAAATATAGAAACGAAAGGAAACAAAGAAGACAAATCGAAAGGGAAAAAGAAAAAAAGTAACAACAAAAAATAGGAGAAACAACTGTCGTGCCCCCCCCCGCAGGCGATGTGGCAAACACTTGAAAAGAACGAGCTGGAAAAAAAGGAACAAAAACACCACTACCTGTAAACAAAGTAAATAAGACAAAGAACCAAGGGAATGACAACAGAGGGAAAATAACAGGCGAACCACAGCACAAAGCACCCTCCACGTAGCGGCAGCAGTTTGTGGTACGAGTCGTAGAGCCAGGTTTTCCCTGCTATATATGTACGTTGCTTCTAGGCCCGAAGACGGAACGGTGTGTGTTTGTGTTGCTGGAACCAGTACGTGTGTACAGGTATCGTACATATGCTTCTTATGTACTTGCAGATATATGATGAATGGAGATATTGGAATTATTTGAAGTGTGGACATTCAACCACTGCTGTGTCGAAAGCTTGGGGTCGAACCGTAAACACATACCCTGGTACCAGGTACCTGGTACCAGCTAGACAGTATTAATACAATGAATACTGCTGTCAAGGGAAGCGGGGAGGGAGGGCGGTGAGCCACAACGAGTGACAGGGACAACGGACAACATCACGGAGCGACATCACGTGTGTGTGTGCTTCACACTAAAACACTTGCTTGATTGACCCTCGAATCTGCGATTATTTCCTTCTCGTTCGTTTTTCCTCTGTCCCACAGCAGTCTGTGGCCACAGGATTATACCTATTAATAGTATCTCTCTAGGATCAGGAATCAGGGCGGACACTGGGTGTCTGATGAAGCTGGGTGGAAGGAATGATTTAATGCGAAGACAAGACATCTGGCACACCTCGAGTGTCCATTTGTTTATTTTTTTCTCATCCCATTCATTATCTTCGCACATCTTCTTCTCTCTCTCCTTCCAACTCGTAACTCAGATCCGGGGTCACATAGCAGGCTCTTCTCCCCCCTTCCCGCTACGGGACGTGCCTTCATTTTATCGCGAGAAGATTTCAGCCTTTTCTTCCCTCGTCGACTCGCATCGAATTGTGCCTACCCCATGCCGATTATTCATCCTACCATTAATAATACGTAAAGAGATACAAGTTCCGTGGTATCAAAAACCACGACGCACAGATACTATTAATACTTCACATTGGAATACAGTGAGCAGAGTAGACAATGCGATAACCATGTCATCGTAGTGGGTACGACAGGCACGGCGTACACATGCTATTCAGCAATCCAGATACGTTGAAAAAAAAAAGAGAAAACACGAAAGAAACAAAGGAAGACGATAAGAAGAAAATAATAAAATAAAAAAAGAAGTGTCTTCCCCCCCCCCCCCCCCCCCCCGGGAGGAGATGCGCAATACATGAAACACTGAACAAACAAAAAAACCCACACAACATAAACAGAACATACCTGGTAACAAACACGACGCGCGTATGACACGTACCAGGTATAATCGAAGAAACACACACACCAGCTGTGAGACGGAATATATACATACATAGATATACCTGGTATAGATATATAACACGGCGTCCCCGGTGGCTTGGTAGGTGGTCCGCGCGGCTATCAATTTCGTAGGTTCGGGTCTCACCGAGTACATGCTCGTAGGGACTTTTTCTTGGATAAAAATTGGTGAGCGGAAAGCGCGAGAGCGTGAGTTAGCTACATTCGTTGAAAATCGACGAGCAGTGGGAATGCCAAACCCTATGCGTGATGAAAAAAAAAAAGACACGTACGTACCGGGGGGGGGGGGGGGGGCGTACTCATTTGTTGCTTGCCTTAGTCATTTGCCCATTGACCACGCATCCATTTCGAGACGGAGCACCGTTCCTACTCCTAATAGAGACACCTCCAACGATTGGGCGCTCATTACGTTGTTTCCATATATTACATGATTTGTTTTTGCTAATTTTAACCCCTTCCTGTTTGGCCGCCTGTGGCCACCATCTATCTCCTAGGATTGCGATCGTTTTCTCGCTGCTATCTAGTGTGTCAAACTCCTCCATGTCACATTCACGTACCGGGGGGGGGAGAAAAGGACGACACCTGTGACAACAGCTTGTCCAGAAGAAGATTGCTGAGGGCAAAAACCTCCTCCAAGTTAAGCTGGAGAGCAAAAGTAATGGTAAAAAAAAGGCTTCCCTACAGAGCAGTGCCCCCCCCCCCCCCCCAACTCATTGAAGCTGTCATCCATAAGCAAGAAAATCCGCCTCACAAGCGGTTTTTAGTAGGATGCAGCTCGCCCTTCACGCGACTCGCCGGACACCTCACGGCGGTTCGCGCTTGGTGCAAGCAAGCGACGTCTGCTTGGTCGGTGACACCCCGACGTGCTCCGTCCCGGCATCGTAGGGATGCGAGGGTCTACGGTCATACGACCACGGATGGAGGGTGTGCTGCATCCTACCCTCCATAAAAACCCCTTTCGAGGCGGATATTCTTGCATACGGGGTGGGGGATAACAACCCCCACCGTCCCCGCTAGCGTCCCCAGACTCTATAATACACTCCCGGGGGGGGGGGGGGGAGGGAGGGGGGGGGGGGGGCTCACCGTTTGAATCATTGCTCGCAGCCTCCTCTTGGCCTGGAAGATTTTGATCTGCTGGAGGCTGGTCCCGAGGTTGCGTCTCGCCAGCCCCTGCCCGGTGGCCCTCAGCCAAGGGTGGGTGGCCGCCTGCTCCGACGTCATTCGCTCCTTTGGGTCGACCTTAAGGAGTTGGCTCACGAAGTCCTGCGAGAGGCACAAGGGAGGTAGCTGTGACCGTTGGGACGGTGGACGGGGGTCGCGTCGCGTGCTACGGTAGAGGTACCGTAGCACACTTTGCTCTCTTTTTTTTTGTTTTGTTTTCTAAAATGACGGGGCTCCTTCACCCTTTTAGCACTGCTGTCTCGTTTTGGGGACAATTGGGGGAAAATTACTTGGAATTTGAGTTGTTTGTCCCCAAAACGGGACTGGAGTCCAAAAAGGGGTTAACCCAAAGCCGTCGGAATGCCATTATTTTCTTGGTGATACGATAGAATATAATATATATATACATATATTTCAACACCTAGGACACCGGGGGGGGGGGGGGGCTAGGACACCGGGGGGGGGGGGGGGGGGGGAGGGGTTAGTCGGATTCGCATGTTTCCTTTTTTTTTCTTCCAAAAATCAGTTTTCGACTTCAGTCGTAATAGTATTAGAGTCTCAGCAATAGTTGTAGAGTCTCCTCCGTGTCAGGAACCTCACAAACTAAATGGTGCGCCTCAACCTTGGCATGGGTCGGGCGCAGCACCTAACGGCACCCCTCCTCTGTCGGTGTACGACTAGAGTCCAACAGCTTTGCGGCAAAGCGGGGTACATCCCTACCCCCCCCCCCCCCCCCCTGTCCCCTGTCCCCCGCCCCCCCCCTCCCCTCTCTGTTTCCACCACCCATGCCCCCCTCCACTCCCTCACTCAATCATTCCCCTCCCTCGTATGCCTTCTACGATCATACCCCCAACTCCTCCCCCGCCCCCCTTTTCCTTCTCTCGCCCCCCGTCCCACCTGTGTTGCACTGCCCACAAAAAAAAAAACTGATTATTGCCAAAAGCCCCGACAACAAAGCCAATGGAAGCATGTCTGCCGTCGTGTTTTTTTCCTGGGGGCATTTCGTTTTTCTGCTGTAGCTCCGAACATTTCCATCGAGCCAAAAGTTGGCAGACCGGATATGAGCTCCTTGGTGCACTCCCGAGAGTGTGCCAAAGCGACAGCAAGTTTCGTGTCCTCCTTCGGGGCGGACCTTGTCGCTGAAGGCTGAAAATATGGTTCCAGGCGCTTGAATTTTCGATTTCTTGTACTGTAGCCAAGTATTTTTTTCTGCTGTAGAACGAGAATGAGGAACGTACTCGTTACGACTTCTGGGTTCCTCCAGCTCTCGTTCTACAGCAGAAAAAAATACTTGGCTACGGTACAAGAAACCGAAAATTCAAGCGCCTGGAACCACATTTTCAACCTTCAGCGACAAGGTCCGCCTCGAAGGAGGACACGAAAAGTGCTGTCGCTTTGGCACACTCACGGGGGTGCACCAAGGAGCTCATATCCGGTCTGCCAACGTTTGGCTCGAAGGATTCGTTCGGAGCTAGAGCAGAAAAACGAAACGTCCTCATGAAAAAAAACGACGGCAGACGTGCTTCCATTGGCTTTGTTGTCAGGGCTTTTTTTGTGTGTTTTGTGGGTAGTGCAACGCAGGTGGTCCCCCTTCCCGCCCTAAATCCCCTTCCCCCCCCCTCCTCTTCTGCCCAGCTGTTTTGATTTCCTCATGTACGGCACGACAACCAAGGGAGCTATTACGGGGGGGCATAGTTAACAGGACCTATGGTATACATAAAAACCTATATATTTAACAATTTTTACCCACAATATTTGGTCCTATTAACTATGGTCCCCCCCGTAATAGCGAGCGAAATTCGTGTGGGTCCGAGATAACGGGGGGGGGGGAAAATGAGCGACCAGGGAAAGGCTGACATGTAAGAAAAGGCCACCACCACAGCAGCACCCTTCTGGCGAAAAAAGGATGCACGCCTCTGAGAGGGAGACCCCCCCCCGCCCCCCATTACCTCACGTTGCGCGTCGCTCTTGGTGCAAGCAATGCCTGCCCGGTCGGTGAAAACCCGACATGCTCCGTCCCGGCATTTGTGGGGAGACGTGGGTCAATGGTCATACGACTACGACCATGCAAGAAACGAGTGTCCAACTCACCCATTCTCCAATAAGAAACCCAAAGTGCTCCAGCTATTGAGTACATGTCTCCTATCGAGGACACCCCCCTTCCCCCCCCCCCCCCACCCCCCTCGCCAATAAACAAGCGAGAAAACCCGCCCACGCTGCTGACCACCACTCTTAGACCGAACACAGGGACAGGAAGGTTCAGACAAACTACTATTACGGGGGGGGCATAGTTAACAGGACCAAATAATGTTAGTAAAAATGGTTGAATATATAGGTTTTTATGTATACCATAGGTCCTGTTAACTAGGGTCCCCCGTAATATCAAGACCAAGCGGTCTTTCTATTTACGCCCATCAGGTGTTACACCGCAATGGGGGCGGGAAGGTAAGGAACCGTTTTGACGCCCCGTTCACCCATGCCCCAGCCGGTCCCCGCATTATCAGTCGAGAGAGTGGCCATCATGTATTACATAAAAGCCGCGTACCGTAGTGCGAGCGATCGAAGAAAATTACACACAGCTTGCAAAAGACGAGTTTCGACGAGATCCGCGATCTCACAGCTAGCTGTTGTTTATTTCTTCTTGCTTTTTTTTTTTATATATATATACCTGGTGAGCTCTTTTTGGTTGTGTACTTTTCCCGAGGCGGGTGTTCTTTCTACTACATATATGTTGGAGCCTGTCCTGCATGACCGCGGACTGGACTTCGTGTTATTTCTACTCGATAGTTGTTGGAGCCTGTTCTGCGTGACCGCGGACTCGACTTCGGCGACGATTGAACGTGACGGCGGCAACAGCTACGTCCGGACGTAGGAGGAGGGTTTAGGTATCTGTGAACTGAAACGCATGTCCAAGCGGGTCAACCCCTTTCATAGCGAAACGCCCACGTCACGAGGGTAGGAACTACTTGGAATTAGTATGGCATCGTTTGTGTAGTGCTCCTTTTTGGGAAAATGAGTCCAAATGTCCGGGCAGACGCGCATTTTTTTTTCTTCAACTTTTTAGCACACGAAATTGGTCGATCGCTCTCCAGCACCGCGCACCACGGGCTATATATATAGACCATGGCTCTTGGAGGCTTGAGCACATGCGACACGCCCTTATCCCTCAACCAGCAGACTAAAAAGTTACGGGGGACCATAAGCAGTAAACAGGACCAAACACAGTCAGTGCAAAGAGGTAAATATACAGGTTTTTGTGTGTACCGTAGTCCCCATTTACTACGGTCCCCGTAATACTGCTTCGTAATGTCGTAAAACTTCTGCCGTATCACGTGGGCCAACCTATCACGTGACAGCAGTACCTTTGCCTTTTCGCTGATGCTGTCCCAGACATCGTGGGTAAACTCCCAGTCCCCAGCCGCGACCCGTATGAACATCTTGGTGGTGTTCTTGTTGTAGAAGGGGTGGTAGCCTCCTAGCAGGATGAAGAATATCAGCCCAAGGCTCCACATGTCCACGGACTACTCATCGTGTACAACGGGGCGAAAAAGACGACACAGGGAAAGGTGACAAGACCGCAGCTTCGTTAGAAAGGTCGCAGGGGCAATGACGACGCGGAAAGGTGGCGGGTGCGCTGATAGAAAGAAGGTCGTCCACATGAACTAGAAAAACAAAAACAAGATAGAGAAAGAGATAGAGATAGAGACGGAGATAGAGAAAGAGACAGAGGTGAGAGAGGGAGAGAGAGAGATTACCCCCCCCGCGCGCGCTCCCCCTCCCTATCTTATGTAGGTTGGGTTGGCGTCGGTTGGCAACGACACTGTAAAACATGCTGCTCAGTACGCGAGCTAGACAACCAGCGTACCGTTTTTTTTTTTTTTTGCTGGCGGTCGCCCACAGCCGGTTGTCGAGTTATAGATCATTTGTGCGAGGTAAAGAACCTTTACGTCGCACAATGGGGATGATCGTATCACGTAGTGTTCAAGGTAAGGCACCCAAGAGGCAATTACATAGTACTCCCATTGCTGTCTCTAGAAGTGGCTACACCGGAAATTGAATTTACTCATCGAAGCTGTCATCTGTCATCCATGCAAGTCCGCCTCACAAGCGGTTCTTAGTAGGATGCAGCTCACCCTTCATTCGACCCGCCAGACACCTCACGGCGCTTCGCGCTTGATGCAAGCAATGTCTGCCTGGTCGATGAAAACCCGACATGCTCCGTCCCGGCATTGCAGGGATGCGAGGGTCTATGGTCATGCGACTACGACCATGCACGATATCGAGTTAATCTCTCCTATCGAGTACCCCCCCCGCGCCTCCCTCCCGTTCGTAATGCCGCGTCGAGGGTGCAAAACCACATCAATCGTGCGTGGCTCGGTCGGGCATCGAGCGCATAATGAGGCCGAGCAGAACAAAACATCTCGCACCTCCCCATGCCCAAAAATAACACCCCCGGGGTTGTCCTCGGTAATTCAAAAACACGGTTGATGGTGAATACCGCGATTTCGTCGATGACCGTTGTTTTCGGCTACCGCGGACACAGCAGTTACCAAGCAAACGTTGATTTACCCTACGTAACCGTGCGAACTAGTCCCTCGCAAGAAATGAACTACGGTACCACGAAAGCCCGAAAGCCAGCCCGAAAGCCAGCCCAAAAGCCAACCCGCCCGTCCGCGGCGCCTCCAAAGCGTTCCAGACAGCGCTTCTGGCGAGGGAAGGTGAGGTTCTAGCATGTACGTACCTGCGAAGAATTTCAACGGATGCGATATTCGCCGGCCACTACGACGCGAATACGAGTATATATACTGGTTGCATAAGATACAATCACGCAGGAAACATCCAAGAACAAAAATAAAAATAAAAATAACAAGAATCACGCAGAAAATACCAAGAAAAAAAAGAAATAGTTGAAAACCAAAACACAAAACCTCAAAAAAAAAAAAAAAAAATGCCTTGAACGAAAAGGGGCCACCTCTCCCTGCCTCTCCCCCCCTCCCCTCCACGGCAACCGCCTCTCGTCGGAACGCCCGCTTTTTATACGTATACATGTATATACCTTGCCGTGAAGCTTTTCCAAGAGAATCTCCGGCGGCGAGAAGTCGGGGGTCAGGCACTTCGTGGTGATGGGCCCGTCGAGCACGCTGCATGCCGACCCAAAGCCGACAATTGTAATGGGTGCGTCCTCATGTTTCGAGGCTAGCAAGATGTTGGCCGGATTCAGGTCTCGGTGGACGATGCCCTTGTGGTGGCAGTGGTTGATGGCGTCGATCAGCGCCATGCACGAATCTCTGGCGTGCTGCTCGTTGTATTCCGACTGCCCCGTGTTTGTTGCGTAGCGTTGCGTTTACGTCAAGACACACGACAGGCGTGCGTCCGTGCGGTTTGTTTTGGGTTCGTTCATTTTTGTGCAGGTCAAGCAAGACGAGGAAAGAGGAGACGGCAAACAGGGTCAGACAGAGAGCGCGCGGGGCGGGTAGAGGGGCAAAAATAGAGCGAGAAGTGAGGCGAGGGGGGCGGTGGGGGCGGAAGATAGAAAGTGAGAGAGATAGAGAGAGCGGACGAGCGAGACACAATCGACATGTTGAAATAGAGAGTGACGGCTTGAGGTCAGAGTGATACCTCCTCGCGCGTGCAGGCACAACGCCTGGGGCACGGAGCACACCTGCTTGTAGCAACTGTTCTTGCACGCCTCACAAAGCCTCCCCAAAGAATGTAAAGCATCGGGTCCGGATTTTTGCCTCTCTGGCACACGTAGCATACGTACAGCAACGCCCAAGTTTCATCGACATTATCTAGATGCGCGATAGCCCTGCCATTTTCCTCAACTCAGGTTGAAAAACAAGACAAAAACGGGAAAAAAAAGCCCAAAGAATTTTCTTGTCATTCTCGGCGGGACGCGAGGTTTCAGCCGATCACAACCTATGCTTTGGGTTCACAACCCTCTTTTCCACACGCGAAAAAACAATACTACACTACGTAGCACCCTGAGCTTGGTCTTTGTACTTACTGTAGTGTCGAAACGGTCCTTCTTTTGACGCCCAGAACGGTACTACACTACGGTACTGTAGTCCCAACCACTTAGTCCCACCCAAAACGGGTGCAATCCCGAAATACGTCGGGACACAATCTAACTAGTTCAAAGCACTTACTGTAGTCCCCCCCCAAAATGGGTGCAATCCCGTACAACATCGGGACGTAATCTAAGTAGTTCCAAGCACTTGGTCCCGCCCAAAAAGGGTGCAATCCCGACGAACATCGGGACATAATCTAAGTACTTCAAAGGCACTCAGTCCCGCCCAAAATGGGTGCAATCCCGAACGACATCGGGACACAATCTTAGAGATACTTAGAAATACGCAGTGTAGTGCTACTCTGGGTGCAAAAGGTGAACAACCGGTAGTTCGAAATACATCGGGAAGTGATTTTCGTCCTGCCATACATACTTCGGCGCCGGGCAGGTGTCAGCCCCTACGCACCCTCTTACGAGCTAGCAGAGACCTGAGCATTTAAAATAAACAGCCGCCACCCCCGATTTAGTGACGAAGACCAAAGCTTACGCTACATGCCCTTACTCCTTATCCCGAAGTTACAGAGTCGTTTTGCCGTGTTCCTTCAAGTATTTATATATCTAGATGGATGGCACATGCGTACCTTTCGGGATACACGATCCAGGAGCTCTCCTCCCGCCGCCAGCTCCATCACCAAGAAGAAGCTTGTCGTGTTCTTGGGATAGAACTGGCAGATGGTCACCACGTTCGGGTGCTCCAGCTCCCGCAGTATGCTCACCTGTTAGGAGGAGGAGGAGGAGGAGGAGGAGGAGGAGGAGGAGGAGGAAGAGGAGGAGGAGGAGGAGGAGGGAGAGGAGGGGGAGGAGGAGGAGGAGGAGGAAACGGCGAGGTCCATGGTCGGGTGATAAGCGACAAGGGAAAAAAAAAAAAAAAAAAAAAGAAGCTAGGCGAGAAAGCAAGGACAAGCTAACTATTAATACATGATACACACACGCATCCCACCGGCCTCCGTTCCCTTCTGTCTTTCACCTCCTGGAGAAGAGCCTTCTTCGCGCTCTCCCTGAGGCCCCACCGCCTGACCCGCTTCACGGCGTACTGCTTGGGCCCGTCGTACGCCTTCTTAAGCGTGCACTTGAAAACCTTGCAGGGCCCGCCGTGCCCTAGCTTCGACCCCAACTTGAAAGTGCTCGAAAAGTCTGAGAAGGGTATCGGTGAGGACACAGAGCAACAAAAGGCGAAGACAAGAATCAGGGGGTGGGGGGGAGGGGCAGAAAATTGGGATGCGCTCTCGACAACACACACCGACGAGCATGGAAGGGTGCACCCGAGGGGGGGCGGGGGGGGGGGGGGGGGGGGGGGGTACTCATTGTCATGCATGGCCGTAGTCGTATGACTATAGACCCTCGCATCCCTGCAACGCCGGGACGGAGCACGTCAGATTTTCACCGACCAGGCAGACATTGTTTGCACCAAGCGCTAAGCGCCGTGAGGTGTTGGGGCGAGTCGCATGAAGGGTGAGCTGCGTCCTGGTATATACCACGAACCGCTATTGAGGCGTGTTTTCTTGCATACGGATGGCGGCGGCAATGATTTGCGCTCACTTTTGGCTTGGAAGTCCCCTACAACGAACGCATCGCCATCCCCGCCAGCGCCGATGCCAATCCTGGTGTAGGTAGATTGCTGCGCTCGTCCAAGCAGCGCGCGAGTGTATGCACAATTCCAAACGCCACGGGGAGGGAGGAGACAGGGCAGCGGTGAAGCGTTCAGTTCGAAGCGCCACGGGCTACGGAGGGAGGGAGGGAGGGGACGGGGGAGGGGGGGGAGGCGGTGAAGCGTTCACTTGAGCGGCAAAACCAATCGATTGAGCTACACGAAGAACCTATTGGGAACCTGCTGGATGAACGTTGTACAGTTCTTTCTACCCGACGACATCCGGCACACCGAGTGTCCGGGGGACTCATAACCAACACTACGTGGGCGAGAATATCGGCAACTAGCCCCAACCCTAACCCCAACCCGAAAACGCAACGTCTGAAACCCGGGGGAGAGCCCTGAATTTCCCCGTAGTCGTGATTCAAATCTCGCGGCAGTCGTGATCATTAGGTTCCCAGGGGCCACAGTAGTGTACTGATTCTTCTTCCTCTTATTTCATGACGGTAGAGATAAAGCCCAAGGCGTATGCTCGGGGGGGGGGGAGGGGGGGGGGGGGGGGGGCATCTGTGGCCTGTGACCACGGCTTGTCAAGAAGGTCGTGAGGAGTATGATGCGACAAAATATAACGGGTACGGAACACACAAAAGAGGCGGAAATAGAGAGATTGATCCCAGCAAAAAAAGCGGCCGCAACTGACTATATACGCGGTACGCATCACCATCGCAAAATAGAAGGACAGCAGACCGTGCTTTTTACAGAAAGTAAAAGTCGTACGAGTGTTGATGGCAAACGAAGTTGTAATGACCTCGTGGATAAGACAAGAGCACTGCACGAACGAACCAAAACAAATGGCGGAGAAAATAGAAGGAACAAACAGCCACGGCAGAAGAAGGAAAAAGCACAGGGAACCGAATCTAAGGTTCATTCTTATCGGAGACCGTTTTTTCCAAAATTTCCAAAGTTTGGAAATAATTGGAGATATGTATCAATGCACGGAGGCGTTCTGTCCCTATTCGTGAAATTCTCCAGAACCAAAAATATCAAGTTCGTTAACATTCCAATATTTGGAAAATAAAAAACAGGAAAATATGGAAGATTGAAAAATTGCGCGAAAAAAATCTCGAAAAATTGGAAAAATAGCTCTCCGATAAGAATGACCCTAATACCAGGTATGTATACGTATTCGAGCGAGAACGTGCTTGCGAAGCCAATATGGCCTGGTACAGAAGAAGCGGTTCAGCAACGGCAACACCTGGTATTTCGTATTTTGTACGAGGTGTTATGCACCAGCAGCTTTTGTCGTTTCCAACTTTCAACTTGCTCTTCGCGGTAAACGTACACTTTTCGCTTCCCTCCGACATTTCACGTGGTCGGAATTCCTGAAGAAGAAAATGGCGTTGTCTTGGAGATATTCGAGGAAATTTAGGAAATTTGGGATTTTCAACTGGAGATATTCGAGGAAATTTAGGAAATTTGGGATTTTCAACTCTATATAGAATTTCCCCATTTTATTCAGTTTTCGGGACCTCCAAATACCGGAACGAATGATGTTTTTTTAGTTCGTTACAGCTTTTACTTTTTTTCGGATAAAAATCGTTCCAGACCCAAGAGTAGGACGTTACACCCCTACTGACGACAGCTGTATATTACAGAATACCAGGTATGAAACAGGCAGTGGGTGGTCCCTTCTTTTCCTCAATAGCACGGTTTCGTGAGTTATAAATAGGCCACTTTTTATCATACGCTGTACCGTACATATATAACGTATGAAATGAACCTGGTACTATCAATATGTGTACAACATTTAACGAAGAAAGATCAAAAGAGGGACACCATATGGGGTATGTATAGCCTTTTGGTGCATTTCGAGGTACACTATACGAGGAAGCACCAAGTATTGCACTCGGGGAAAAAAGGGGTCCTGGGCTTCCCTCGCGGAAAAAAAGGTTCCTGCTGGGCTTCCCTCTGGTTGGCCGGCGCCCGATCGCACCTATGGCTGGCTGAAGGGTTCCAGGTTCACCTACCGCTCACAGCAGTGTCTGTATCTACTCAAGTTAGGCTTCACTTGTCTTTGGCTTGAATTGTACCGATACATGGCTCAACTGAAACCTTTTCTGGCAAATGGGATCACGGGGCCGTCGGGACCAGGTGACAGGTACCCAAGCTGCCAAACAAAAAAACATGAACAGATTGCGAAATAATATCGTATCTCGCAGTAGAACGCATATTATTACACATACATTGTATTAATAGTACCTCCGTAAAGAAATGCTGAGATTCGTGGGCATGCCCGTTGACATCCGGCACACCCATTGTCCGTCCCGGTCTGTTTTATCTACTGAGAGGTAAAAGCTCTGCGATCACCCCAACGGCGACACAAACACATTATATACTAAATTGAAGTGCAGGAAGGAAAGTAGACCGAGAAATGTCATATGCCATCGTACGTGATGTGATAGGCACAACACACACGCCAGCAAGCCAGGTACGTAGAAAGAGAGAAAAACGAAAGGCAGAAAAAGGAGGCAAGAAATAAAAAAATTAACAAGCAAATCGAATGTAATGCGAATACATGTACAGTGGTAGGAAAGAAAACCAAAGAGCGGAAGAAAAGTATCCCCCGCCAGAGGCAAGACGGATAGGAAGCGAGGGGAGGGATGCACCCCGGGAGGGCCGACACGAATGGGAGAAAACAAATTGAACCAATAACCGAGCATGTCGCGCAGCCCAGGAAGCGACCCGGGGGCGGGGGGGGGGGGGGGGGGGTCACAGCCCCACACGGCGTGGGGATGGAGCCTAAATGCGGCTTAGGAATCTGAAGTAGAAGTCAGAGGAGCATGTAATGAGGAGGAATGGGCAAGGGCAGCGACTGAAGTGAAAAGAGGTGGAGCAGGAGGAAGACAAGTTTAGAGGAGAACGTAACGAGAAGGAAGGAACAAGAACCGCGATAGAAGTACGCAGAGGTCAGGGAGGAACTAGCGTAGGCACAATAGTGGTCCCTCTATACATCATAATGCCGGTATGCATGCGCCATGCCAACAATACCAGCACTATAGCGGCAGCCGGCGCTACTCCGCACACCGCCACACCGGTTAATCTCACCGATGCCAGGTGCCAAGCGATTTCACAGGGACTGTTGTAGCGGGCAGCCGGTACTGCTCAGCCGGGACTAAAGAGGGGCCACTACCGTGCGCACATAGAAAGGAGTCAGACAGACTTCGCGCATTGAGCCCCTTTTGGGGGGGGGGGTTCCCTGGGTTTTCTTCTTTCGGGATATGTTTCTGAGTGATCGGCGTTGAAGCTCGTGCCGCCTGTACATTTTCGGATGGCAAACGCAATGAAAATACTAGCCAATGCACACTCGTGACACAAACCCGGACAAACCATAAATAGAACGCAAGGCAGACAACAGGACTCGATGCGAACGAACCACAAACAGAACGCAAGGCAGACCACAACAGGACTCGATGCAGAGGCCCACATGGGTTCCGACTTCCGAGTGCAACTGGAGACAATGCCACGCGGTCTGTCACCTCCTCGTCGCGTTGTGGTGAGACCAGCGTCCACATTAGAGCTTAAAATATATACGGGGCACGTGGTGCTAGTAATAGTCGTTTCCCATACAGCAGTATTTATGTCAGGGCAAAAGCCAAAAATAGGTGGGTATACTTACACGCCTTTTGGGCCGTTTATACACACCATTTTATACGTACTGCTCCATGGAGCCGGTCGCCCCGGTGGTTCAAGTGGTTAACCTCGAATTCCACTTGTTTGAGTCCTGGGTTCGAGCCCCAGGTGGGTCGGACATTTGACTTATTTGCAAAAATAAAAATAAAACAGGATTCAATTGTTGAGAGCGCCTTGCAGCGTGGGTAGGCACAATTCGATGCGAGTCGACGAGGGAAGAAAAGGCTGAAATCTTCTCGCGATAAAAATGAAGGCACGTACCGTAGCGGGAAGGGGGTAGAAGAGCCTGCTATGTGACCCCGGATCTGAGTTACGAGTTGGAAGGAGAGAGAGAAGAAGATGTGCGAAGATAATGAATGGGATGAGAAAAAAAAAAAAAAAAAAAAAAAATGTACTGTAAGTATTGCACTCGGGAAAAGGCTTCCTGCCCTCCCCCGTCTGATTGGCCAGCGCCCGATCGTGCCGGCGAATGGTTGGCTCAAAGGGTCCAGGTATATACCAGGTAAACCTCTTAGTGTCTAACTCACGTTGGGCTTGGCCTATTTTTGGCTTAATTTAGTACCTATACCTGGCCCAACCTGTACCTAAGACGAACCTGTTTCCCAAGCAGCGAACTCCTCCTACGTAGCCAACAGCCCAATTCTTACTGGGTTTTTCCTCGCTGTGCGGTATTCTTCCGCTGCAGCAGCGTTTTTGAGCCTGCCTTGCTGCTTGTGGCCACACCGGACTACAGAATGGCTGCGAGAGCAGCAACGACATCGGCAACAGCAGCAACACTCGTAGCCGTTGGCAATGTCAACGTAGAAGAATGTCGACCTCCTCTACTTGAGAATTTGGAATCCTATCGTTTTTCGGCCAACTTGGTTGAACTCGCGGCTGACGTGTACGCGAAGACACACACAAAACGAGGGTACGCGCGGTATACGTCGGGGCGAGAAAATATGGGACGGGATCGGTACGGTACCGTACGGTAACAGGAAACCATGTGATTTTCCGTTTCCGACCGCGATTTCCCTCAGCTCATTTCCCGACCCGCACCGTCGTTAGCTTCTGTTCCCGAGCTCTGCCATCCCGCCGTAAGGTATCCAGTTCCCGTTCCCAACTTTTTTCCCATCCCACTCTCTGCACATTCCAGACTATTTCCATCCCACTGTCTGCCCCGTTATTCCCGTTCCGTCCCGACGTCGGCACACCGTTTCTCCCGTCGCGTATTTCACTATTGGCGCGGATATTTTTATCCCACTTACCGCCGATTTCCTACTTTCCCCCATCGTATGACAATGGATGCAACTTGCTTAGTAGTCCAGACTTTTGGATAAGACGAGTAGACTGGAGACTGTAGATACTGACAACAATACTCGTAGTATTTACCTGATATTAGTATTTACCTGATATTCGTTCATCTGTTCTCGTTGCTTTCCCTCAGTTTTTTCAGTATCAATGTCCAAAAACGAACTAAAACTTTGCATCAACCATTCAACTTGTCGAAGACACAACCTACCTACTGTTTGTATTATTAATAATAACAACGTAATGTTTTAAACAAATAACCACCACACCACACCACACACCCGGCGCATACACAAGACATGGCAAGCATGACCGCTGCGGAGGTGGATCGTGTCGGCGGGTAGACACTTGTATATACGAATACTGCTTTCGCGTACGTATACAAAAGCGTTTGGATAATACTACTTCCTGTCGAGGGACAAGGGGGGCGATAACATGACAAAAAATAAGCTACACCGGTACCCATACTCTATTCGTACTCGAAGAATATGCTATTTAGATTGTTATTATCCTTGCCTTCTGACAATATAGCGTAGATGCAAATATAAACCGGATATCCTTCCGAAAATCAGCAGGATTCCTCATACGCTTCTCTGCTATTTAGATACTGCTGTACTAACAGCGCGTGAGGCTGTGTACCATGTACCAGGTACGTATGATATGTTCGTATTTTGTTCCTTTTCGAGATGCTCGTGTATTTCCGACTATGTTCCCTATCGATTTATCTACCGATTCCCGACCGATTTATCTACCGATTCCCGACGTTCCCCGAACATTCCTCGAACGTTTCCCCATCGTTTTCCGTCCCGTTCCACCAAGAAGTCCTATAGTCCCACCCAATCCCGATCATGTTCCCGATCGTTTTCCCGACGTATTCCCGACCCGTGCACCAATCATGTTCCGCCCCGCCAAGAGCCCGTTTCTCGTCCTTTCCCATACAGCAAAAAAAACCCCGGGTATTTCCGTCCCATCCCGTCAACCAATGGCTTCCCACCTTCCCGTCCCATTCCCATCATGCGGTAAATAAAAGGGAACATTTTCCCATACCGTCTCTCGGTAACACCCAAAACAAAAAACCGCCTGCGGCGGGCAGAATGGTTCCAAACACGGAGGAGACACAGGATGCGTCAATAATGCTTGTACCGATGTACCTTTCTAACGTAATAATATCAAGGTTTGTCATGGGCCGGTGCTGGTGAAGCGGGCCAGATGGCCTGGCCCTCCCCACTACTTCTTTCAGACGATGGGCCGGCGCTCGGTCCAGCCCATCAACTGACCATCTGATGAGCCGCGGTCCCGGCCCGTTCAATTTTCAGACGATGGGTCGCGGCCCGGCCCGACCCATCAAAAAAAAATTGAAGATGAGCCACGGCCGTCCCATCAAAATTTTAGAAGATGGGCCGCGGTCCGGCCCGGCCCGTCAATTTTCCAGAAGCTGGGCCGCGGCCCGTCCCGGCACGTCATTTTTTCAAAATTCCACGGCCCGGCCCACGAAATGAAAAAAAAATGTTGCCCCGGCCCGGCTCGGCTCGGTCCATGAAATGCCAGTGAGGCCCATGACGTTAGCTTTGGGCCGGCCCGTAGAATTGACAGGCCGGTCCACGGGCCGGCCCATGTTGTTGTCCCGTACTAAAAGGTACAGGCTGGTATTTTTTTTCTATATTCTACCAGTATTTTCTAATTCCTTCTAGATTCCGAGGACCAGTTGCTCCTGGCCCATAGACACCCACTACCCACTACCACGCGATATTTTCCGCCAACGGCCCGGTCCGATGGCTTCCATCCCAACTGGAGGGCCACCACCTCCTGCTGCCTCTGCTTTTGCTGCTACAAAATTCAGTTTATTTCTCCTTTCCACACTCTGTTGTTCCTCAGCGCCACAGCAGTAAACCGCTCTTCTACGGCTCACTTTGGTATAAGTTGCACACGTGCCGGCCTGTGTTTCGGCCCGTGAAAGCCCGTGGGCCGTCTCATGGGAAGGGCGGACGTCGTCAAAGAAGCAGTACCAAGTATCACTACACCTCATCTCATGGGCCGCGGGCCGGGCCGGCCCGCGAAAACCCGTGGGTCTCCTCATGGGCAGGATGGACGTCGAAATGTTAGCAGTAGTAATACATCACATATCATCAGCTGCGGCCCGGGCCGGCCCATGGAACACGCAGGCCTCCTCATGGGTCGGATGGCGCGGCCCATGAAGAACGCACGTCTGATGGGCCGCGGCCCGGCCCAGCCTATCATTTTTTCAAGATCATGGGCCGCGACCCGGCCCGGCCTATCATTATTTTAAGATCATGGGCCGCGGCCCGGCCCGGCCTACCAAATTTTCATCTCGTGGCCCGCTGCTCGGCCCAGTCCATCAATTTTTCAGAGCACGGGCCGCGGCCCGGCCCGGACCATCAATTTTTCAGAGCATGGGCCGCGGCCCGGCCCGATCAATCACATTCTCATTTTTTACGGCCCGGCCTATCAAATATTCGAACTTCTCGGCCCGGCCCGGCCCGGCCCGGCCCATGGCATTTTCAAAATTCTTGGCCCGGCCCGGCCCGGCCCATCCATTTTTCTTATCGGCCCGTCCCGGCCCGGGCCAGTGGCCCATGACAAGCCTTGAATAATATGAATATTGATAGTAACCCCGGTGGTCTAGTGGTTAGCCTCCAAAATTAGTACCAGGTACCAGGTAAGGCCAGGGTGTTGAACCCTGCCCTCTGCCATGCTGAGGGCTTGATGTTGAAACCCAATCGACTGTACGAAGCGCCTTACAGCGCCTGGCTTGTGTACGCAAAGTTGTTATTAGACGCGAGTCGAAGAGGGAAGAAAAATCCTGCAGTTTTTTCTCGCGACAAAACAAAGGCACGTACTATACCCATGTGCCGTACGTAGTGAGGAGGGGAGAGCACAGAAGAGCCTGCTTCGTGACTTCGTGACCCCTGGAATCTGAACTGCCACAATTTACAGGGAGGGAGAAGGAACAAAAAAGGGGCGGAGGTTGATACCTCGAAGTAGATGGGAAGGAAGAATTGGAAAAAAAGTGTCTACGTACGTACGTAACGACTTCGCCCGGCTTGCACCAAATAGTACATGTTCCACTATATTGATGGCTCTTCAGTACATGTTCATCCCGAGAAATTTATTAGAGATGATACTTGTCAGTAACCATCATATTCGTTACTCGATTACACTTACGTCATCTGGTATACATTTACGCATTCTATGTACAACAGACAATTTTCCAGTCTGAGTTATAGTAGGATAGCAGCAGCTACTGTCTTTTTACGCATATTATACTGCTGTGCACCCGTACGCACAGAATAAAGTCCCAATGACGAGTAGTGCCATGGATCTACTGTTGTGGTACGTACGTACATGATCTACGGTAGACAGCACATTTAGTACGTGCTATCATTGGTGCATAATGGACAGGATATCTTCAGTATCCCTCCGAGACCGGTAGCATAGTTTTACTGTTACAATGTAGTTCTGGTTGGAGAAACAGCATAGGCTACACTGGGGTCATGGATATGTACCCCAAGATATGTTGTTCTTTACAGTAAATCTGGGGGTTCTCTTCGTTGTTTTATTTTGAACGGAATTCGAGGGTATTCCCTCATTTTGTTTTTGTTTGACCGAAGTGCAAGGGTCGTCCTTTGTTGCGAGCTGCGAGCGCACACGCGCACCGCCCTCCCCTTTGAGCTCACTCTACTTTTGCTCACCATCATCAGCTTCCAGCTGAGCAATCAATCAACAATGTGGCTTGGGGTCACCACACCATCTTCTTCTTCTCTTCTATGTTGAAGCTTCACGTACAAGTCACCTGACAGTGACTACGTGTTTGCCTCGAACATTTTGACTGTGTATTGCCGGCCATCGGCAATCGAGTCTAGGCGTACACACCAGCTACGAGCTGGTACACACGCCAATCGCCATACCTAATAGGTTATGCGCCATGAGCCTTAATAAAATTTCCCAGTCGGTCCACGGTTCGTCGGGGTTAAAATCGTGTGTGTGTACTACTGGACTAGATATAAGCTGTATTTCCTGCGTGAGGCTATATAAAACTGTAAGTAGGGGCGATCGAAGTATCGGACACTACTTGCAAAGATGAGGTTCGACCAAATCCGTCTCACAGCTGTTCTTGTTTAATTTTGTAAATGTGACACGGGAAAATGTTGCAAAAAATGTCGGGAGTAACCCTCATAAAACCGCAGTCCCGTTTTGGGGACAAACCAGTCAAATAATAGGTAGTTTGCCCCCATTACGGAACTGCGGTCCTAAAAGGATCAAAAAGCAAGTCGTAGACGTACAGCAGTACCGGCCTCTTTGCACTCACTCGTGAGCTCGTATGTAGTACCAGTAAATACCGCGGTAGTACCTGGTGAAGTACCAAGGATGCAAGATACTGGTACGCGGCTATTACCCGTACTGAAACCCATACATGTGGCATTTCGTCTTTTTCTTGCGGGAATGCAAACCATGAAGAGCTCCCTGGTAGAAAACGCCTCGATACACATTAAAACCCCCGGGATACTGTTTCAGATGCGGTACACAGCGGGACCGAGGACGCTTTTCCGCGCCGGCCATTACCGGTACTGAAACCCATACATGTGACATTTCGTCTTTTTCTTACGGGAATGCAAACCATGAAGAGCTCCCTGGTAGAAAACGCCTCGATACACGTTGAAATCCCCTGGAGACTGTTTCAGATGCGGTACACAGCGGGACCGAGGACGCTTTTCCGCGCCGGTTTTCACGTTTTCCATAAAATGGTGTGCTGCCTTCGCTTGCATTGCTCCAGCTTTCAACATCACACAGACACAAAAAAACAATTCGCTTAGGGAGGCACTGACTACGACTACGATCGATTTAATACATCAATTAACCGCTCTCTGTCTACAGCTGTACCAGGTCGTCTATATATATTTTGTAAATACCTACAAATAAAATATACCTGGTATCTGCGGAAGGAGAGATATACCAGCTATACCTGAAATTTGGTCCAATTAAATATTTATCGCGCGAGTGACACACAGCAGAAGTCCTTCGACGCCCGGCGTTCAGAGCGGATATCGGCGATTTCCCTTGAACGGGGATGACAAGAATGCACCCCCTGTCTTCAAAAGCCTTGCGATATTTCAGATAGGGGTAATGGCGAGCGGCAACGAGATTTATTAATAGCTACATTGGGCATTTTTTTTTTTTTTTTTTTGCTCATCCCATTTATTATCTTCGCACATCTTCTTCTCTCTCTCCTTCCAACTCGTAACTCAGATCCGGGGTCACATAGCAGGCTCCTCTACCCCCTTCCCGCTACGGTACGTGCCTTCATTTTTATCGCGAGAATATTTCAGCCTTTTCTTCCCTCGTCGACTCGCATCGAATTGTGCCTACCCACGCTGCAAGGCGCTCTCAACAATTGAATCCTTTTTTATTTTTACATGTGCAAATAAAGTCAAATGTCCGACCCACCTGGGGCTCGAACCCAGGACTCAAAACTCAAGTAGAATTCGAGGTTAACCACTTGAACCGCCGAGGCGACCGGATTTAATTACCGGTCCGTCATTCACAGCTCACACATGCGGTAACATATCATACGAGTGTATTCTTCACATTCAACCATAGTTTCTCAACACCCGTCGACATCCAACACATCCAGTGTTTAGTACCGATATGCTTCAATGATCCTATCATTGATGATGAAGAAATACAAGCCCAGAGTGGTCACAAAACTGCGAAACAGCACAGAATATTGCTATGCAGTGAGCAGAGTAGACCAAAGGGCAAACGTCATGTCAACGTACTGGACACGACACACGACAGGCACGACATGCACATCGTTAGCATACCGTTGAAAAAGAGAAACATCGAAAGAAAAATGAAAAGTACATACATCCCTGGTAGTATAGTACCCGGTATACAAATAAATAGTATTCGATAATTCTCCTTTATTGATAAAAAATCACATATATATTTATACATGCATGCATCCTGTTTTTTTTTTCGGGAGTTTTTCACTGCTGTGGTGGGCATTCTCGACACTAAAATAGCGCAAACACACACACATTTGCACCCTACCCTGTTCCCGCTCGACACATATTTGCACCCTACCCTGTTCCCGCTCGACACATATTTGCACCCTACCCTGTTCCCGCTCGACACATATTTGCACCCTACCCTGTTCCCGCTCGACACATATTTGCACCCAACCCCGACCTGATCCTACCCGGACCTGATCCCCCCAACTTCACCCTGGGTATAAAAATTAGGAGCCACCCCTAAGGGGCCCATTGCACCCTGATCCCACACGCCGACGAAAATCTGCAACAGCAGTAGTATGTGTGTGTTCTTCACATTAAACCGTTCCTTCTTCTACCCGTCGACATCCAGCACATCCAGTGTCCGTGCCGATTCTTCGATCCTAGAGAGTTACAAGTTACGAGTTCTTCTGTGGTCACAAACGCACGCCACAGAGATACTACATTGTGATGCAGCAAGCAGAGTAAACGCGATGCCATGTCATGCATGCTGGATACGACACACACGAGGATACAAGATTCTATGATAAATTAGAGATAACAAAAAGGAAAACAAAACAAAAAAATCAGAGAGAAAAAAGAAAGACGAAGGAAAAAAATTGTCGTGCCTCCCTCAGGAGATATGGCAAACACTTACAAAGAACGAGCTAAAGATACAGCACCACTACATACTACAAAAAATACAGGGTAATACTAGGAACGAAGGGAAATAACAGGCAAGCCGAAGAACTAAACACCCTCCAGGTAGCAGTTTGTGGCACGAGTACTCGAAGCATACCCAGGTTCTCCCTACCAGGCGGTTGGTACCTTGCTATCCCGTCTACCGTCTCCGTCCTGCTTTCGTCAACTATGCACAGCCAGCAGTAGGTGCTGTGCACACACCACCTCCTGCTGCAGCAAAAACAGCAACCACGCACGACGTCTGCAGAGTAGCACACGGCAACCATAGTAGTGTCGAACACCAAGGTACGTGGTACCATTATTATAGTCTACCCAGCAGACTTCACCCAACGTTCTTGAGCACTATGGTTGAAGCAAATTGCTGTGTACGAGACAAGAGACACTATTTATTGCAATACCATGGTATTTGATACCGTAGTAATTTTATCAGCCGATGGTTGTGACACGGGTCTGATTGCCTTGTGGTTTAGGGTCCAATCTCCCAAGGGGAGGGTAGATTGTAGAATACCACTGTCCCATGATATAAGGATCGGTTTCACACTATTAATAACTGTTCAATCAAATATTTCTTAAATTTCGGGACAAAGTGGTACAGATTACCACATATTTGATTGGAAAAATGGGTAGACATCTACGAGACGAAAGGCACGCAATAAACTGCGTACGTAACCCTAACCTTGCACGAGTATTGTAGCCTCAAGCCAATAAACCTGGGTTCGCGAAGAATTCGGTTTGGTTGCGTTTCTGGTGGTCTTATTTCCGTGTGTGTGTTCTTCACATTAAACCGTTCTTTCTACCCGTCGACATCCAGCACAACCAGTGTCCGTGCCGATTCTTCAATCCTTGCAGTAAGCACAGCAGTGGGCAATGAAAAGCGCATGTCATCATACTATTAATATTAATAGATACGACAGGCACGACATACACGTTCTATGAGATAGAAACGAAAGGAAACAATCAACAAAGAGAAACAAAAACGAAGAAGACAAATCGAAAGAGAAAAGAAAAAAATGGCAATCCCAAAACCCGCGAAACAAGACTTGCTGGGGGAAAAAGTGACCAAAATGACGTACACCTGTACCTGTAAGTATCCGAAGGTTGGGTATCTCCGTGGGTTGGGTGGCAAACGGGGCAACTTCTGGTCGACCACGAAGCGCCTTCGGATTCATCTGTTTGATCGATCAGCTCCTCGTGTTCGTCGGTTCCAAATATTTTGAAAACCCAACCACATTGGATTGTCGCAAAATCACCCATGACTCTTTTAGGACCGCAGTCCCGTTTTGGGGACGAACTACTTGCAATTAAAATACTGCTGTTCCCAACATGGGACTGCGGTCCTTAAAGGCTTAATACCAAAGATGTCGGGAAGATATCGGGAAACAGCACTTTTACCCCCAGCCAAACAGCGTCAAGCAAATGCCTATTCCGATGAATAGTAGAGACAGTCCAGACGAAAAAAAAACGGGGGCGCGATCATAGTTTTGACAAATAAATGACTTACTTTGCACTAAAATAAACATGGCGTTCAGATATGCAGCAGCACATGACGCTGAGTATAGCTGCCGCACACAGCACTACGTACATACATACTGGTAGTACATGCATACTGGAATCAGTGTATCCATCATGAAGATTATTTTTTTCATATAAACCGAGGGAACCAGCCGATGGGGATGGGCTAAACCAGCGCAAAGCAAACGAGAAAAAGGGGTTTCCCCAAAGATGTGAGGATATTTCTACCAGGGGAGGAAGGGACATGTGTCTGGCCAGACGGCCGATTCGATTTGAGTAGGTAGCCTATTGATAGACTGGCAGACAGCCTACCGGGTAGCTTAGCGTTGCTATGTGCTATCAGTCCCTTCTGGCTTGCTTTCTTACCAGGTACAAAGTTTGGGTCAACCATATTTTATATTAAGTTGGTGAGCTCTACTGCTCGAAACTTGGACACATTTTTTTATACGCATCAGCACATCATACGAATACCCACAAAGTCGTCATTAATACCGATAATCCGGTCGCCCCGGTGGTTCAAGTGATTAACCTCGAATTCTACTTGTTTAAGTCCTGGGTTCGAGCCCCAGGTGGGTCGGACTTTGACTTTATTTGCAAAAATAAAAATAAAAAAGGATTCAATTGTTGAGAGCGCCTTGCAGCGTGGGTAGGCACAATTCGATGCGAGTCGACGCGGGAAGAAAAGGCTGAAATCTTCTCGCGATAAAAATGAAGGCACGTACCGTAGCGGGAAGGGGGGAGAAGAGCCTGCTATGTGACCCCGGATCTGAGTTACGAGTTGGAAGGAGAGAGAGAAGAAGATGTGCGAATATAATAAATGGGATGAGAAAAAAAATAATATAATAATAATGAGCTGTGAGTCGGCGCACCGACATTTCGGGGACTACCGACAGGTATGAGAGCAGTAGATAAAGTGACGTTTTCCCATTTTTCCCCCTACCGTTCGTTATCTTCCCCCTTCCGTTTCTCTCTCTTTACTATTAATACTACGGTGGACGATAGTCAATAGGACCTATTGTATACATAAAAACCTACATATTTAACCGTTTTTACTAACTAACAATATTTGGCCCTACTAACTATGGCCCCCCGTAATATTAAATATTAATAGTTCTGTAGTCGCAACACAGATCCGGGGTCACACAGCAACAGTTTAGTTCCTCCTCCCCGCTTCCCACTGCGGTTCGTGCCTCAATTTTTTATTGCGATAATAGTTCAGCCCTTTCTTCTCGCGTCTAATTGCGCAGTGGAACCATTTGCGTTAAAAATATCTCGATATTAAAATCAACATAAACTTATACCAGTTACGTATTGACTACGAGTGGTAATGCGTTGGATCGAGTAGATACTCAGTCGCTTCTCGGACGCGCCAAGCCGGTCGCCCCGGTGGTTCAAGTGGTTAACCTCGAATTCTACTTGTTTGAGTCCTGGGTTCGAGCCCCAGGAGGGTCGGACTTTGACTTTATTTGCACATATAAAAATAATAAAGGATTCAATTGTTGAGAGCGCCTTGCAGCGTGGGTAGACACAATTCGATGCGAGTCGACGAGGGAAGAAAAGGCTGAAATCTTCTCGCGATAAAAATGAAGGCACGTACCGCAGCGGGAAGGGGGTAGAAGAGCCTGCTATGTGACCCCGGATCTGAGTTACGAGTTGGAAGGAGAGAGAGAAGAAGATGTGCGAAGATAATGAATGGGATGGAAAAAAAAAAGAAGCTAATGTGCTTCTTCACTCGTACGAAGGCCATCATATACCATATCAATACTTAAAATCAATAGTAGTTGACTCGAGGTAAAATACGGTAAGTGGTCATTTGCGCGTCTCCGGCGGCGGGTCCAGCGGGCGCTCCCTCCGAAAATGCCTACTATGGCGGGCCTTCTTGGAACGCTGCTGGCGGGGGCCCGGCGCCCGGCCCCCCTCGGTCGCGGGAGGGGAAGGCTGATATTCTGATTTTTCAAGTCAGTCGGGAAGTTGGTTGGCATGGCATCAGTTGGCGAAGCCAGTCGACTGGCTCACTTGAGCAGTCCACTTCACTAAAAAGATCGGCTATTCATATATAGTCTCGGTTAACCCCTTTAGCACCGCACTCCCATATGTGGGGACAAAACACTCTAAATTAAAGTAGCTGTCCCCAAAACGGGTCCTAAGAGGGTTAAGGCGCCTATAATACGTGCGTGGCGAACTAGAGAATACCTGTGGAACGAATAGTTATCGGTTGTCACTCGTAAATCCCTGCGGACTCACGGCTGCTTGAAGGGATCGCAGTCCCGCTTGGTGACAAAGCAGTCGATTTCTAACTAATTTGTCCCCCCAAACGGGACGGCAGTCCTACAACGGTCAGCTTGCCGTCTCTGGTGTGGGCATGCAATGTAAGGAAAAAATGGAGAGGGGGGAGCAAAGCCTGCTACAGCAAGCAGTACGAATGTGATCTCGGGTCTGAGTTATACGACTATTAATATCAACAGCAGCGAGAGAAACCAGACGAGCGAAGAAAAGAAGAGATATGCATGCGGTGAAGTTTCGATCGCATGGTCGACGGATCACATCCATGAAGATTAGAGCCGGTCTTCCTGCAACTGAACCGAAATACGAGTGCTGTTGCCGTGTCAACGCTTCTGATTCAAGTTGAACATGGTATTACTAAAAAGTGGCGATTTTCTCTCCTCTCTCAAACAAGATACAGCAGTTAGGGTCCCACTTGAGTGCGGTGGGTCGCCAGACGACAATATCCTGAGACCTCGTACTCAGGACATAAGGAAACGAGGAAACATTAGAGTACAAGGTACACTCAATAGTATGGGGGCTGCATGAACGAACGCAGAGGAGAGGTATCACGGCACAACAGCAGTAGCAGTAGTCATGAAGCCATCACGGTCATCAAGGCCCCTAGGCGACACGCTGCTGTACAGGAGCACAATTAGAGAGACGTTCGGTTAATTCATGTAAGATTCACATGTTCATTCCCGTACTATTAATATTATTAACAAGAGCAATTGGTGACAATGAGGCGCGACCTCAATAATACATGCAGTAGTCATATCTGCGATGCATCATGCTGGGCGAATACGGATTATTCTGTAATGTTGGTGAACAAAGACGAACGAACATCTATGTACGTACGCGGTCGTGCGTATACGTGACATTTGGGTCCATTATTTTTTAGAACCAAAAAATGAGTGGGTTTAGCAGTTTGGGAGAAGGGATCTTTAGGGATGTTTTCACTTGAAAAATGTGTAGCGTGGTCTGCACTTCGGAATCGTCGTCCGCATCTGAGAAATTTCCTGGTTCGATGCAAACTCGGCGTAGCCTCGTTTATGGCGAGTTTTGGCCCGTTTCGGCTGCGGTTTGGGGTCAGGGTTAGGGTTAGAGTCAGGGGTTGGGTTGGGTCTTCGCCCGTGCCTTGATCCCAACAGGAACCAAAACATCCGAACAGCCTACCAACCTAAAGATCCCTTCTCCCAGATTGTTAAAGGTCCTCAAAAAATCGTTAGCAGCAGCAGCACAAGTGTCGGCGGCATGTTCTCGCAGCAGAAGTGGCGGCGGCAGCAGCAGCGGCAGCAGCAGCAGCGGCAGCAGCAGCAGCAGCAGCAGCAGCAGCAGCAGCAGCAGCAACAATAACAGTTGGGCACACGAGGCCAGGATCAGCGTCGCTATACGCTCGGCTTGTCGGTCTGACTCAACTCTTGAACCCTTTCACTTTGTCGTACACATACTCGCACTCGATTTTGTTGTGTTTGCTAGTTCCTACCTCGAATTTCGGCAGCATAATTTGAAGACGAAAAATCTGCACCTGACAGGTCTTGTCCAACATGAACAGCTTCTCGTAGCAGGTGCCACCACTACTACTACTGATGTACGACATCTACAGCACAGCTTCTCCAGCAGCAAAACAGCACCAGCAGCAGCAGCAGTAGGACACACGAGGGCAGGGTCAGCGTCGCTGTACGCTCGGCTTGCCAGCCTAACCCTTGAACCCTTTGTACACGACCTCGATTTTGTTGTGTGCTTCCTGGTTCCGCACTCATAATTTGAAGACGAAAAATCTACAACCTGACATGCGTTCAACAGAGCGAGCTGCTCGTAGCAGGTGCCACCACTACTATTAATACTGCTGTACAACATCTACAGCAGATCTTCTCCTGCATTTGCGTCCCCTCGTCAGTAGGAGGGTGGGCCTGACAATACCACCTGCAGCATGTCTCGGGGACATAGCCCGAACGTTTTGCTGTGGGCAGGCACAGTCTGCTTACGAGTACTCGTAGAGTTGGGTCTTGTTAGGTGGAACTCAAAAAACGAAAATCCTCATGATATTTTACGTTTTTTTGTTCTGTTTTTTGTAAACCATGGCCCGACCATGTGCCTACACAAGTTGCCGCACCTAGCTCGACCAACTGCGAACGAGTTACCACCGCACCAGCACGAGAAGGTTTCGTTTGTGTGTGTGCGAGTACAGAGCCCGACAGGACTGGAATTGGTGCCGTGTGCTTTGAGCGCGGTCGACAAACTTGGCCGAAAAAAATATTGAATCACGATGACACACAGAGAAACTAAAAAAACAAGGCACCCTACTCTCGTATACGACTCGTTATGAAAAGGCTTTTTTTTCCTTTGGAAAACCAAGAAAAAAAAAGGCCCGCGCTTCGCACTCGCGCGCCTCATGACAATGTCACACAGTCTGCACTGCTACTACAGTAGTACTGCAGTAGCTTCATTTACAGCGCTCAGCGGGAAAACACGCATGCATCTGTCCTCACGCAGGCCAGTCCGGATGTACAACTGTACCACTAGCAGCAGATTATGCAATATAGGAGGACGACCCACAATCCTTGCTCCACGACACACCCCGTTGGAGGCGTGGCACACTTTGACGGTGAATCTTCACGGGGGTTTCGGCCGTGTACCAAAATCCAAAAACCCACCCACCCAACTGGACCCTATGGCACGAACCAGAACCCTACGGCAGGCAGTGATCAGTGCTGGGATGCTGTGCCTGCTTCAGCTTCGGCCGGCTTGGTTGGTGTGCTTGGAAATATTCCACACTTTGAATAACAGAACACTTGACGATTTATGCTAATGGTAGGCGTCAGCTAAAAAAAAACGTAACATTATCTTACTACGTGAACTACTTTCTGGATTTTGTCATAACATAGTGATAGTGTGTTATGATATTGGCGGGAGATCGCGTAAACATTATCTTAGAGTGTTAACCTTGATCCCGTACTGAACGCAGTATATGTGTTGCGGTGTTAGGGTATGCAGTCCATAGCGAGTAACACTACTGCATGTTAGCGATATCAGTCCGTAGTGAGTAACGTTACGTTAGTGTGTTATTAGTAGCGGGATTCTTACTTGCTACCGCAATACCAGTACCCTTAAGACGGATAACGTACCCCCGCTGTACGTAAAAACCCGAATACTGCGAGTACCTGAAGCATTTTCTCTCGGAAATATTTATCTCGGAAATACTTCGTTCTCGGGTAATGGGAGCACCTGTGCAGCGTTTTGTAAAACACATTAATGCATTACTCGTAATTCGAGTTTTCTAATCTTAAGGGCGCCAAAAAAATTAGGGGGGTTCGACGCATACTGCGGGTACTGCAATACCCGCAGTATTTCGGGGCTCAATACGGTGGATTACTGATGCACCTGGGGTATTTCAGGGTTCTGTACTGCGGGTACTGCCAAGTACTGGCAGTGTTTCGTCCGTTCGTGTTGCGAGTACTCGAAGTATCAAAAGACAGAATACTCTCAATATGCGCAGTAAAATGGCGTATACTTCGACCATCTGTGCACGGTTTCGATAATTTGGTGCCTTTTTCATTGCACAAAGCTTTCACAGATGATCCCGCGAGTGTTAGATTTGCCAGGGTAGCTACCAATAGTTACTTTCGGGGGGGGGCACCTGGAGTACTTGGAGTACTGGCAGTATTTACGGGTTCAATACTCTTGATACTCTGGAGTACTACAAGTATTTCGGATGTTTGCACTGCGGGCACTGCTTGCACTCGAGGGTCTGTACTGCTCATGCTCCCATTACTCGCAGGTACTTGGGCCATCAGCACTAGTGCTCATATTCTCAGTACTCGGATTGCGAAACGTGCTCGACACTCCGAGTATAGTCGGGTATACTAGGGACTGGAGGCATCTGTGAAACTCGGTACGAGTTATACTTGAACTATTAATATACAGGACTGGACAGAAACTAATGTAGTTGTAAACAACGACCCAGTCAGATAATTTGACAGGTCGAAGCTTACACCGATCCGTATCATCTCGTTGCTGCGCACGCTGTTCGTATCATAGTGAATAATACAGCGGGTACAAACACACCTCCCGGTTCGTTGTGCATAAACATCCCGGTCTTACGTACGGACGAGATACTGACGTCGTACACGTACACATACGTCGTTGTTCATACGTAGGTACTTGGGGCACGCGCGCGTGTGTGTAGTACTGCTGTTGTGTTATTACGGGGGGCCATAGTTAACAGGGCCAAATATTGTTAGTAAAAATGGTTAAACATATAGGTTTTTATGTGTACCATAGGTCCTGTTAACTATGGTCCCCCGTAATAGTCGGTTTCAGTAAACCCGCTCTCACGTATACCCCCCCCCTGTCCGGTCTCGAAAAGACGAAAATACAAGGATTGTGGGGTGTCGGACCTTGTACCCGAGTTGGTCGAACGCTCTCAAAATGAGAAAAAATCGAAAAGACAAAGGATTGTGGGGGTGTCGGACCTTTTGTACCCGAGTTTGTCGAATGCTCTGAAAATGAGCAATGTTCGTAGTGGTGGGATATCGCGTTCAAGGTTAGGTGATGCGCGTCGGAAACGTTTTAAATGATAGTTTTGAAGCACGCAGCAGCACACAACAACACACGCGTAGCAGCAGCAGCAGCAGCAGCAGCTAGGCCGGTCAAGTGAGTGAAGGCACCCGCCGAAACGTGGCACCGGTCGTCTTGCTAGTTGCGACGCCCAGTGATTACTGCCTAACGCTGTGCTACACTACAATCTCTGTTTTCTTTGTTTGGTTTTCGTTCGCTTTGTTGCCCTATTTATTCCCTTCCAGGTCGATGTTACCCCGTGCCCTGCCATTTGGCGTCGGCTGCGTTATCGTTACATTTTCCTTTTTTTTCCTTGTTGTGTTGACCTTATTTTTCAGCCCCCCTTGGTACGTCTGTCTCTGTTCTCTTTTGTGTCGATTGTGTCGACTTTGATCCCCCAGCTGGACTGCTCGTTTTTTGTTTTGTTAGATTTTTTTCTCTACCCTCTTATTACTGCTCGTTTTTTGTTTCTTGTTGTCAGCTCTTTGTCTACCCTCTTATGGCCTTCTTGCCTTACGTCTGGTCTTCTCGTGGCGTCGTTATGTTGGTCCATCAGCTGGTCATAGCATAGGACTGATTGTACCAAGCAAACAGCAACCTTGTCTTCGGGACTCGGCCTGCTCCCTGAGCGCATCTATGCTTCGTTTTTCTTTAGGTTTTATTTTTCTCTTCCTTCTTAATTTTTTTTTTTTCGGTTTTGTTTTTTTTAGCCCATTATGGGAAATTTTCGAAGAGCTCGATTTTTTTGCCGAAAACCCGGGAATTACTCGACGGGGCTGTAAAAAACGGGATACTCCTCGGGGTACTCCCGTTAATTTTCCAAGAGCTTTCTTGAACAGTTTGCCGTTGGTCCAGAGTCGTAGTTGGACTGTGCGTCCATATTGCCATTTCTGAGAACATGATTTTTCACCACAAATCTTCGAAGATCCATTACTTCAGCCCCAATTTCTGACAATCCTATTTTTGATCCCCCAGAAAAAATTGATTGGCTGCTCCAATAACAAACTAGGACTCCGGGAAAACAGGAAACTATTCCAGAAAGCTCCGAAAACTCCGGGGAGCACTCCAGTCTACCCGTGTTTTCGACTGTCCCGCCGAGTAAAACGCGGACAATCGGCCTAAAAACTCAATTCCTGGAGGCCAAGTCTAAAGTAACACGGGGCAGTTGATGCCAGCTATCTACCAATCATACCACTGTATTCACGCGAGCCGCGCCAGCTATCTATCAATCAAATCGCTGTATTAACGCGAACAACGCGAAATCACGCCGGGCACAAGCAAAAAGAAGACAGACAACAGCTCGCAGCTTGCACACCCGCAGTCACGTGACGATTGACCTTCGATCTCGACATAAGATCAACCCACGGTCAACGAGCTTCGTACCAGGCAAGGTCAATGAGTGTAAAATGGTGGTCTCGAAGGTATCATTGGCATCCGTGGTCTAGGGGGCGAGAGGTTGGCCGTGGCATCCTACGCTCTTCGTCCAAACCTTCAAAAAAACTATTTTGCGCCAACGGAGAGGGATCGAGAGTTTTTGTCGTCTGTTTTCTACACACGAGCTGCCAAATACCTGGTATGTTTTTATTAATAGTAGACCCCTGGCCCACCCACGCCACATATCACCGACCGAGCACTATGACACTAGCATGAGTCGGAGCCCCTAACCAGCGCGCTTCGTTCAGAGTTAGTGACGCAGTCGTTAGGTATGTCGATCGATGTCGAACCTGAAAAATGGTCTATTTCTTGCCTTCGGAGAGGGATCGAGATCTTTTTTTTTAATCAGACGCCTGGCCGGCCCACGCCACATATCACCGATCGAGGTGTGAACCCTGGGACACTAGGGTGGGTCGGAGACCCTAACCAGCGCGTTCCCTTCAGATTTCATGTCGGAGTCGTTGGTTCTGTCGATCGATGTCCGCCAAGGATTTTCAGAGAAGTTGGCTCTAGTCTTCAGAGCCTGCCAGAACAGGGGTTTCATATACCTTGCGCGGCTCGCAATTAAAGTCCGCGAAAGCTGTCCCGTGACGTTTAAAATTTCCTTTCCTCTAACCCAGAAATAATTTCCCATAATAGTTGGTCTTAACCCTCTTCGTGTTTTCATTTCTTTTTTCTTTTTTTTTCCAGAGTGCATATGATACGTTCCTGGTGTTATTCGGTTGTATATTTATTTTATCATCACTTTTATTTCCCAGCCTAACTCATAGGAGGTTTCACCCTCTACAAACTTCTGGACAAGCCGTGGTCGCAGGTGTCTACCCTTCTCCCCCCCGGTACGTGCCTTTATTTTTTGTCGCGCATAGGGTTCAGCATTCTCACTGCTGGTCGGTTTTCATCGAATGTACCTAACTCACGCTCTCGCGCTTTGCGCCAATCAATTTCCTTCTGCAAGAAAATGCCACTACGAGCATGCACTCGGTGAGACTTGAACCCACGAAATTAATCTTTGATAGGCACGCGGACCACCTACCAAGCCACCGGGGATTTGCTTGGTGTGCAAGTGATACGAATTGGTATATCACAGCTTGTTAGTATCGTTTCCCTTACGGACTGGTATGATACTGCTGCCGTGCGCACTATTAATAGTTCGTACTTGTTTGTTCTCCCATCGAGAGGCATTTTGGTTACAGCCTATTTCGAGACCACTGGCTGGCAGGATTCAGATCAATAATGTGCGAACGAACATCATCGCCATGCATCCTATCTTTGGAGATGGCCTCCACTGCCCTCACAACAAAAAACAAATATGAATACCACCACCAACAACGGTAACACCTGCGACAAGGTTCTACTGCTGCCTGTGCTCAGCTGGTGGTGGTGGTGGTGGTGGTGGTGGTGCCTAACTTGAGGATGGTAGTTGGTGGGTGGTCTCTGATACCTTCTATGAATACCTGGTACCTGGTATGTTTGATGCTCCCACGACGACCCCTGGTACCTGGATAGACGATTCAACTAGACCAAGCTTCGCGAACTAAGGATGGCTTCGAACACGAGTAGAGGAGGATCGAGACGTTGTTTAGGGCAGAGACCCCGTCGGCTTCGAAATCGGTGGTGCTTTCGTCGCGCACGGTGACAGTGAGTAGGCCACGTACGCACCATATGATATGATTACCTCAGAGCGGGGCCGAATGATACGATCTCAGCCAAGTTTTAAAGTAGCGACAGCACTGCTGCTATAAAGCAGCCGCGAGTCGCCGTGGCCACGACACGCACGGCGTTATGAGTTGTACTTTGCCAATCTGCGACTTGTGGAGACGGTGCGGAACATGCCGGCGTAGGAAGAAGCGCGCGTTTTGAATGAGTGTTGATCCACTTTGAGTTGCTATTCGTATGATAAACTGGGCATCAAAGATCACTTGATTAACGTATCGTTTTTGGGGCATCAGGCGAACTACTAGTACAGCACACATACTTACGTAATGGATACCTGGTACCTGGTAAAGTGTTGCGGCACCAATATGAAGACACTACATCCTTATATTCGCGTTCAGTAGGACTGTGAGTTGGCTGACAAATAGTTGCCAGCTAGTTATTAGTTGGCTAGGTATTCTAGCTAGTTGCGGCGGTGCACACTATCCAGCTATTTTTCACATTCGTGTTTCCTTGCTTGTAGGAAGGCTCGTTTGGAACGGGGTACTGGTACGTATTTCCCGGCGACTCAGGCAGTACTACCACGCTGCGAGCACACAGAGAGGTAGGTCTCTGCAATTCATGGCGTATCAACCCATCGCCATCGACTGTGCCGGTGCCGATGATGGCAGGGCCGAAGGTGCCGGCAGCACCGAGCCTGGCCTGTCAACAGACCAAGGCAGTGTTAGAGCGTCCGTCGAGCATAGTCTAATGGGGCACGTACCTATTCAGCGAATACCTTAAAGCCCGGACACTAAAACCTCGTAGAGCACGGAGGGTATCGCATGGTATTTGCTATTAATAGCTCAACTATGAACCGTTCTTGAATCGCTGTATCACTGACTGTGGATACATCTGTTTTATATTCTCATGTCATAGAAGAGGGTCCAATCTGTTTTTCTATCTTACTTTTTTTGTGTCATTTTACTGGGTGGAGTGCCACTGGGTGCCGCACGAATATTTACGTATTTGCCGTCACGACAAAGTCTAACGCCAATAAGAGACCTGAATACGGGAACGGCATGCCCATGTTTCTGGTGCATTCCTATAAAGTCTGATAAACCAAGACGAACTTTAAAAAATTACTAATGTCAGTTAGTTGGCTAGCCAACTAATAACTAGGCGGGAACTCCAGCCAACTCACAGCCCTACCGTTCGGAGTGGTAACTGGTATTAATAGTTCTTCATATTTAATAGTCTACCAGGTATTCATCTATTAATCGTACGTAGTGGTCGATTTCTACGGCAGTAGGCTACTCGTGTAATAGTCCACCAATGCTGCGAAGAGCTGATGCTATTACAGAGTTCGAATCCCACGTGGGTCGAACTTTCGTGTTTATTTTCGAAAATACGTTTTAAACGGAATCAACTGCTGAGAGCGCCTATGAATGATAACGTTAAACGTGTCGGTAGGCGCGATCCGGTGCGAGTCGAGGAGGGAAGAAAGGGGTGAAGTCTTCCATTAATAGCGAAAAAAAATGGTGCAAGAGGCAAGAAACGTTCGTAGTGGGGACGGGGGAGAAGAGCCTGCTTTGTGACCCCGGATCTGAGTTATATAGTTACAAACAGGAAGGATAGAAAAAAACAAGGGCGAAGAAAATAAATGGGATGATGAGAGGACGAAAAAAACAATACTATTAATACACAACAAAAACGTGTGATTTGCCCAAACTCACCACGCTCTGAATTTTTCGCAGCATCGGACCGCCGTCTCTGCTGTTCGGGACCAGGCAGCACAGCAGGTGACGTACTACTGCCGCTTGTAGTTCCTGAAGTACCTGGTAGCTCTTACAAGTATTGATAGTATGATACCAGTGCAAAAGTGTAGAAAAATCAACACTCGTGGCGGGGTAAATTTCCCCCAGGCGGGTGGTTCTTTCTCTCCTCTTCGGTCTGTGAGTTGCATGTGAGAGGTGCACAGAGGACAAGACGGCGGTGGAAAAGTGGGAAACGAAGAGGATCATCACTAAACATTATAAACAGAGTTAGTCGCTCACGTGGATCGTTTCGTTGGACGTGTGGATATGGAACCAACCCCATAAATATACGCATGTATGTACAACAACAGAAGGAGTAGAAACGACGATACATGCGCACTGCTGGACGCTGCTACAGCTCAATATATTTATTTTTATTTGCCTTCTGACAATGTGCAGGGCGTTATCCATTCAAAATGAAAAAGCTGACATAATTCATCGAATACCACTAACTTCATCAAACCAATTCTCCTTCCCTGCGTGTACTCACTTGCACCCCCACCATTTACCGAGATATTTTACCTACTATGTATCTATACGCCACGCTTCCTACTCCGCATCTACATTCCACCCCCACGCCATGGGAAGTAGTCCTCCCTCCTCCTCCCTTCTCCCCCTGGCGGCCTGGCGGTCTCGCAGGGCGAGCTTATATATACTGTCGGCGCCGCCGCCTCTGCTGCTGCTGCTGCTGCCGCTGCTTGTGCATAACTATGCGCACCGGTACGGCCGTGTACGTAGCTGTCAGGTTGTGTTATTTAGAGAGTCATATATATACGTTTTTTTTTTTTAGTCATCACTTTTACTTTCCAGCTACTACTACCTACCTGGTATTAATAAGAGCTTTTTCTTCTCACCAATCTCCTGAACAAGCCGTGGTCACAGGTAAGTGCCATCCCTTTTTACCCCCCGGTACGTGTGCCGTCATTTTTTTTTATCGCGCATACCTGGTCCCTGGTAGGGTTTAGCATTCCCACTGCCCGTCGATTTTCATCGAATGTTACCAAACTCAGGCTCTCGCGCTTCCCGCTGCTATTGATATTAACACCGGGTCTTCGTATTATAGTCATTTTTCATGAAGTAAAAATCCCTACGACGTACGTATATACGTATGTGTACGAGTGTACGACGACGAGTATGCCACTCGGAGAGATTCGAATCCACGAAGAAACTGGTTTTGATATCGTCGAAGGCACGTTGTATTGGTGTAGGGTGGGTGTAGGTACGTACATACACCGACACAGCAGCAGTAGGTTCAACTTAAGCGTGGTCGTGATTTTCAGTCAACCTCCGTGCTCGAAAGAGGGCGCCGCATGTACGAGGTGGGCTGTTCCACGCCAGCCCTGCCTGGCGATCGCAAGGGCGTGGCTGGTTGCAGCGGCACCCTTCCTTGCAGTCGGTGTGTGTTTCTTCTTCACAAGGCTCGCAAGCTACGTACGTACACCAATCTCGATCAGTCCTCTCGGAATCTGGAAAGCTTCGACGACGAACTCTCAGAACTGCTGCGCGGTGCATGGTCTGCTCAGACCCCCAGGCTGATGTTGGTGTGATCCCCAGGATGCCGAACTACAGCAGTCTGGACCTAGACTATAGGTTCACCTTGCGCGGCACCACATGAATGAGGCGTGTGACAACAGCCTTGTCTCGAACTGTCACGAGAGCTCCCTGTTTTAGGTAGCAATGCACGTGCTACCCCGTCCGCTGGCGGCGGTAAACTAGAGGCCTTCGAGCATCGACAGCAGCAGCAGTTGCAGCTGCAGCCCAGGAGAGGAGTAGGGTCACACGAGAACCAGGTACTGACTGTACACAGAAGATGCTTCGTACAGCAAATGGTTCCTTGTATTATTACTATTTACGGGGGACCATAGTTAACAGGACCAAATATTGTTAGTAAAAATGGTTAAACATATAGGTTTTTATGTGTACCATAGGTCCTGTTAACTATGGTCCCCCGTAATATTAACAAAAACCCAAACAGACGAGGTTCGCAGGGAAGAATTGCGGTCGCTTGCGGGGCCGTATTTGCCTTGACGAGCGGCTCGCCGTGCTGCTGCTTGCTGCACCGACCCGAGAAGATTCCGCATCGCCTTCGACGACACCTCTGCTCCTCTACCCGCTGGAGGCGGTCTTCTGCCCGAGCCATAAGGCACAAGGCACATATGCACAGGCAGTACCTACAACGTCGTGTACGGGTAATGCTGTACCTGGTATACGACAATTTTTCAGAAGGAGGGCCTTGGGAGGGCTGGAAAAAAACGACACACCACACACTCGACCAACAGAAGGTTCTCCTTCTTCTATCTCTGCTCATTCTCCCTTCTCAAGTCTCCATGCATTTCTTACCTGAAAACCCTGTGCTGCAGTCAGTCTCTGCACATAAGCAGAGCGCGACGAGTCCACGACGGTGGCGTGGGAGTTATGGTGTGTTCGGCACGGACAACGACACAGGCAGCAGCTGCTGCGTGATGAAATGCGAAGCCAGGAAGGAGGACAAGGACCGGCAAGCAAAAAAACAGAGTTGGCAGATCGCAGGTCGGTCGGGGACTCTGCGACGTGTGAGTCGTTCGCGATCTGCGGAGACCACGCATGCGGCGTAATTACCGCTCAAATCAAATTGTTTTTAGGGAAGACGGCTCTTTCGATCTGGCACGAGCACGAGGCACGACGAGGCACGAGCACAAGTAAAATCGCTTCTTCACTCTGCAACATGAGACAAAAAAACTTATACCAGGTACCAGGTATATGTGTAGCCTTATTACAGGCAGACATGAGGCGTGAGACATGTAGCAAGCAGGACAGGCATGAGACATGAATGAGAAGACATGAGGCAGAGATCATGATGACGAGGGCATGGTGCAATGCGGGAGCATGATGAACATACTGCTGTCGTAGACACACAAATACATGCATGATGTGATGACGATCAGCAGAGCTGTTATCAGCGTCGTAACATATTGAGACTTCATTCACGTTCGTACTACACCAGGAGGTCCAGAAGGAGATGTCCAAGCGGGTCACCCGCTCACCCCCGTTATGTTTAGTACCGCGGTACGTTTTTGGTACAAACATCCTCAGCAGCGGCGGCGGTGGGGCTTTCATTTGTTCGAGCATACCGCATACGAGCCGGTGCACCATCGGTGCGGACTATTACTGCTGTAAATACACATGCTACTGCTTCAAATATAATGTCATTAATTCAAGTACTCCTGATGATTGATTGTATTCATCATTTATTTGTTGTTGTTGTTGTTGTTGTTGTTGTTGTTGTTGTTGTTGTTGTTGTTGTTCTCACATTAACTCTCTGACGAAGGAGTCCGTGGTCACACTAAAGGTATATTGGTACGAGTATGGTACCTGGTACCTGGTACGTATTTCCAGCGTTATCACACGCGCAAAATACACGCCGAAAGACACCGAATCACCACTGCCGCCGCTGCTGCTGTGAGGATGCTTGCACCAAAAACGTACCGACCGGGGTACAAAACAAAGCTGGCAGCAAGATCAACAAAAAGAGACAGATGCAGTTAGTTGTTGTAAGCCGGTCCAGGTATTTTGAATTGTTGGTAAATTGACAATCAATCTCACCACGAAACCACGGCAAGGTGGGTTTCGAACTCCACAGCAGTAGGCATCAACACGCTGCAGATACCACCGCTTGTAGTCGTAGTACTAGCACCACTCGTACCATTTATTAAGGATAACCACTACTACTCACTCTGTAGACACTAGAAGACTATTTGCAATACGAAAATAAATGGGTATGCTGATGATGAGAGCGCGGGTATAGGCAGCCGCAAAATCGACGCAAGCAAGTGGACGAGAGAACAAATGGCTGGAGTCTTCTCGCGATAAAGATGCAAGGCACGAACCGTAGTGAGGAGGGGGGGGGAGAGTCCGCTATATCAATATTAATAGTAACATTGTCAGAAAGCAAATAAAAAAAAAAAAAAAAAAAAAATAGTAACACCGATCTGAACCAGTGAGTGAGGGAGGAAAAAAAGCATGGGCGAAAAGATGAAGGGTGGCTCGGAGATTGGGATATCATACACTTGACCACCCCCCCCCCCCCCCCCCCCCGGCCCCGCCGTCGGAGGGGCTGACGAACGAAATTCCCCGTTTTTTCTTTGTGTTCGGTGTATGCAGGCATGGTGTGCTGGTTGTGATGTGGGTGAGTGTGTGATTGTGTTGTGTCAGTAAACGGGAGGCGTATACCAACTTTCAAATAACTCAAGATCATACGTATCGCATCGCTCGTACGACATAAAATGCACACCAGGTATATCACTGTGCATGGTCAACACTGGCATCAGATTCTACTCGCATCTAGGTCACCGTTCCACGTTCCACGACTGACTTTATTAGACAGGTTTTCCATGATGGCGTAATATGTGAGTTTCGAAGGCTGTTCGCGATTTTTCCCCGCGTACAGCTGGGCGGCCAAGGTGCCAGTGATGGCACAGGTGCGGTCGGTCAGAGGTCGTTGCAAGGGTATATTAGACCGAACCCTCCTGTGGGCTGTCTTGGCTCGCTTTGGGGTGCCACCTAGAATGCTCACCGTTATCCGCCAATTCCACGACGGCATGCGAGCATGCGTGCGGCTGGATGACGGCGAGTGCTCAGATATGTTCGACGTGAAACAGGGCCTACGGCAAGGGTGTGTGCTCGCACCATTGTTGTTCAACATGTTTTTTACAGCGGTGCTGCGTGTGGCGGAGAAACGTTTCGCTGCTGATAAAGCCATCACGGACAGCTTGGTGCAACTCCAACAAAAGCAGGAGAAGAAGAAAAAGAAGAGGGGGAAGGCACGGGTCGGGCACGCCGACGGACAGGGGAATGATAAAGAGGCCCAGACACTGTGGGCTATGCTCTATGCCGACGATGCAGGCATAGTATCGAGATCACCCAACGGCCTGGAGAGGATGATGACGGTGATCGTGTCTGCATGTGCCGCTTTCGGCCTGACGGTCTCGGAGGCCAAGACGGAGATAGTGTGTCTGCAAACGAAAGATGGGGGGAACGTGCCGTTCACCGTCACCGCCGCCGGCCAAGTGTACAAACAAACGACCGAGTTTGTGTATCTGGGCGGGGCTATCAGCGCAGATTGGACGGGCAGAAGTGTCGAGGTAACGCGTCGACTCCAGAGGGCATGGGCATGCTTCGGACGGTATAAGATGGAAATTTATGACCGCCCGGGTGTGCGCCTACGCCTGAAGGTGCGAATGCTGAGAGCCGAGGTGATCGAAACGTTGCTCTACGGTTGCGTTACTTGGAGCCCGAGCAAGACTGATTACGGTAGGCTACGGGAGGTCCACCACAAGATGCTCCTCCGATGCATCGGGTGGCGAAAACGAAAGCGCGAAGACCACATTCTATCCTATGCTAGCGCGCTTCTCAGGACAACATCTGAAAGCGTTGAGACGACGGTACGCAGACGTAGGCTCTTGTTTGCGGGCTTTGTGACACGAATGGGAGAGGAGCGTCTGCCGAAGAGGGTGATGTTTGGGGAGATGGTTGGGGGTAAGGGTTACTCCGGAGGACAGGAGTGGGACTGGATGAGGTACCTTGAGGAGGACCTCAAGGAGTTCGGCATCAAGCTCGAAGGGTGGCGCGAGGCAGCACAGAAAGCCGGCAGATGGTTCCGACGGGTCGAGGAAGGGGCGGAGGCCTTCATGCGGAAATGGCATACAGATGAGAAGGAGGCATCGGCAGAACGGCATAGAATAGCTGCAACCACGACCACAGCCGTTGACGCCAACGCGAGTGTGCAGAATGGCAGGGAAGAGGGGGGGGGCGAAAGGGGGACGAGGGGGAATGGCGGGGGGGGGGAGGGGAGGCGGTCTGCCCAACAGACTGAAGCCTGGTTATGGCCATCATCGTCATGATGCATTCCTTTCTTTGGGACCCAAGTAACTAGCATGGTGCCATCTGGGCAACTTTGCGTGTCTGTATGCTCCAGTGCCTGCCTTTGGTATTTTCTTTCCCCCCCGCCCGTGATTATCGCTTTTTTGTCCCTTTCATTTTTCTTTCATTCCCGTTTGTACCTCTTTGTGTCTTTGTTAGTATGGTCCGTTTTGCCTTTTTTTTGCGTTTTGCTATCTGCTTCTGTTTTAGTTTTGTTTTTGTTTTTCTTTTGCTTAGCTTCATCTTCTTTTTTTTTAGGTTTTTGTCTGCTATTAATAGTCTCCTTTTTGCTTCCCTGGTGTCCGCAGTGGTGGAGTGCGTATGCTTGTTTTTTGTTTTTTGCCTCTGTTTTTACTTGAGGTATTTCTTCCACTCCAGAGTTATTGGAGCCTGTCCTGCGACCACGGACTGCATTGAATTGTGAGTTAATGTGAGAACAACAACAACAACAATAGATATAATGGAGGATTCGTGGGGTCTATCGATCTTTTTCAACTTTTTTTCACTTTTTTACTTCCCAGCCTTACTCGTGGGAGTTTTTTTTACCCTCAACGAGCTTCTGGACAAGCCGTGGTCACAGGTGTCCACCCTTCTCCCCCCCGGTACGTGCCTTCATTTTTTGTCGCGATCTATAGGTTCGTTGCCAGTATGTACCTGATACGCAGCTGGCAGTTGAGGATTCTTGACGTAAATCGATCTATTGGACATACCAGGTATATATATATATTCGTACGATGCCCTACTCGTAGTTCGTGCCTACTGTATATTCAGCCAACAACGCTGCCGATCCCACGGCTTTCCCGGGCCTTCTGGTCCACCTTCGAGCGAGCTTATACTCGTAGCTACTGCTGTGTGTACCTCGCACTACTGCTGCAGTCGCGGTCACTACGCAGCTAGCTGCTGTGGCCTATAGGTCGCGGCCCATTACAGTTTAGTATTCTATGAATAATATTAATGGTTGTATTTGTGAAAAAAACGTACTTTTTCGAACGTATCTCTCTTCGTACGAGCACTTTTTGGCGAAACGCGAAGAAGCCGTCACGGGAAACCCGGCCGGAAACAGTGGTCGAGAGGTCCGGGCGCGATCCGTGCCCTCTGGAGCGCGTGGCAGGCGCTCTAACGTTTTCCCCCGGCGGGAGTGGATAAAGACGTACGTACGCCCGGGGGACATCTCTCCGGGGCAGAAAAATAAATAAATAAAATAATGGCACACATATTTTATTTTGTTTTGTTGTTTCCCTCCCATTATTAATAACAATAATAATAGCAGACAAGCCGAAAGTTGGCAGAGAAGGGGGGTAGACTTAGTTCATGTGTTTCCTTTGGTTCCCGAGGTTTTCTTCTTTCGGGAAAGTTATGAGTGATCCATGTTTAAGATCATGCTGCACATTGTCGGATGGCAAGAGCAATACTAATAGTACTTTCGCCCTTCTTCTGTGTTTTCTCTCTTCTATCCAAGTCGTAACTCAGATAGATCTGGGATCACAAAGAAGCAGGCTCTTCTCCCTCCTCCCCACTGCGGTTCTTGCCTTGGAAGGCATTTTTTTCGAGAGAATACCGCAGGTCCGTTCAAGGGTAACCACTTTTAGGACCGCAGTCCCGTATCGGGGGGAGACCTACCGCTCAAAGTGTAGGCAGTTTGTCCCCAAAACGGGACTACTTTTTTTTCTCTTCTTTTTTTGCTTTTCCCATTTATTATCTTCGCCCGTCTTCTTCTCTCTCTCCTTCCAACTCGTAACTCAGATCCGGGGTCACATAGCAGGCTCTTCTACCCCCCCCTTCCCGCTACGGTACGTGCCTTCATTTTTATCGCGAGAAGATTTCAGCCTTTTCTTCCCTCGTCGGCTCGCATCGAATTGCACCTACCTACCCACGCCGCAAGGCACTCTCAACAATTGAATCCTTTTTTTTATTTTTGCAAATAAAGTCAAATGGCCGACCCACCTGGGGCTCGAACCCAGGACTCAAACACAAGTAGAATTCGAGGTTAACCACTTGAACCAACGGGGCGACCGGCTACCTACTACTACTGTGATCCTAAAAAAGGTGTCGACTGAGGGACTAACTCAACCCCCTATTAAGGCTTATGGCGCATAACCTACTAGGTATGGCGATTGGCGTGTGTACCAGCTCGTAGCTGGTGTGTACGCCTAGACTCGATTGCCGATGGCCGGCAATACACAGTCAAAATGTTCGAGGCAAACACGTAGTCACTGTCAGGTGACTAGTACGTGAAGCTTCAACATAGAAGAGAAGAAGATGGTGTGGTGACCCCAAGCCACATTGTTGATTGATTGCTCAGCTGGAAGCTGATGATGATGAGCAGATGTAGAGCAAAAGTAGAGTGAGCTCAAAGGGGAGGGCGGTGCGCGTGTGCGCTCGCAGCTCGCAATAAAGGACGACCCTTGCACTTCGGTCAAACAAAAACAAAATGAGGGAATACCCTCGTATTCCGTTCAAAATAAAAACAACGAAGAGAACCCCCAGATTTACTGTAAAGAACAATATATCTTGGGGTACATATCCATGACCCCAGTGTAGCCTATGTTGTTCCTCCAACCAGAACTACATTGTAACAGTAAAACTATGCTACCGGTCTCGGAGGGATACTGAAGATATCCTTTCCATTATGCACCAATGATAGCACGTACTAAGTGTGCTGTCTACCGTAGATCATGTACGTACGTACCACAACAACAGTAGATCCATGGCACTATTTAATACTCGTCATTGGGACTTTATTTTGTGCGTACGGGTGCACAGCAGTATATGCGTAAAAAGACAGCTGCTGCTATCCTACTATACAGTATAACTCAGACTGGAAAACTGTCTGTTGTACATATAATGCGTAAATGTATACCAGATGATGTAAGTGTAATCGAGTAACGAATATGATGGTTACTGACAAGTAAGTATCATCTCTAATACCCCCCCCTGTGATACCCTCTCCGATGATTCTCAAAGCTGGGTTTCTCGACTGCAACTGGGGGGGCGTATACGCCGAGCGATGCATCTATTACGGGGGACCATATCAAATAGGACCCACGTTACACACAACAATCTATATACCAGGTATTCAATATGGTCCCGCGAAAGAGTGCAACCTTCTTGACTAAATATTTCCAAAGCCACCATTTTCGCTGTCCTTCCCCCCCATGTTTTGGAGGAAACCGAGTCTGAAAATCGTCCCAGGGGTCTCGATTGTTAAACGGTACTATCGCTGGAAGATTATTTTGAAGACTTTCACATACTGCAGCAGTACGGTAGAGAGAGGTGCACCATTATTTAGTTTTTCCCTCAGGATCTCCTCATTTAAGGAGCTCTGTATGCCTCACACACACAAAAAAAAAGCGAGGCATCCCATGCTTGTGGCCTGGGGTACACGAAAATGTCATGTACCTGGTAGCTCAACAAAAAAATACGCACAAATTCCTTTTGGAATTTCCAGAGTGTGGCGACCAAGGCAATGGTTGGAACTCCGGTTCTATCAACCATTCAACCGTCTGAGAAGAGCGTGAGCGCCTACCAACAGCATGAGCTGTGAGTAGGATTAACGTTACACCCGCCGCCCACGACTCCCTGCTTTCAGCTGTTGTTGTAAGACTCCGACAAGAAATTTGAATGATTCCCTCAGATCACGCAGTGGCCGTAGCTGTAGTCGTCATGTTATATCGAGGCGTCCTACGGTAGCTGTAGTCATCTGAGGGCCCTCACCTAAGGAGCTCCATATACCTAACCTGGAAGCAAAAATCTGAGTTTCATCCCGATAAATAGTCCCATGGCCCCAGTACACAAAAAGGTCATTTTTTGCAACAAAATTGGCATTCCGACGATTTTGGGTCCAGGAACCCCGTCATGCAAGAAACCTTTTAGCGGGAATGTGCGACCTCTATCGTAGAACGCGCCCAATTTCCCAACATGGCTAATAAAAAAACCTTGTCATTAAGGAAACAAACCTGCTACGTACCCTTGTCGCAACGGGCGTTGTTTGTTTGTTTTTTTACGTTATTCGTTGTACACATAGCTACATTGTGACAGTTGTTTGCATGCGCGGGTGGTTTGTGGGATTATTGTTCGTTGAGTGTTCTTCTTCGCGTTCGAGATGTTTCGCCTTAAACGTCGTTTTTGGGGGGTGAGGTATACAGTAGAGCTCCTCCTCGAGTTTAATTTGTAGGGTTCCTAGAGAAATACCCATGCGTCAAAAAACTTGGGGACTCCGTCGCATCCCTCGTCGACAGCGCGTTGAATGAACAAGACACCACATCGGCAAACCCCCAACAAAAGCAGTAGTACAGAGCTAATGTGCCGCCAGCAGCAACAGCAACAACAGCAACAATGCCAGCAGCGACGCCGTAAACGACTCCTGAAAATGAATCAACAATTGGATGCAGTTTAGGATTTAAGGATAGAACGTAATGAGAAGGAAGGTCCTGCAAATACAGCAAATAGAGTAGACAAGCTGAAAGTTGGCACGGAAGGGAGGTAGACTTGGGGCATGGGTTTTCCTTTTGTTTCCGAGGTTTTCTTCTTTCGGGAAAGTTATGAGTGATCCATGTTGAAGACCATGCTGCACATTGTCGGATGGCAAGAGAAATACTAACAGCATTAATAGGCATTCTGGCCTGTCGAAAGCAAACAACAAGACGAAGAACGACAAATAAATACTGCAGCCACAGCATTATCATTATCACCGACAAGAAAGACAACAGCAGAAACAGCAACCAATAAGAAGACAAACAAGACAAACAACAGCAACAACAACAACAACGACAACAACATCAACAACAAAGACAACAACAACAACAACAACAACGACGACGACAACGATCCCACTTTCGACCTTCTGCCCCCCCCCCCCCCCCCCCGCCCCAGGTGTATTGCCGGAATCATGGTTGGTCTGGCGCCGTGGGGAAGACTGCTACTACTGCTGGGAAATTCCACACCCTTTTCCCCTGTCTACACGGCCCTCCAGGTATCATGCTCAAAACGCCTGTCAACATAATGCAACTCTCTATTATTCCCTCTTCGACAGCTGTCTGTCAAGTTGTTTTTTGTTTGCCAGGCGTGATTCGAGACCGCTAGTCAGGGAGTTGGGCGGGGGGTGTGGCGGGGGGTGTGTTCATTGTCATGCATGGCCAACAACATATTCGCCTGATTGAGAGCGAAGTATCTGATTGAGAGCGAGAGCCAAATAAATTGAAATTTCGGGTCCAGACGCCTCTCGCCATTTCTTGGTAAGTAGGGGACGGGCTATTCCAAGAAGCGGCGCAAATTGAAGGTCTCGTCAGCAGCGTCGCGAGCATATGCGTATCATCGTCATCGGATGCTGCAGCTAGGAGCTAGACAAGTTGCTAGATTTCCCCAGATTGGCTATTCCTGCCTCAAACTGTTTCAGGGCGGTGTCGCCTCGGGCGGTGGGCTCTACTGTAGCTTCTGCTCCCGGCTGTAGCTCCACAACGAGAGACTCCCACACGATGACCAGGGTAGCGGCTTGAAGCTACGGGCTAGCCCTTCAATTCAAGCTACACAGCAAGCTCCACCTCTCAGCGGTAGTCCGGCTACAGCGTATCGCGTAATCTCGCTCTCAATCAGATACTACGCTCTCAATCAGGCGAATATGTTGTTGGCCGTAGTCGTGTGACCATGGACCTTCGCAGCCCTACTGATGGCATGCATGACCGTAGATGTATGGCCGTAGACCCCCGCATCCCTACACGGCGTTGGCGGGGCGGGAGGGGGCGGGGAAGGGGGCACAAATCTCATAATACATGGCCGCATCTCTCCCGATTTTTTTTTAAGATTGTTCGCGCAATGTTACTAATGTTTGTATTCGTTCTAGACGCGTGCTACCATACACGTCGCTTCCCCCCCCCCCAAAAAATAAATAAAAATAAGTGTTTTTAGATGGCGGGTTTTCTGAACTGAAGAACAGCCCAATGTGACTGGGACTTTGATTTTTGTTTTATGCCTGGGAACCATTTTCGACCAATGCTTACGGTCGATCTTAGCGAGGAGTGCTTTTCAGTTTTTTTGGCATTTTCCGGAAATTTCGGTGTTAGAAAAACCGAAGTTCGGGAAAATACCGAAAAAAAACTAAAAAACAGCCCTCGTTAAGATCGACCCCTCCCACAGGTAACATTTAGGCCGAGGCCAAGCGTCCGTTTTGTTTCTCTATATCAGTTTTTTCACTGGAGAGAAACATATTTCAGAAAAGTAAGGTGCTACCTCTACCGTGCCGCACGTTCCTATGCGCTAGCGCTAATAATTCTAACATGTATATGCTATTAATAAGGTGATAGTGTCATGGTAGTTTTCTCACTCGACGAGCCCAGCCGGCCAGAAGCGCCGTTGGGCCCAACAGTGCGACTCGACCCCTATATCGTGGGACTGATTTGTAACACGGTTGATGCAAACACGAACACATACGCCAATGCTTCCCTACCTGGGCTCGATAAAATCGCCAGGCCGACGGTTGTGGTCGCTAGTATTGCACCATGTTCCGCTCTCGAGTTAAATATATATATATATATATATATATACTGCCACACCTCTCCCATATCATCAACTCTCATTTCGTGATCTAGATCGTTGAAGGCAGATAGATCATCTGCCCCCGATCTTGTGTGGATTTGTCTTATATTGCCGGGTCGGAGCTGTGTGATAATCGGCATGATCTAGCAACAGGATTTCTGGATTGCATCTGCACTTTGCAGATCCTGCGCAGCCTCACTCAGCAGCTGGTGAGGAACTACAGTAGATGATCTGTAGATAGATAGATAGATAGATAGATAGATTACGATCTGGTCGAGGTATAAAATAAGTACACCTACCGTTTCATCCAAATCACGTCCGTCTGCTTCTTCAGGAACATCTTGCTTGTTGTCCATACGGCATATACAAACTTAGTATTGGTCACGCAACCCAGAAAATCGAATCCGTCTTCCCTCTCCTCCCCTGCCCTCCCCTCCTTCCCCCTGCCCTCCCCTCCTCTCCCCTCCCTTTCCGTCCCCTCCCCCTCTTATTTGGCGCAACACGCTTGCGTATAGCTGTGTTAATTGTGTTCGACGTTTGCAGAGCTTGAGGAGCGCGTACACCCCTGCGTCGGTCCTCGTGCTGGCCGGGTCTCTCGCCCGACCCCCACCCCACGGCGCACACGACCCCCACCATCATCACATCAACATCATCAACAACAACGACGACGATGACGACGTCGACAACACCAACACAACCCAACCCCTCCAGAAGCAGCACCAACGTCAATCCCAGCACCAACCCGAATGCCACCGCATTGCTGGAAACCCTTGAAGCTGCAGAAGCCGGAGTGCGTACCGCCGCCTCGACGCCAGCCGCCGTCCCTCCAGGGTACGGCTCTGTACCGTCGATCTCCTTCACCCCACCCTGTAACGCTTCTTCCGATGCTGGTGCTGCTGCATCCACTACTTCGACTGGGTCTGCTGCGGTAGCGACGAAAGAAACGGCTCTCTACAAAAAGGTAGAACTACCCCTTGTTCGTTCGCTTGCCACTCCCCCTACCCCCCCCCCCCCGCCCCCCGCGCCACACCAAAACAACAGTAGAATGAAATCGACGATGTTTTTCATACGCAAGACAGGATGTTCCACAAGCGGGTTACAGGATGACCCCAGCTCACGCTTCATGCGGCTCGCCCAACACCTCAAGGCGCTTGGCGTTTGGGTGCAAACGATGCCTGCCTGGTGTGTGAAAATCCGAGGTCCTCCGTCCCAACATTGTACGAGTACAGGGATGGGAGGGGCATGGTCGTACGACTACGGCCACGCCTGACATGAGCGCATCCCTTCCCCTCGCCCCGCCGCGCCCGCTGCTCCGATAGAGACCGGTGAGCCATGATACTGGTCATCGGTTTGAGACTGGTGCTGCGGTAAAGAAACATTTTCAGCCGATCAGAGCCGCTGGGATGAAGCAACCTCCATGTTTCTCAGCAAGTATGAAGATTTTCCAAGCTTGTTTGTTTTCGCGATAGGCACCGCCATGAGAATGTTCGTTCACTCTGCGACAACAATCTACTCACCCCACGGTAGGAGTTGCAGTGTTTTGCCTTCTGACGCATTAATCGTCCGCCTGGTTGACTTCCTCAAGTTAGCCGTTATTAGTATGCCGGTGAATCGTATTATACCTCTTACTTGTGTATCTGTTTTTGGGGCTATGTAGCGGATAGGAATGATGGGGGGACTGCGCTTAGCAAAACGTCTTCATAGGCATGTTTCGGGCGAGAAATGGAGCTCTTCGTGTGAGACACTGAAATCAGAAAACAATAAGCCGCTACCCTTGTTGTGGGAATGCTCGAATCGTGCAACAACGCCTACTTCGAACGAGGTGCAGAGCCACCCCCCCGAGAGGCGCAAGCGCGGTCTACAGTGGTGGACCGCTGCATCAAGTCATAGAACTTCCACTTCTTCTTGGATTCGTTTCTGAGCGGAATGCGCACAGCTCATGCAAGTGCGGAGCCTCAAAACAATATGGCGTCTAAAACGGTCTTCTTCCCTGTGTCAGACACCTGCAGCTCCTAGAGACAAACCCGACAGTACGCGATCACCTAGAGTCATGATGCAGCACATACGTGTCACATGACGGCCATACCTGGACGATGTTCGGTTTGATGCAACCCCCCGGCGAGCTCGCTCCTGGCAACCAATCCAGCATACGTCTGAGCTTGGTGGTTCGAGGTTGAGTCGAGAAACTCTGAAAAACAAATCTTCGAGAAACCCGTGACTCCATTCTCACCCTACGTTTCCCAAAAAATGAATCGCGGCCGTTGGCTGCGTAACTCCCTGCAAGAGGCCACCCCCCGGCCTTAAGGGAGGAGGCTCAGACAAATCAGGTCGTAGGTTTATCGTAGCACGCGTCGAATCCACTGCGGAAAGAACCGGTAGGGCATTCGAAACTGGCGGGTCAAATTTTCCTGGGCGCTATCTGAAATCCACCCACACCCCCCCTCCGCCCTTACCGTTCACGCTTCATTAGGAGCGACTTACGTGTTGCTAGGGCATTACGCGTATAAATGTACCGATGAGAGAATCCGGAATGCGGGTCTGTGGCCTTTCTCCCTTGTCCCCCGTTCGCCGGGTTGCTGCGGCCGTCCGATCAGATTATCGCCATCCTGGCTTCGAGGTTCGTGGTCACGCCGCTTATCGCTGTCGGGCTGCTCGCGATGGGGTCGAGGATGGACCTCATACCTTCCGACAAGATCATCTGGTTCGTTCTTCTCATGGAAGCGTGAGTTAGTTATCGTAGTCGGTATCGGGGGCAATGAAAGTATCCGTGCCGTTGTCTGTATCGCTATCGTTATCCCTATCGTTTTCGTAACTGTTTTCGGTATTGCTATAGGTATCGGTATTGTTGTCGATATCGGTATCATTATCAGCAATATTATCGGTATCATTATCGATATCGTTATCGATATCGTCTTCTTTTTTTATCGAATTCGTTATCGAAATCTCTATCGAAATCGTTCTCGATATCGCTTTCGGTATCAGCAACGTTATGGATCGGTATCACTTCGGTATCGATGTCGGCATCGTTACCACTATCGGTGTCGACATCGGTATCGCTGTCGGTATACATATCCGTATCCGTTTGTCTGAAAGACAGGTACCCTCCGATAAGCTCATCCAATTATTCCTTCTCGCGCAAGCGTGAGTTGCTGTCGCAGTTAGCGTCGAAGTCGATGACGGTGTCAGTATCGTTATCGTATTCAGCGTTGCTTTAGTTGTCGGTATTGTTGATAAGTATCAGGATCGATGCCCGTACCATTTTCCTTCTGGCAGTGCCGGTATCGGTATCCTTATGTTTGTCCATCAGCTGGCTATACCATGGGACTGAACGCACCAGTAAACAAAAACCTTGTCCTCGGGACTCGGCCTGCGCCCTGAGCGCATAATAGCTTCGTTTTTCTTACTTTTTGTGTTTTAATGTAGTTGCTTTTCCTTCTTCTTCTTTCTATGCCCTCGTCGTGTTTTTCGTTTTTGTTTTTCTCTTCCTTTTTTTTTTCGAGTGTACATAATATGCCATGGATATGTTCCTGGAGATGTTTGGTTACAAGTGATACGGGATGGTATACCGCAGCTCGTTAGTACTGTTTACCTTACGGGCTGGTATGTTAATGCCGCGCGCACTATTTCGTACTTCCTTGTTTTTTCCCATCGAGATGCATATTGTTACAGCCCGTTTTGTGACCACGGGCAGGATCTCAGGGAAGTGAACTCATATGAGAACATCATTATCGTTGACAGGATCGGTAACGGTATCGGTGTCGGTGTCGGTATCGTTGTGCTTCTCAGTATCGGTATCGGTATCGGAATCGTTATCGGTACCGATATCGTCGCCTCTTCAGGGAGAAACTGAAACCCCCCATAAAGCCCATGTGGTTCGTTCTTCTCATTAAAGCGTGAATCGTCGTTGTGGCTATCGCCACCAACATCGTTTATCGTTTTCAACATCGTCGGCGGTATCACCGGCTTTCATTTTTGACGTAAACGTCATCGTCCGTATTGGTATATAGCAATCGGGTACCGTTTTCGTTTTCGAAACGCGTATGGGAATCATATTCGTTGTGGGAAGAAGCAAGATACCCCCCGACAACGCTTTTGCCTCGAAATTTCCCATGCAAGCGTGAGCTGCTGCCGCCGTTTGCGCTGTCAATACTGATATATCGTTGTCAGCTTTTTATTGTTATCGTAGTTATCGTTTGTCTGTATGGGTACTGATGCCATTCTTGCTATGTACCGTTAGCGTTAGCGTTATCGATGCATTTATCGGTATCGACATTGGTATCTGTTTCGGCGAGAAAGCGAAGTGCCCCTGGACAAGCAGTTCTGTTTCGTTATGGCCATGCACACGTGAGGTTAGATACGATTTCGATCGAGTAGCGAGCGAGTACTTAAGCGTGGTGGTGGCCGCGCGTTTTTCGGTGTTTCAGTGAGTGTAGCTGTCACTACAACGTCCTGTGTAATCCGTACCGCGCAAGGCGCCGGTCAGTGGCACATTCAACGTAAAACGTCAGTGGAACGGTCAGTGTAACAGTCACTTTAGCGGTCATTGTACCGGTCAGTGCAACAATTATTGTGATGGTCATTGCAGCGGTACGTGTCACGGTCGGCGTAGCGGTCAGTGAAACGGATAGCGAAACGTTTAGTGTAACGGTCAGAGTAGCGGTGAAAGGGGTCAGTATAACGGTACGTGCAATGTGTAACGGTCATTGTAACGGTAATTTTAACGGTTAGTGTAACTGTCAGTGTGTCAGCCATTGTAACCGTCAGTGGAACAGTCAAGGCACCGGTCAGCGTAACGGTCGGTGTAACGGTCAGTGTAACGGTCGGTTTGACGATCAGGAAAACGATATATGTAACGGTCAGTTGAGCGGCCGGTGTAACCATCCGTGGAATAGGCAGCGCGCCAGTCGGCGTAGCGGTCGGCGTAACGGTTGGTGTAACATCTGCTATAACAGTCCTAGTAATGGTCAGTGTAACAGTTTGTGTAAAGATTTGGGTAACAGTCGGTGTAACGGTCAGTATAAGGACCAGCGTAACGGTCAGCGTTCATTATAACCGTCAGTGGAATAGTCGTTGCACCGGTCGGTGTAACGTTTAGAATAACGGTTGATATAAAGTATAGTGTAACTGTAAGTGTGGCGGTCAGTGTAACGGTCACTGCAACAGTTCATTCAGCGGCCAGTGTAACGGTCAGTCAGACAGAAAACGAAACAGTCAGTGCAACGAGCAATGGAGAGGTTAGATTAGTATAACAGATTGTGTAGTGTACAGGTCCGTGTGACAGTACGCGTAACCGTCCGTGCAGCGATCAGGCATGTAACGGTCCGTGTGACGATTGGTGTAACAGTTAGTGTAACGGACCGTGTAACGTTCAGTGTAACGGTTGGTCAGTGGATCGATCAGCGTACCAGTACAACGGTAACTGCAACTGTTATTGTGACGGTCCTTGCAGCAATCGTTATAACGGTTAGTGTGGTAGGTAGTCAAGTTTTTACAAGAACCGTCAGTGGAGGGGTTTGCGTAACCGTTTGTGTGACAGTTGGGTAGCAGTCTCATTTAGTGCAACCGTGCAACCGTCAGTGTAACGGGCGGTGTAACCGATAGCGTTCACGTAGCTGCCGGGGTAACGGCCAGTGAACCGGTCAGTGTAGCGTTCAGCAGTTGTCGGCGTAGCGGTCAGTGTAGCGGTCTGTGCAACGGTGAGTATATCAGATGGTGCAACGGCCAAAGTGCCGGTCAGCCAAAAAGCGATAAGCCCAACTGTTTGTGTAAAGGCCAGCATAACGGGCAGTGCAGCAGGCGACGTAACGGATGGGGTATCGGTTATAGGTCGGTGTCACGGTTGGTGAAGCGGTTAGCATAACGGGTAGTTAACCGGGTTCTGAGGCCAGGTGTAACGGTCAGCGTAAGGGTCAGTGTCACGTTTAGTGTAACGGTCAGCGTAACGGCCAGTCTAACGGTCCGTGTAACAGTCAGAAGTACGGATGGTGTAACGGGGAGTGTAAGCAATACAATAGTGCAACAGCCAGTGTAAAGGATGGTGTAATGGTCAGTGGAAGTCTTAGGGTAACGGTTTGTAAAACGCTTATTAAATAGTGCAACGGTGTAACGGTCAGTGTGACGGACTATATAACGGATAGAGAGTCGGCTATAGGTTAGTGTAACGATTGTTGATGGAGCGGTTAGTGTAGCGGATAATTAAACGGTTTCAATGGTGTGATGACACGTAGAACGGGTGGTGTAACGGTCAGTGTAGCGAATATGGCAACGGGTTCTATTACTATTAGTGTTACGATCAGTGCTACGGTTAATGCAACGGCCAGTGTAACAATCGGTATAACGGTTAGTACTTGAACGTTGAGTGTCACCGAAAATGTAACGGCCAGTGTACAGGTTGGGGCAATTGTCAGTGGACGCTTTAGTGTAACGGTTGGTGTAACGGTTAGTGCAACGGTGTATCGGTCAGGGTAAGGGTCAGTGTAACGGTCAATGTAATGGTCAGTGTAGCGGCCAGTGTAAGGGTCCGTGTAACGGATAAGGGAACGCATAATGTAACGGTCAGTGCGGTGATCATTTTTATTGTCAGTGTAACGTTCCGCGTATCGTGTAGAGTACCGGTAAGTGCAAAGGTGTTTGTAGCGGTTAGTGTTACGGTTAGTGCAACGGTCCTTCTGACGGTCAGTGTGCGGATAACTGCATGAGTTGTTATAACGGTTAGTATGACGAGGCGTTCTACGATAGAGGTTCACCTTATATTTTCCGAGGCCCTTCACACTCCATACCACACTCGACAACCGACTTCAGCAAAAATCGAATTGCACCCGATGAATAATCCCATGCCCCAAGTATACGAAAACGTCAATTATTTTAAACAAGCCTGTTATTGCGACGATTTTGGGTCATGGAACCCCGTCATTCAGAAGACATTTTAGCGGAAATATGCAACCTTTATCGTAGAACGCGTCTGATGGTCAGCGTAACGACCTGTGTAACGATTGATGTAACAAAAGAGCTGAGTATAACGGGTAGTACAACAGTGCACCGGCCACTGTAACCCGTGACGCGTTCTTCGATAGCAGTAGCAAATGTTTTCTGAATAACGGCGTTACTTAGCCCAAAATCTTCGGAATGTCAATCTTGTTTCGAAAAATGACGTAGTTGTATACTTGGGTCATGGGATTATTCATCGGGATGCAGTTTGATTTTTGCCGATTTCAGTTCTAGGGTGAGGTATAGACCTCCTTAAGTGAGGAGCCTCAGACAATTAGGTCGAAGCTCTATCGTAGGACGCCTTCCGTGATGTACCTGTTGGTGCAATGATTCGTGTAGCAGTTAGTGTGAAAGTCAGAGGACGGTCAGCGCAATAACCAGTGCAACGGTCGGCGTAGCGTTTAGGGGTGACGGCCAGTGTAACGCCCAGTGTGGCTGCCACTACTAGGGCCAGCGTAACGGTCAGTGCAACGATAACTGGTGCAACGGTCTGTGTACGGCCAGTGTAACGTTCAGTGTAACGAATAATGTTGGGGCCATTCGAACGGATAGACGTATCCCAGTGTATCGGATAGAGTATCAACCGGTATGACGGTTGGTGCAAGTGTCGGTGAAACGGTCAGTCTAACGGTTAGGGTAACGGTCATGTGGGTGTTTTGTGTAGCGGTTGTATTGTAACGGACACGGATAATGGGCAGTACCGTGGCCAACGTAACGGTCAGCATAGCGGCCAGAGCAACGTTCGATGCACCTGTATGTAGCATACGTAGTAGCGGCTGGAGTAACGGTCAATGTAGCGGTCAGTGCTAAGGGTAGTGTAGCGCTCAGCGTGGCGGCCAGTGTAACGGTTTGTGTAACAGTAAGTGCAACGGCCAGTGTATCGGTGAGAGCCGCAGTCAACGGCCGGAGTGACTCTGTGCGACCAACACGTTGACACTAAGGGTCACTGTGGATATAGCATTCAGCCCCTTGCAAAGGCACAGCAGCGAGAACGATCTACGCCTCTGCACGAGAGAGCTCCATAGAGAGCGTACGCGTATCGGTAGGATTGGTACTCACACCCAGCCGGATATTTGGATACTCGAAACTGTCGTCAACTGTTTTTTTGTGCGTCGTATTAACGACGCACTCATTACCGATGTTTCAGGCAGCTCGAAAAGGGGCCCTTGATGTCGAAATACCAAGGAGCGTTCATACATAAATATGAATACTCAACGGTCCTCTTATTTCCGACCAGACTGCTGGTAAAAAGAAGGTGGCACATCTTGGACAATTTGCTTCTCCGGCGGACGAGCCCTCCTCAGCTGGGGAACTATGCGGGACCACCCTTTTTAGGTTTTCGAAAAAAAAACGGTGTGTACCTACTAGCGACTACCACCGTAGGCCATGGGGACGGTTTCATCGAGTCGAGCGTTCAACATATCTCCCAAGTCAGATTATTTTCTGAGCGCGCCTCAGACGAGGAGCTCAATATCTCACCCAAACCATGCCTTCGAATATCATTTGTTTCTCGCAACCCGAACCAGCACCTCTTTGCGCTACGTAGTCATGGAGGCCCATTGAAAACTAGACGAGTACGTATAATAACATTTAACCGGTATATGTTTATAGCTGCCCACCGGGGGAGCTGAACCAGGCAGAACATGTCGAGCTAAAAAGTGAATCCCCTATCATGGGATGAGTAAACACGCCTTCCTACTAGTAATCCGTTTTTAGTCCGAGGCGTGCTACGGTGGGAGGGGTTGGCACTTTTTCAGGGGCGACGTTTTTGGTTTTAGCCAGGCGTACCGAATAACACAGTCTCACTGGGTGATAAGAACCCCCCCCCCCCCCGTCCCGGCATTGTAGGGATGCGAGGGTCTATGGTCATACATACGACTACGGCCATGCATGAGATCGAGTACATCTCTCCTATCGAGTACACCCCCTCCCCCCCCCTGGGACGCCTCACGGCGCTTCGCGCTAGGTGCAAGCAATGTCTGCCTGGTCGGTGAAAACCCGACATGCTCCGTCCCGGCATTGTAGGGGTGCGAGGGTCTATGGTCATACGACTACGGCCATGCATGAGATCGAGTACATCTAGTACACACACCCCCGCCTGGGACGATTTTCAGACCCGTTTTCCTCCAAAACGTATGGAGCACACACAACGAAGATGGTGGCTTGGGAACTATTTCGTCGAGAAGGTTCCATAGACAGCATCGCTTGTCGTACTCAGTACGTCCGCCCAGTGGTCGGAAAACCCTGCTTGGAAAACCGACTGAGGGGGTGTGTCATCTTATCACAGGGGTGTGATAGTGTTGCACGGTATGCCACGTAGGGCATGGCAGTGTTTATCGTAGTGGGGTGCACGTTCACGTTTCTCAAGCAAGGACAGGTTGATGTGTTACGTAGGGTCTATGGAGCTCCTCTTAGCGAGAACTCCCCCGGTATGATACCGCTTGGATTGCATGTTTGCATGAAAAGCGATCCGATTGGTTAGATAAAGAGTGGTGCGTTGCACCCGTGATCGTGGCGTCCATCAGCCATCAAAATCTGTAAAAATCTCGGATGGAAAAAAACTCTCCGAAACGGCTAAAGATATGTATTCAGGAAGTATTCATAGGCATTTGCCATCTCATAATGAGCAGCCCCGATTCCAACCATACCATACCATCAGCATGTATTAAGCTACGCACCTAGCATCTAATGACATAATAAACACGAAAGGTGTTCCGAATCAATCAGACTTAGAAGTACACCTATCGACTAAATAAATACCTGGTACTATTTTCGTGTTTTTCCGATTTATCGTGTCGTAACACAGGTGCATGCCTTCGTCACAGAACAGCGTGGTGATGCTTCAGACGGAGGACAAGGCGGACCTGGCTGCCTCTGTGGCGTCTACCCTCGCCGTCGTCTACGTGTTCTCCGTTGTGCCATGGCCATCCTGCTCTCCGCGATCCTCGAGTTCGTGAGCATATAAAATAAGTGAGTATATATATATATATTAATAGTATATAAACACATCATACCTACCGCCGTCTTGGTCTTTCGAAAACCTGTACGTGCATCGATCGTCTCACAAAAAACGTAAAATAAGTCACAGTAGATTAGCTCAAGTCTTTAGTCCAATTGAGTAAGTTCACACACACATACACACGTGCATACATACATCCATACATACACACATATACATACATACATACATACATACATACATACATACATACATACATACATACATACCCTCTTTTCGTACGAGCATTACACGCGTAGCACTATCACACTGGGAGATAATACAGCACACCCCCTCGGACGAACTTTAAACCAGGTTTCCTCCAAAACATAGTGGGGGGCGGAGGACAGCAAAAATGGTGGTTGCTTTGGAAATATTTCGTCGAGAAGGTTGCGTCTACAGACGCATCGCTCGGGGTACTAAGTACGCCCTCGCCGTTGTCGAGAAACCCAGCTGTGAAATTCGCCCGAGGGGGTGATCTATATTATCAACCTAGTGTGGTAGTGATAATATGCGGTATAATAGCGTTATCCGATCGCCTGTAGCCATAACAGAACAAAACATTGCGTGCATGTTGTATCTTGGCGACATTAACTTTGTAAGCTGGCGCCCTCCCATGGGAAAGAACGTCCTCCGCTGTTTGTCTAGACCACTCGTGCGTCGTGCTCACTGTCTTCTACGTTCTGTCAGCAATCGGTTCAGTTCGTACAAATGCAAGTTTAGTACGTATGTATGCAGGCGTACCGCTGTCGTGCTCTTAGGAGCGCCTCGCACGGAAAGGTCCCTGTACACTGTCGGTCGTGCCCGTTGCGGTCCCACTCTCAGTGATCTGTGTTCGTTCAGAAGGGATAAGCCACGCTGACTGAGTAGGTGACTAGCAATAGGGGGTGTAGGCCAGTCGCGCGAATGGCTCTGTACCTCACACAAGGTAGACCTACCAACATTACGTATGTTGATGCAGCGTATCACGTACCATGAAACCGAAGCGTGCACAGGCGCAGGACTCCTGCGAAGGACACCATAAAAATGGCGCACCCTCTGCCGTGAGTGCCCCCGAGAAGCCAAAACCAGAAGACCCTAGAAGTCAACCATCTCTCCGTGCGACCCATGCTCAGCTCAGTGATTTGTTCTTTAGAAGCGAACAAAAAGGTTCATTTGGGGTCGATTTCGCCGTCTTCTGTGGGGCCTAGAGTAGTAGTTCTACACCCACCTTGGCTCGCGGTGATGTCATACTTCGTGGAAGGTACCAAGCAGCAGTCCACGCGCACACGAGGAGATTATAAACTCAGGAGGGTTTTGGGGGGGATGCCAATCGCGAGCACAAAAACAAGTTGGGTACAATAATCGAAGTAACGCCGCCCTCACGCTGTCTAATTACAAGTTGCCCTTCGCTATGATCTTACCCTCCACAATCCTATGTTTTTTTTTGTTCAAACTTGGTAAGCGAGTGTTTTACACTGCGACCTGCTCTTTGAACACCTTCCACAGCTCGGAGAGATCGCCAATTTCCACAGCTCATGATTGAGATGTTTCTAGGTATATCCCCGATCTTGTATGATCTAGCTCATGCCGCGGGGTGGGGGTCGCGTAACCTGCATGATCTAGTACTAGTGTGGCACACGTTTCCTGAGTAGGATCTGTACTGTATACAGATCGTGCGCAACCTCTCGCAACGGCAGGCGAGGAAGGAACAAAATTGTCTACTGTAAATAGATAGATAGCTAGATAGATTGATAGATCATGATCTGTATCATGTGTCTGAGCTGAGGAACCTTCCCGCGCATTCTTCAGGCTCTGCTGGCCCTTCACATTTGTGCCCTGCGAGAGAGACTGGTTGGGCGATAACGTTCGTTCCTGGGCTCACTCTGAGTTTCCTTGAGGGAAGTGTGTACCATGACTTGGGTGGCTTCCGGATCAGTAACCTTTGAACTTCCTACTACAGCAGTACCCTTTGAACGTAAAATGGCAGCGGTCTTTCACTCTGTACCAACGGATCTTTGTCCTCAGTAAAATCCTGTTGTTTTTCATGTGTATGTGTGGAAGCTCGCCGTTCCAATCAGATAGTATTAGTTGTATGTTTGAATTCCGGTCGTTCGGTTCGTTCGCGGTGGGGGGTATGTGGGTGCTGGGTCGAAAACAAAATCCCTTACGACCAGACCGCACGTTTTTGGTTTGGCCCTTTAGGCCAAAGCATTCTCGTGTCCAGACGTACGAATCCATTAGCTTCTATGGTAGGTTGGGGACTATTAGTAGATTATGCCAGAGAGGTCTACGTCACCCCGTATGGCACACACCTCCGCCGCCGCCATCCCGCTAAATTATCTCTACAACACCCCCGTTTTATTTGGTATTCCAAATTTCCGTTTCCAGCTCTACGTGCTACTAGTGGCTACACTCCGTCGTCCTCAGATCTCTGGAAACCCTGGTGCGCTTGAACGGAGGCCTCGAGAACGGTACTGCGTACAACAGACAGACGCGTGCTACTATGGCAGGGGTTTCAATCAGAAGTAGCATTTTTGGGACTAGGTATATATATATATCTATGTCTGACTGACGGGGTTCCCCACCTAAGCTGGGCTACCGATTAAGGCAGCATGCCATATCCCGCTTTGTTTTTCCCCCCCCGATTACTTCGAACATTACCTACGAACGGGCCGAGGCTACGGTTTCTATAGATACTGCAGGCAGTTTTCGGGGAGGGGTGTAGACCTTCTATACTATAGTCGAGTAAGCTACCTCATACGAACTAGGTGCTACGTCCTACACCCCCAACACCTGTAGTAGCACGTGTTAACCAGCAGCTGCAGGATTAGAGTTTGACAACGCATGGAGGGGGAGGGGGGGGCGGTAGGGGAAGGGGCGGAGACAGCGGGGGTGCCCATGTCACGCATGGCCTTAATCGTGAAACCGTAGACCCTCGCATCCCTATAAACAATTCCTGAACGGACCACTTCGGGGTTTCACCGACCAGGAAGGCATTTACTTGCATCAAGCGCGAAGCGCCGTGGGGGTGTTGGGCGAGTCGCATGAAAAGTGAGCTGCATCCTGCGAAGACCCGCTTTCGAGGCGGACTGGAGCGGGGTCGTTCTGGGGCTATCGGAGGATGGAGATACCTATCTTCGTACGCAAGGGTGTGTGTCAAAGTGGCCGGTGGCGTGGGTACACTTTGCGTAGAAAAAACGCACCATCGGCAGGATTTCTGTTCGACTATCAACTCGTACGAAGGGGGGTGTTTCAGGTGATTGGTGGGTAAGGGGGAGGTGGTGTAGTGTCGGGAGGTAGTTTTGATATTTTTTTGCTTTTTCAAATGGCTGGGTGTGAGGGTAAATGTTCCGCGGAGAAAGAAACGCATCTGGCCCTCCTGCAAGGAAAAGAGGGGATTGACGAACACACTCACTCACACGGGCCTAAAAAATTAATGGAAAGCTTTTGAACCTCAGGAGGAGAAGAGGGGGTGTTCACGAGGAGAAGGGTGGCGTGTCTTGTTAGCTATCTTTCCTTGGCATCGAATGAGATGTTCTTCCAACTTTCTGGGAAAGGAGGTGGCTTGTGGGAGGGGGGTGGGGGTGCACTCGTTGCCATGCATGGCCGTAGTCGCATGCCCGTAGACCCTCGCATCCCTACAACGCCGGGACGGATCGCGTCCGGTTGACGCCGACCAGGCGAGATTTTGATTGCTTCTACCAAAGCGCGGAGCGCGATGATGGGGCTAGTGTTCGGCAAGTCGCATGAAGGGTGAGCTGCATCTTGTACTGTTGTGAGGCGGATGCTCTTACACATGGATGACGAACAAACGTCGAATTAATGGGGGGGGATAGGGGGGTGTACTCGATGGGAGAGATGTACTCGAGCTCATGCATGGCAGTGGTCGTATGACCGTAGACCCTCGCATCCCTACAATGCTGGGACGGAGCATGTCGGGTTTTCACAGACCAGGGGGAGGGGGGGAGGGGGGTACTCTTGAAGCCCAAAACGATTTGGATGACGGGGTTCCTCGACCGAGGAAGTATTGAGTACAACTCCAACCGGTAATATGTTCTGCGTTTGAATTACTATGAGAGTCCAAAAGGTCCTTACCGTGTCGGCCAGGGTGGTACTTTTACAGGGTGGTACTTTTACAGTCCCGTTTGATATTTACAACGTGTTTCTTCGTTTCACGTATCATATAGATAGTGAGAGAGCCTGTACGTATATTATGTGAAACAGGCACATGCCAAGCCCGAAGAGTCGTCAGCCCGCCAGGCTGCGCGGCGCACATACAACGTTTCACACCTTCGGGAGAGGTCATCGATTCCCGCTTCGTCGTCTAGATCTACCAGAACAGGTGTGTACACCTGGCGTGTACGATCTAGCTCGTGGTTGCCGGGAGGGAGTCGTAAAGAAATCTGGCGTGTCTCCTGGTGTTTGACTTGTACTGCAGGAACAGAAATCCTTGACTACATATCAAAGCGGCAGGCTACAGGATGCAGAAGGAGGCGCTCTACGACAGAGAGGTTCACCCCTCAACATTTCTGAGGCTCCTCGAAGTCTCTCCAAGGCAAAATGCGGAATTCAGCGCGGGGGACACATACATATACGGCTGATGATGCTGCACACATCTCGTACGTGTACGTACGCAGTACGCCCGACAATGTATAGCACTACAGTAGTAGTTACATACTCATTCTTCAACTGCCGCCTGCCCGGTAAGGATGCCGTGGGGACTCAGACAGTTAGTTTCTCCTCCCCAAACGTGATACCCCTTTCGTAGAACGCCTCGTGATATATCTGCAGATGATCTATCTTTCAGATGAACTCTCTATCCGGCGTGCGCGGCGATTCCCCCGATGTCGGCCTCCAGCGCGGGGCGTATCGAACTCCCCCGAAACATCAAGTATGTGGTCGGGCAATTGTTCCAGTATTCACAGCAGATTTCCTGGAGTAGGTGGTGAACCAAAAAATCCCAACGAATTACCCCTTTTTAGAAGCCGCAGTCTCGTTTTTGGGACAAACTATTTGGAATTTGACAGGTTTGCTCCCACAAAGAGACTGCAGTCCTAAAAGGGCCAAGTTTCAGGAGTTTGCTTAACGTCAGTAGTAGGGCTTGTTTACCGATTTACAGTTCATGAAAAACCTGACACAACGAAATATATATATACTGTTCCGAGGCGACGCGTGGCGTGGCTTAGCGCTCGAAACGATGTACCATGCCTGGTAGTCTTCTAGGGGTTGCCCAAGCAGGATCTCGGTCGGACGCTCCCCCCCCCACCTCCCTCCCCGTCATTGCCCCGCCATCTATAAAAGAGCGCTCGCAGCTTCAGTGCAGTAGTGTAGAAGTAGCCTCACCTGTCTCTCTGGGACAGCTTGGCTCTGTATCGGCACGGTACGGGATTTCCAGTTGCACACGTTTAGCTTCATAGGGGCAGGGTGCTACAAAAAAGGAGAGTACGTGTGCGCAGCTTAAGGCCCCGCGCACGCTGGCTGGGCCACTGTATAATTTTCGACGACGTGTATGCATGCTCACAGTATAGTTTTCGACGATATCCTTGCATGTTCGTTTTCTGTGATACTACTGTATGTACGGTGATCGATACTCTGGCCTCGTACGGAATGCAAGGGGTTTCCATTGTGTTTCGAGGGTTTTTGTGCCGAAAGCCCTGACCCGGATCAATATTCAGCTGTGGCTGTGGGTGGTGGCTTGCCTTCCGAGGTAGTAGATGGTAATACGATACGACTCAGGTCTGTGATATGACGATACGACCGATACCATAGGGATTACGACAGCAAGAGGGCGGGGGTGCCTTATTCATATAATAGCTCATCGCGCGAGGAGGAGCTCAGTACCCCACCCGAAGCGTGCCACCGAACTTTTTGTTTTGCGCAACCCGGTCAACAAAAGATATATTAAAAAATAAACACCAAGTACCAGGTGAATACTCTGAAAAACATAACTCGAGCTTACTATCATATTCAGTAGTTGCTCCCTCGGGATGGGCCCCCACATGTATGTGGGTGTACGCCACGATGGGAGCGCGCCTAAGATGACACGCGGCGTATTACGTTGTGATGAACACTGTCGACGTATCGCCCAACAAAGACGAGGGATTTAAGAAAAACTTAATGTACGATGCGCAAATCCGATCGCCTATGCACACTTACTTAAGGTCTATGTACCGAAACAATGGTTTTTATAAAAGCAAAAACTGTGTACACGATGAGCGATCCCACCGCGTACTATTCGTGGCTGACCTATATACCGAAACGGACCGAAAACCCCCCCGATAACTCCGTGCGTACCGCCCGAAAGGCATGGTTATAAGAAAAAATTATACTTGAAAAAATTATACTTGATGAACTAACCCGATCGCCTGTGTAGATGTACACTCAGGTCTACATCGGAAAAATTATAAATCAAGAACAAAAACAAATATGTAATGTTATGTACATTGAGGAATCCCATCGCCTACTCTTGATATTAATGTTCATAGCTACTACAATAGTCCATGTATCGAGAAATGTTAAAAAAAATAGATAAATTAAAAATTGGGATGTTTCTTCAGTAATGAGGAACCCCATCGGCCAGAAAGGCTGTATCCTAAAGCTTAGAGTTCCATTGTGGCGGGCGTTTGCGTGGGTGTAGCCCCGACACAGGTAGAGTACGGGCTCACTCCTTTCTTCTCCTCGCCAGCTACAGGGCGCAGGTCGCGTATAGTCGAACGGATATACATAAGCACGCCAGCAAAAAGACATGAAAGCACAGGAATGTGACGCGAGCGGACGGGGGGAGCAAGAAGCGGTGATGATGATGAACTCGATGAGAACAATGCAAGGCGCATATCGTACGTAGTGGGCGGGCGAGGGTGGAGGGGAGCTCTCTTGCTTGCAGCAGCGCTTTCTTGCGGCAGCGCTTGCTTGCAGCAGCCCTTGTTTGCAGCAGCGCTTGATTACCGCAGCCCCTTGGGTGATGTTGCTTCATATATCGGTATGGTATGGTAAGGTATGTTATGGTACGGTATAGTACGGTACGGCATGGTATGGTACGGTAGGGTATGGTATGGTATGGTACGGTGTGGTATGGTATGGTACGTTGTGGTATGGTATGGTATGGCAAAATATGGTATGGAATGGTGTGTTTAGTGGTGCGGCACGACATGTGGTATCGTATGTTGGCATGGTTCGATGGCACGGTCTGGTAGATACACTATAGGGAAAAATCACGGTATGTGACAGTGTGTGTTGGTGGTATGGTATGATGGTACGGTGTGGTGGATATAAAATATGGCTAATTATTGCCTTGTGGTATGGTGTGTATCAGTATATATGGTACCTGGTATGTATGAATCGGATACCTGGTACATCGTATGGATATTCCGAAATGTAACAAACTGATATATCGATAATCGGGACGAACCACTGTAACATAAATTCGACAATATAAGGCATGCGGACAGACAGACAGACAGATCTTCAATTTCCAACCTAGAGACTCCGTTTTACAAACTCAGAACTGCGGGCGCCCACTGTAACGCGTTGTCTCTAGACAACGTGATCAAAACCGCTTGGCGCCGCTGGAGAATTACACTCCTAACCTGGAATGGATATTATTGAGGCGGCTTCCCCAAATGAGGCGATCATATTGCCCTGGCAGACCACCACTGTGCAGGTAAACGCACCCACCCTTCAAAGTGGGCTTCCATGGCGCAGTTAGCATCACGCCTTCGCTCCTTTGCTGTGTAATTTGACGTGTATGGCCCTGAGAACAACGCGGAAACGTCTGCGCGTGGTCCCGTCTCCATCGCCCTTCCCGAAACCAGTTTGTGGCATTTTCCTAAGAGCGAATGGAACCATATGCTCGTCGTACTGCCTTGTACGTAGCACGTCTCTTGTATGTAGCCGCCGAAAACAATCCAAGACGCGGCCACCTCCCTTCTCTGCAGTGTCTCCCGCAAAAAAATCGAAATTCGCCACGAAGTACTCATCATAAGCAACACTCTGAACTCTCGTCCTTGCCCTTCCCTGTATAGGCCCACCCCCAATGTATTTTTCGTTTGGCGGTCGGTCACAACTCGTGGTCGAGTTAGATCATTTGTGCGAGATAAATAATATTTACTCCGCACACGGAGAATGATCGTATCACGTAGTGTTTATGGTGAGGCACCCAAGAGGCAGTTACATAACACTCCCATTGCTGTCTCTGGACGTGGCTGCACCGGAAATTAAATCAACTCATTGAAGCTGTCATCCATATGCAAGTCCACCTCAAAAGCGGTTCTTGAGGTGCAGTTTACCCTTCATGCGACTAGCCCTCCACCTGACGGCGCTTCGCGCTTGGCGCAAGCAATGTCTGCCTGGTCGGTGAAAACCCGACATGCTCCGTCCCGGCATTGTGGGGATACGAGGGTCTACGGTCATACGACTACGGTCATGCATGAGATCGAGTACATCTCTCCTATCGAGTAAACCCCTCCCGTTAGCGAGACACTGCTGGAGTCTAGTGTTTGGCTCCTGCCAAAGCTGAAACGACCGTATAATATTATATATATATATAAATAATTTCCGACCCCCTTTCCTGCAGCGTTATGTTGTCTCCCTTGCCTAAGCTGAAACCAGCGTCAAAAACATATTGCAGACTCTCCCCTCTCCCCACCAGTGACATTTGCCTCATTTCCCTCTGATTCGAAACGCCCCCATTAAAAATATTGCAAACCCCTGTGTGATAAGCGGGTTCTTGTCTCTTGTTTGCCCTCCTTATAACCAAGTTGAAACGGCCATCACGAAGTATCGGAAGCCTCGGCCTGCAGTTTCTGTCCTGCTTTCTCTGTTGCTCCTTTGCCCAGTCGAACCGAGCGGTTAAGGGGGAGGGGAGCGGGGGGGGGGGGGGGGGGGGTGTACTCGATTGGAAAGATGTACTCGATTTCATGCATGGCCGTAGTGGTACGACCATAAACCCTCGCATCCCTACAATGCCGGGACGGGGGGGGGGGCAGAAAAACACTGCAGGGAGGGGGACGAGAGAAAAGCAGATGCGTGCACGCGGGGGACAGATAGATCAGATAATATGAGATCCTTCATATACACAAAGTATGATCTATAGATAGTTCGGGGCAGTAATGCAGATCAGATAGATCCCTCACAGCACTGCAGGAGGACAAGAGAAGCAGAAAGGTGCACTCCTCGAAGGGATTAATCAGATCATATCAGATCCCTGATTAATACCAGGTATGAACCAAACGCTTCGGGGCCGGGCCGTAGATCCCTCATTTACATTATGCGAGCCAGAGACGCTGCAGGGGGGCAAGACAAGCGGAAGCGTTCCCCCCTTCAACAGATAGATTATATCAGATCAGATCCGATCAGACCCCTCCTTTGTATGTTATAAATACATATCCCTCATTAATATGGTACGAACCAGAGCCGCTGCAGGGGGGCAAGACAAGCAGAAACTTGCACCCCTTCAACAGATAGATCAGATCAGACCAGACCAGATCAGATCAGATCAGATCAAATCAAACCAGATACCTATATCATGATCTACATACTTCAGTTCAGTGCAGATTGATACATCCCCGAGTTTTATGATCTGCATGGTCTACTGGTAGATCGTGTTGCGGCTCGGAACCGAAGCAATGCGGGGGGGGCAAGAGAGCCAAAGATGCCTGCTGCCATAGACGAAGCACGATTTTCTTCCCATTCTTGTTTCTGACAAGACGGGTTTTCCTCCAACCAAGATGCTGTTAATCTCAGTTTTGTTCGCAACATTGTTCGAACAATACCCTATGACAAGCCGAGCTTAAGCGTCCGTTTGTATTTTTTGTGAAAACAAAAACAAAAAAAATGCTCTGAACGAGGTAGGAGTCTCAGAAAAAAACATGGTGTTACCTCTACCGCAGCACATGTCTGATAGATAGATCAGATCACATCAGATCACATCAGATCGCATCATATCACGTCAGATGGATCTCTACTTCGACGCGTAGATATCCCGAGGAAAATATAGACCCCCTGATTTCCATGGCCTGCAACGACCTATTGTATATCATGTTGCGGCCGGACAACTGGAGCGGAGACAGATCAAACACATGTGGGGTCAGACATGGGTCAGATAGCTCCTCACATCACGATCAGAATATTTAGGGGCTGATACATCCCTCGTTTCCATGATCAGCGAAGGATCGAGGTCAAGTTGCGGCCGGGTACCGAAGGACAGACCTCATAACAGATAGGGTAAGGGGAGATCAGATAGGCCCTCATCTCGTGGTTAAACTATCTCGGGGCTGATAAATCCCTCAGATAGATTGGACAGATCAAGATAAAGAAAAAAAACAAGAACGCTCACGGCAACAACGCCAACAAGCAAGATGTGGGTGGCATACGTAGAGAGAGGTAGCAGGACGGTGTCGGCATCTATTTTCTCTCGCTTGATTGGAGCTGCACGAAACAGAACGACCCCCGAGAGGGGGAGGAGGAGGAGGAACGAAGGTGATATCCACCACCGCGGATAGATGGGAGGGGGGGGGGGGGGGCACACGACCGATGAACTGCAGGGTTTGTAAAACACGAGAGAAAAAAAACCTCAACACGAGGTGTTCCAGAGATATTGCAGGCCTGTAGCGCGCTACAGTAGGGGGGGGGGGGGGGGAAACGCATTGTCGACAAAACTATTTCCACCCGATATATCGTAGGAAATACCGCTCCACCAGGTAATACCGGGGAGCATATCGAGCGTAATCAGGACAACTAAGGCCTACGCCTATTATTAATAGTAAAAGTACTGGAATATATATGGTACGTTTTTGTTGACACGATGGGTCTTGATTGCCATGCCCCGCCGTGACGGTGTTTCATTTTACTTTCGTATAGAGAGTTGATAGGCGATGGATGTGAGTGTTTTTCGGGCCTTTTTTTTTTAGTTTTTTTTCTCCTTGACTCTTTAAGAACTGCAGTCCCGTTCTGGGGACAAAACACTCAAATTTCCGAGTAATTTGCCCCCAATTGTCCGCAAAACGGAACTGCAGTTTTAACAAGGTTATAGCTAAATGTTCGGGCCATATCCAGAGAGCTCCTTTGGAAAATGTGGTCGAAGTCATATCCCTTTTAGAACTAACTGCAGTCCCGTTTTCGGGACAATCCACTCAAAAGCCCAAGTAGTTTGTCCCCTGAACGGGACTGCGGTCTTAAAAGGGTCAAATGCGTTCTATCCCTGCCGCCACATGCTTCGTCGACGGCCCTGCGTGCTCACCTGCTACTAGGTCAAAGCTGCACGAACTGAAGGATCGCGGACAGGAGGAAGGCGATGGGCACCGCCGACAGGAGGTAGACGACAGTCAGGGTCTTCGCCATGGAAGCCGCGAGGTCGGGCTTCTTCTCCATCTGGAGGATGACCACGCTGTTCTGAGCCGAAGGCATGCACCTGGTTGATTTTTGTTGTTGATTTTTGTTTTTTGTTCGTGAAACGTTTTGATGGCGGCAGCGAAGAACACCGGACAAGAAAATGAACAAACGGCGGGTGTTAGCGTTAGTTGAGTGTCGTACCAATGACGAGGGCAACAGACAGTGACAAGGACAAACGATTAACAAAACCGATAGGCATGACGATTCAAAGCAAATGACGGAAACGGTAACCCACACTGCCATACGAACAAACCAAGCAAGCCCGCCGGAAGACACCAGCTTTTTCCGATACCTACAGTAAAATAAAGAAGACAACCATGAACACTACCGATAAACAATAACGATACCGATAACAACAACGATACCTATAACGATACCGATACCGATAACGATACCGATAACGATACATATAACGACAACGATACCTATAACGATACCGATAACGATACCGATACCGATAACGAAAACAATTAAGATAGTGATACCGATAACGATGGCGACAACGATGGCGATACCGACAACGATGACGCAAAACAGATACGATAGCGGTAGGGATATGGATGACGAAAACGGTAGCGAAAGCGACAACGATACCGATCACGAAACCGAAAACGGATACGATAGCGGTACCGACAACGAAATCGATACCAATAACGGTTACGATACCGATATCGATAGCGATAACGACAAACATCGATAACGATACCGATATCGATACCGATACCGATATCGATCCCGATACCGGAAAAAAAGTTACGATAGCGGTACCACGAAATCGTCACCGATAACGGTAGTGATACGGAAATCAATAGCGATAACGATACCGACATTGACAACGATACTGATACCGATAACGAAACTGATCACGATACCGAAAACAGTTACGATAGCGATACCGATAACGATACCGATAACGGTAATGATACCGATAGCGATAACGACAACGATGCCGATAACGATGATCAACTCACCCTTCCATGAGAAGAACGAACCAGATGAGCTTGTCGGAGGGTATGAGCTTCAATCTCGAGCCCGTCAACAGCATCCCCGCAGCGACGACGGGCATGAACAAAAATCTGGACGCCATGATAGCAGCAATCTGTTCGGTCCGCAAGCAAACGTTCAAGGAGAGGCGGAGGGGGGGGGGGGGGAGGGCGTATTCATTGATTGATTGTCTAAGTCATGTGACCATTGACGACGCATATCTTTCGATAGGAAGGGGGGCGTGCTCATTTGTTGTGTGCCTTAGTCGTTTGACCATTGACCACGCATCCCATTCGAGACGGAGGGGGGGGGGGGCGGTGTACTCGATAGGAGGTATGTACTCGATTCCATGCATGGCCGTAGTCGTATGACCTTACACCCTCGTATCCCTACACTGCTGGGACGGAGCAGGTCGTGTTTTCACCGACCAGGCAGCCATTGCTTGCACCAAGCGCGAAGCGCCGTGACGTGTCTGGCGAGTCGCTTGAAGGGTGAGTTGCATCCTTCTAAGAATCGCTTGTGAGGCGGACTTGAATACGGATGACAGCTTTGAAAGGGTCGATTTATTTCCCGGTGTAAGCAATTCCAGAGACAGCATTCGAGACGGAGAGGGGGGGGGGGTTGTAGGTACTCGATGTCATCCATGGGGAGGGTACCGTGCGATCATTAATCGATAGTACGAACATTTGAGAAACATGTCTGGGGCGGGAGGCCGGGGGGGGGGCGGAGGGGGTTATCGAACAAGAAGAGACAAATACTAACCCACACCGGGTCAACGTTTGTGCTAAGCACACAGAATGTGACCTCTCGAGCGGCGGTAATTTTGTCAAATACAAAAAAGAAAAGAGAGCAGGCGTTTGACATACGAGTTACCAGGTAGACATGTACGATTTTTTCGGAAGTAACCGCGTGTCTGCGTCCCCATCCCGAGCATCGATGCCCGGGCTGACCTTTTTTAACCTCTGCCGATCCTACCGCGACACATGCAGGTGGCACAGCAGGCGGTGCCATCGATTTTCAGCCACTCAGCGTTCCTATTTTCGGAAGGCTCTAGTTCGGTTTGTTTTTCGGAAACCGCCCCGCTCCGGAAACGTCGAGCGCTGAACAACCATCACACCACACTACCGTCTTGCGTAACCCAACGATTATTTTTCGGCACACCGTCTCCCAGACTACAGCGGCTTGTATGTATATATATATATATATATATATCCGTTTAGCTGAATTCTTAAGACACAACCTGGTAGGTCAGTAGCGAATTCGTTGCGTCCAAAAACTGTCAGAGTCCGTAATTAATAGACTCGCTCCTTAAAAGTCTGGAGACAAACTCGGGAGGGGATGTAATAGCTCCATTTCGGCTCCGTTTCTGGAGATCAAACGGAGCGCACCATCTCGGCCAGGCTCGAAAAACGTGATTGTGGAGGATAGTTTTCGATCTCGCCTCTTTGGAATGTTTAGTTTAGTCAAAAAAGAAATGACGCTCGAGAGTCTATCAAATTAACGGAAGGATTCGTTGGAGGGGGAGGGGAGGGGGGGGTGTACTCGATAGGAGGTATGTACTCGATCTCATGCATGGCGGTAGTCGTTTGACCATAGACCCTCGCATCCCTACAATGCCGGGACGGAGCATGTTGGGTTTCCACCGACCAGGCAGGCAATGCTTGCACCAAGCGCGAAGCGCCGCAAGGTGTCCGGCGAGTTGCATGAAGGGGGGGCCGCATCCTACTAAGAACCGCTTGTGAGGCGGACTTGAAAATGAATGACAGGTTCAATGCCTAAATATAATTTCCGGTGTAGCCACTTTTAGAGACAGCCGTGGGAGTACTATGTAACTGCCTCTTGGGTGCCGTACCATGAACGCTACGCGGTACGATCATTCTCACTTGTGCAGAGTAAAGGTTCTTTACCTCGCACAAATGATCTAATTCGACTGAGGGCGACCGCCAAAAAAAAAGAAAAAGATCGGTGCCCTGGTTGTCTAGCTCAAGTAGTGAGCGGCACGTTTTACAGTGTCGTTGCCAACCGACGCCAACCCAACCTATTCATAGTAGAGCCGGGGGAGGGGGGGGGGGGGGGTCTGCTGTGTGACTCCGGATCTGCGGTACGAAGGGGAGGTAGAGAGAAAAAAAGTAAAGAACAAAACCACAAGTGAGGTAGACTTCGGCACATTGCGTAAGGGCGACATCGTCGAATGACAGCAGGGGGGGTATACCATTCGGAGGCGGGCATGCGAGTAAAAAAACACGATCAAGGCAACGAAGCCAAAGCGAGCAATCAAGCGAAAGCAATAAAACGATATAGAAAGACGTGAAATACTGATAGTCTGCCTTCTTGTAGAAATCATTTTCGATCTCCGTCATCGAAGCAGCAGCGGCGGCGGCAGTAGCGCAGCCGTAGAGCCAGAAAACGACATCAGAAGAGAAATACGTAGAATACCGATACTCCTACTACGGGGGACCGTAGTTAATAGAACCAAATATTGTTAGAAAAAAGAGCTAAATATATGGGTGAGTGTGTGTACCGTAGGTCCTATTTAATATGGTCCCCCGTGATGGTCGTCTTCTTGTACAGTAGAAAGCTAAATTGAGCTCTGTTGTCGAAGTAGCAGAAGCAGGTAGCAGCGGCAGAGCTGCAGCAGCAGAGGAAGCAGTAGAGCAATAAAACCATAAAACGAAAGACCAACAACTGATATAAGAGTCACCTTCTTGTAGAAATCTAGTTTGCTCTCCGTGTTCGAAGAAGCATCAGTGGCAGCTGCAGTAGCCGTAGCAGTGTCAGCAGCAGTAGCAGTAGTAGTAGTAGCAGCAGTAGCAACCGCAGAAGCAGGGCCAGCAGCGCTTCCGGTGGCGACGGCGAGTTTAGCGGAAGCTGGTCGTGCAAGCGACCCCGCCAGGACTAGAATCGCCGCCGGTAGGTATGCGTTTCCCAAGCTCTGTAGAGGTAGACAGGAGGGAGTTGGGCGGAGGCAGCGGCGGGGGTGGGGGAGGTAAGGGTCTGACGACATTAGATCTTTGATCTGGGGGGTGTGGGGGGGTACTCACTATCGGGCAAGGCCGTAGTCGTATGACCATAGATAGGCCCTCGCATCCCTACGATGCCGGGACGGAGCACGTCGGGTTTTCACCGACCAGTCAGGCATTGGTGCCGGGGGGGGTGGGGGGGGGGGGGGGGGGGGGGGGGGGGGGCGAACTAATGTGACGCCTCTCGAAGTCATTCGAGAGGGGAGGGGGTTGGGGGGGTCGTCTTGTGACTCTTCTCGACATACATTGGAGAGGGGAGAGAAAGGGAGGGAGGGGGGGGGGGGGGGATATTCGATAGGAGAGATGTACTTGATATCAGGCATGGCCGTAGTCTTATGGCCATAGAACCTCGCATCCCTACAATACCGGGACAGAGAACGTCGGCTTTCCACCGTCCCGGCAGATATTTCTTGCACCAAGCGCGAAGCGCCGTGAGGTGTTCGGCGAGTCGCATGAAGCGTGAGCTACATCCTACTGAGAACCGCTTGTGAGGCCACCTTGCACATGGATGATAGTTTCAATGGCTTAATTTATAATCCCGGTGTGGGCACTTCGAGAGACAGTAATGGGAGTACGATGAACAGTAGCTGCCTCGTGGGTGCCTTCACATAAATTACACTACGTGATGAAATAAACAGAACGAGAAGCGGGGTGGAGGAGGACGAGGAGGACGAGGAGGGGGGGGGGGGGGGTCCTCCTATTGTGCATCGAGCGGCAAAGCCAACTACTAATAAAACTGAATCAGCCACCCAGATGGCAAGGCGACTTTATATCCTCTGAGCATCCCGGTACATGGCAAACATGCCTCGGATACGACGAAGGGAGGGGGGGGGGGGAGGAGTGCAGGTTTTCCCCCCTCGACGAATCGGGTTTTGATAGTGCCCTGGTCAGGCGTTTAGCCCCAATAGAGCAGACAACCCATTAAAAAAAATACCCCTGCCTGTGGGACCCCCCAGACAGCGACCAGAACAATGGTTGTAAGCTCCGGTGCTGTCGACCGCCTACGAGCAGCGGCCTGAGAGACCAGCTGTACTTACGGTGTGACCACGTTGCGCGCGTGCCCTACGCCTCCTCCTTGCATCAATCATCGCAACTCAACGACTCCCCCCGGTCACGCAGCGTCTGTCGGTGCAATCGTCACTCAATGTTCTTGTCAATTCTCCCCTCTGCAGTCCGAAGAGAGGGTGAATTCCACCCTTCTAGGGCAAATTTTAGCCCCATTTTGGGGGAGGGACAACTGTAGAAAACATGAGTGGTTTTGTCCTCCAAAAAGACGGAACATCAGGGTCAAGCACTCGTTGCTTAAGGTTTCACACACGGATTATGTTGCAGACCCGCGTAGCGCAGGGGTGGGGGGGGGGTAATCGATAGGAGGTATGTACTCGATCTCATGCATGGCCGTAATCGTATGACCATAGACCCTCGCATCCCTACAATGCCGGGACGGAGCATGTCGGGTTTTCACCGACCAGGCAGGGGGGGTGGCGGGGGGGGGGGTCCCCGCCGGGACCACCTGTGCATATATATATATATATATATATACATGCCTTGATCGCGTCGAACAAGGGGGAGAGCGGTGCCGACCGCCCCAAAAGAAGAGCTCTTCCCCACGGGAGGAGTCCGGCGATCATGCCGGCGATGCACCTGGCAGAAAGAAAAACGTAGGCCACCGGAAGACGGTCGCATTACAAAAAGAAAACAACAAAGGAGGAAAGGGGTTGGTGGGGAATTTTTGAAAAAAAACGTGATTCGTCGTGGTGGTGGAATGTTGGTGCTCGTGATGCTGGTCGTGGTGATGGTGGTGGTCGGTGGTGGTTCGGGACGCGGGTGGGGGGGGAGTACATATGACATGCATGGCCGTAGTCGTATGCTTACAGACCCCTCGCATCCCTACAACGCCCGCCACGGAGCACGTCGGTTTTTCACCCGCCAGGCAGGCATTGCTCGCACCAAGCGCGAAGTCAAGTAATCAACCAGGTCACCAACAAACTACCCCGTCAATTCTCGTTTAATGTCGGTTAAGCGAGTCTTCCAATCATCCCAAGCAACGAATCCGTGCTTTTCTTCCAACTCACCAATTTCACCAACATTTGCAAAGCAAACTCACTGATAAATAATCCAAAGCAAAACCAGCCAGACCAGCCCATCAGCAAGGAACTGAAAGAGTCATTCAACCAGGAAACCGAAACAAGGCAAGCAACCACAGAAAAGAAACACTATCATAACAATTTGCCTAACTAATCCACCGGCGGGATGACGACCACCCAGAACAAGCTAACAACCTGTCAACCAAACAAACAACCAGGCAACCAGCAAACCAATAATCAATCAACCGACAAGAAACGAATCAACCACCGAGCCAAAAATGTAAAACATATCAACCAAACAACCAACCAAGCACAATACTCAACCATCCGAGCAACGTGACAAACCATACACAGAAACACAAAAAGCCAAGCAGCCCACCAGACAACAAGCCAGAAAACCAACCAACCGATCCACCAACAAACGAACGAAACAACAAACCAACCAACCACCCAATCGCCCAACGAAACAACCAACCTACCATCCAACATACTAAAAACCAATTAAGCAACCCAACCTACAACCATAACAACCATTCGAAGGAAAAAAGCAAACCAACCGGCCAACATCCGCAACCATTTCACATCTCGCACGGATAGATCATCATCTATCTATGTACAGATAAATCATCATTTACAGCGGTCCCCCACCTGGCATTGCGAGAAGCTGTGCAGGATCTGTATAGAGTACAGCTTCAACCCAGGAAACAGGTGCCACAGGAGTACTATTAATAGCAGCTAGCAGATTTTACGGCTGCCACCGGGCAGCCTGAGCTACAGATCCTGCAGTATCGGGAACTGATGATGTATCTGCCTTCCAAAAGATCTATCTGACCAAGTGGAAAGCGATGATCTGAAGATGGTGTGTTCGAGGTGTTGATCCGTTATTTTTATGTGGCTCACCCCAAGACCGGAGGACTGGCGATACGCTTGAAGGTCGGGTCGTCTTTCGCTCGCAGGCACTTCGCGACCACCTGAACAAGGTCGAAGCAACAGCAGCAGCAGCAGCAATAGCAACGGTTTGCAGCAGCATCAGTAGCAACAGCAATAACAGTAGTAGCAGTAGCGACAGCAGCATCAGCCGCAACAGCACCAGCAACAGCAGCATCAGCAGCAGCATCAGGAGCATCAGCAGCAGCAACTGCAGCAGCAACAGCATCAGCAGCAACAGTATTCATCAGCAGCAACGGCAACGGGCTATACAAGCAACAGCAGCCGCAGTAGCAACAGAGGCAACACTGGAAATTGCAGCAGTGGCAAGAGCAGCAGCGGCCGCCGCAGCAGCAGCAGCAGCAGCAGCAGCAGCGACAGTAGTACCAGCGCGACAGCAACGCAAAGCAACATCAGCGGAGTATAGAAGCAACATAGCCGCAGCAGCAACAGGGGCATAAAGCAGCAACCGTAGTAGCATCAGCCGCAACACTACAATTTAGTAGCAGCGGCAGCAGCAGCAGCGGCTATAGTATCAACGTCAACAGTAACGTAAAGCAACATCAACGGAGTAAAGAAGCAACAGCAGCAACGACAACGGCGGTAGCAGCAGTGGTATAGGCGGCAGCAGCACCACCACCACCACCACCACCAGCGGTGATGAGAAATGGCGGCAGCAGCAACCGCAGCAGCAGGAGCAACCGCAGCAACTGGAGCAACGGCAGCAGGAGCGGCCTTCAAGATAAAAAAGCGTTAGTTATCGAGGCGAGAGGACATCATCCTCACCAATCACATCCTGAGTGAGCCGTATTCCAATCCAATCGAACACCACAACATGTCACACGAATTATACGCGAGTCGCAGGGGGGAGAAAGGGCTCTAGCGATACAAAAAGCAAGGCACGAACCGTGGTAAGGAGGGGGGGAAGACAAGAACCTACCAACCATGTGGCTCCAGGTCTGAGGCACGACCATTTACGAGGGACCGCAGTAAACATTACCAAACATTCTTTGTAGGAAAAAGTTAAAAATATACTGGTAGGTTTTTGTGCGTACCGTAGGTCCTATTTAATATGGTCCTCCGTAATAATAGGAGGGAGAGAGAAAAGAAAAGACGAAGATATCGAATGGAAAGGGAAAACAAAAAAATAGAAATGAGTATACGAGGAACAACAACGAACAGCGAACAAAAATCGCGGGAAAGCTACCTGTCTAAGGGGGCTAAGCTTCTTGAACCGCTCAGCGTCCGCTTCGGACATTCGGGCCGCGGCTTGAGGCTTCCCGGCTACCATCGTGTACCTTACACCGCAGTAGGGATAGTGCCATGAAAAGGAACGAGAATAAAACAAACAACAGGCACGTTTCAGGGGAGGGGAGAGAGCGAAGGGGAGGGCGAAGGGGGGGGCGGGGGGAGGGAGGAAGGGAGGGAAGAAGAGAGGGAGGGGGTGTACTCTTGTCAGGCGTGACCCTGGCATCCCTACTAATGACAGGACGGGAGAAAACGCCGGGGTTTTTTTAACCGGGCAGGCTGCACAAGACATTTTCTTGCTTGCACCGAGCTTTCGAAGCGTCGTGCACCTATGTTGCACTGCCCACAAAACACAAAAAAACAGTCCCGACAACAAAGCCGATGGAAGCACGTCTGCCGCCGTTTTTTTAACGAGGACTTTTCTTTTTTCTGTTCTAGCTCCGAACGCTGCCATCGAGCCAAAATTTGGCAGACCGGATACGAGCTCCTTGGTGCACTCCCGGGAGTGTGCCAAAGCGGCAGCACGTTTCGTGTCCTCCTTCGGGGCGGACCTTGTCGCTGAAGGTTGAAAATGTGGTTCCAGGCGCTTGAACGTTCGGTTTCTTGTACTGTAGCCAAGTATTTTTTCCTGCTGTAGAACGAGAGCTGGAGGAACCCAGAAGTCGTAACGAGTACGTTCCTCATTCTCGTTCTACAGCAGAAAAAAATACTTGGCTACAGTACAAGAAACCGAAAATTCACGCGCCTGGAACCACATTTTCAACTTTCAGCGACAAGGTCCGCCTCGAAGGAGGACACGAAAAAAGCTGTCGCTTTGGCACACTCACGGGATTGCACCAAGGAGCTCACATGCGGTCTGCCAAATTTTGGCTCGATGGAAACGTTTCGAGCTAGACAGAAAAAACGAAATGTCCTCGGGAAAAAAAAGGCGGCAGACATGCTTCCATTCGCTTTGTTGTCGGGATTTTTGGCAGTATCAGGTTTCTTTTGTGGGCAGTGCAACACAGGTGCGTGAGGTTTTCGTCCGGCGAGTCGCATGAAAGGATGGTCTAGACGTCTGCATTTTCTCCTCAAACAACCGCTTGTAAGGCGACTTTTAGTCACACCTTGTGCGTGCTTTCTTGCATATGGGTGACAGCGTTTATTGAATTGATGTGCTTGGAAGGCGGGGGGGGGGAGGGGGGGGGAGAGGGGGTGTACTCGATAGGAGAGATGTACTCGATCTCACGCATGGCCGTAGTCGTTTGACCATAGACCCTCGCATCCCTACAATGCCGGGACGGAGCATGTCGGGTTTTCACCGACCAGGCAGACATTGCTTGCACCAAGCGCGAAGCGCCGTGAGTTGTCTGGCGAGTCGCATGAAGGGTGAGCTGCATCCTACTAAGAACCGCTAGTGAGGCGGACTTGCATATGGACGACAGCTTCAACGAGTTGATTTAATTTCCGGTGTAGGCATTTCCAGAGACGGCAATGGGAGTACTATGTAACTGCCTCTTGGGTGCCTTACCTTGAACACTATGTGATACGACCATTCCCAATTGTGCGGAGTAAAGGTTCTTTACCTCGCACAAATGATCTAACTCGACAACCAGCTGTGGGCGACCGCCAAAAAAAACAAAAAAAACAAAACAAAAAACGGTACCCTGGTTGTCTAGCTCACGTAGTGAGCGGCATGTTTTACAGTGTCGTTGCCAACCGACGCCAACCCAACCTATAAAAAATAGGGGGAGGGGGGGCGGGGGGAAGCATGGGAATGGTAAGGGACCCGATGGGGGAGAGGAACGGGGCAAACAGATCGGGATAAGGGGTGGGGAGGGAGGAGGGAGGGGCGGTGTATTGATGTCGCGTATGGTCGTAGCCGTGTGACCAGGAGGGGGGGGGGTCAGCGGTATGGAGGAAAGGAAGGGTAGGGGATTGGGAGGGGACAAGGGGGGGAGGGGTAAGGCGTGGGAAGGAGGAAGAACCAGCGGAAGGGGGGAGGGGGCACAGGAACAGCAGGGTGGAGGGGCGTCACCAACAGCACAATCGAAATAATCCCAACCGCCGATACCAACACCACCAGCACCATCACCAACACACATCAACAGCACGAACGACCCCAAACCCACCAACATCAACACCAACACCAGCATGACCCAACGTCACGACAGGAAAGCACACTCGAAAACTTGTTTGCAGCACCAAAAAGCAATGCGTGCCATTACCGATTTGTATTCCAACCACAGACTGCAGTACGATCTCAGGAAAAAGAGTCTCCAGCTACTGTATTGACATCCATCCTGCAACTACTGATGCTAATACTGACACCAATAACGCAACTATTGCTATTGATATCACCACTACGATCAATAATACTACTATTACTACTACTTCGGCTACAATTACTGCAGCTACAACTGCTGTAGTTGTACTACTACAACTACTGGTACCACCACTACTACTACCACTACTACTGCTGCCGCTGCTTCTACCACTATTACTACTACTACTACTGCTAGTACTACTACTGCTACTACTATTACTACTGCGATATGATCTCACCCAGCCGTCCAGAACATTGGGCTCCAGCCCAGCAGGTAGAAGGAGATGTACGCGACAGCACTGGACACGATAGCCCCGTCTGAATGACGCAAGCAGAAGCAAAAACACAAACACAGCCATGACGTGGTGATGACATGAGTAGGCAATACAAGACGAGGAAAGGCAAGGCAACGCAAGGCAAGCGAAGGCAAGGCAAGACAATGCAATGCAAGGCAAGGCAAGGCAGGGCAAGGCAAGGCAGGGCAGGGCAAGGCAAGGCACGGACGCTAGATACGACAGACAACGAAATCCACTAGCAAGTAAAAGGCCGGTACTCAAGACAATGGATGAGGATCAGGCAGGGCGAGGCAAGGCAGGGTAGTTAATACACGGTCAAAGGTGAGCTAAATAGCGAGGCAGGAGAGACACGAGCAGACACAGGAGTCTCTATCGTTTCGGGTACATTGTTCCCTGTAAATTTGAGGCGAGTAGGACCCATTTTTTGCAGCAGCTAGAAAGAGCAGCCGCGACCGACAAACGCGCAACACACAGCATACAACAACATAACACTCACACTAGTCAACTCATCGCCACCATTAATACCACCAATACCAACATATTGTACTACCGCCAACATCGACCAGCTTGGAACCACGACTACCACCAGCGCCACCATCAACAACGGCAACAATCCTATTACGGGGGACCATAGTAAATAGGACCAAGTATTGTTTGTAAAAATAGCGAAATATATAGGCTTTTGTGCGTACCGTAGGTCCTATTTAATATGGTCCCGCCTAATAGCACCACCAATACCATCAATGCAAATAATATCAACAACAGAAAATACCACCAATGGTCCCGACACCATCAACAAACTACCACGAAAAACGTACATAACATCTCCACCACCAGCACCACCATAAACGCCTCCACAACACACCAATACCAATGCCAATGCCAACACCACCCCCAACACGAACGCCGAAACACCAACACCACTAGAAACAACGCCACCAGCACCACCAGCACCACCAAGGACCCGTACCAGCAACACCATTAACGCCGACACCAACAACACACCGCCACCAACGCACTACCAACGCAAAACATGTATACCGTCACCGCCTCCACCACCGTAGCTCTCCCAAAAAACAACACCAATGCTAAAGTCAATACCCGGTACCGAATGTCGATGCCATCACCATCCCCAACATGAACGCTGAGTCTAGAAGGCGTTCCGAGGAATGCCCTGATAAATACCACCACCACCGTAGACTTACCCACAGAACATCACCAACGCACAGAATCAATACAACTACCAACGCCAACTCTCACCCGAACCCCGACTACTGTAGAGTGGCTTCCGTTCTTAGAAAAACCGTTCAACCATTTGAGGACTGCACTTCCGTGTTGAGGAGAGACCACTCAAATCCATAGTAGCGTGTCCCAAAAACGGGACCGCAGTTTGCCCATGAAGGGTGAACCGAGGTTTCGGGAACCCGGCAGGCGTTTTCAAAATCAGTCGGTTTTCAACAACAAAAAACAGAAAATACGGTTGATACATCTATATTCCACTTCTTGGGTAAATTTTAGGGCACCCACGCCTAAAACTATAACGAGCCAGCAGCCATGACCAACGTGAACATACAACATGAACGCGCGAAGGTTTGGGCAAACAGGGTAACGAAGAGGACGACGTACACATTAGGGAGTACCTGGTACACAACAAGGTACAAATCAAGGGGGTGTACTCGATAGAAATATGTACTCGATCTCATGCATGGCCGTAGTCGTAAGACCATAGACCCTCGCATCCCTACAATGCCGGGACGGAGCATGTCGGGTTTTCACCGACCAGGCAGACATTGCTTAAACCAAGCGCGAAGCGCCGTGAGGTGTCCAGCGAGTCCCATGAAGGGTGAGCTGCATCCTACTAAGAACCGCTTGTGAGGCGGACTTGCATTTCGATGACAGCTTCAATGAGTTAATTTAATTTCCGGTGAAGGCATTTCCAGGGACAGCAATGGGAGTACTATGTAACTGCCTCTTGCATGCCTTACCATGAACACTACGTGATACGATCATTCCCCTTGTGCGTAATAAAGGTTCTTTACCTCGCACAAATAATCTAACTCCACCACCGGCTGTCACCGACCGTCCAAACATCGAGGGGGGGGGGGGGGGGGGCAACAACCATCGCTTCCAATGTTTGGGACTTTAGTACCTGCCAATCAACCCCATCCATCGACAAACTCGAACACGAACGCCATTGTACTATTACGGGGGACCATAGTTAATAGGACCAAATATTGTATGTAAAAATGGCTCAATATATAGGTTCTTATGTACACCATAGGTCCTATTAACTATGGTCCCCCGGAATACCAACCCCAGGCACCGACAAAACAACAAGGGCAGAGGGCCCGAATTGGCTATTGAAGTGCGCAACCGCCAACCGGCCAATGAAAGCAGCTAACAGATCAAACTACGAATCAACAAAACCGACCAACCAACAAACAAATCACTCAATCGACCAGGCCAACCGAACCAACCAACCAGGCAACCAAACCAAATCAACCAAGCCAACCCAAAATACCAGGGTATTCCTCTGGATTTTCCCGGCGAAATTCATTCCGCGGTTTAGTGCACGGTTCGCGATAATCCCGTGTGGTTCCGCGATAAGTGTGAAATCCCGTGCCCGCACAAAAACGCCTCCCGCACAAACTACAACATCCCGTTTCCGTGCCACGGAAAACTGTAAATCCCGTTTCTGCACAACCACGTCCTGCGGTGGCCACATCCCATGCAACGTGTACCCTGTAGTCCCGGGGTGGCTGAATCCCGCGGGATATCGTCCCGGAGTCGGAAAGGCATCCCCAGGAATGCCCCGAGGAGCAACAACCAGCCAATCAGAGCGGGCCGACCAAACCAACCAGGCAATCATAGCCATGCAACCAAATCGAACCGCACCAAACCGAGACCAAACCAACACTCTCTTACCGGGGTGGGCGCCAAATATGGAATCGACGAACAGGAGGGGAAGAGGGCCCGAGTTCGCGAAGGAGGTGCACATCCGGAGCTCTCGGGCTGCCGGAGACCCTTCGGGAAGGCGGAGCAATTTTTCCATGCCCTGAAAAATCGAATTTGTTCATACGCAACAAATAAGGTAGGATTATAGACGTACATATAGCAAAAAGGAGATATATTCGAATATAAGCTACGGTGCCAAAAAACACATTTTCTGTAAAAACAAAATTGAATTTGTCCACAACAAGGTAGGTTCTAACCAAAAAATGTTTGTTTCATACCCGAAAAATACATTTTGTCCATACTAAAAACCCTCTGGTACATAACAAGGCTTTCTTACAACAAACATTTTTTTCCCATACCTTGAAAATTGCATTTACCTAGAACAAGGTGTATATCAACATGCGCGAAAGAGTTGTTTTCTCGTGCCTTAAAAAATGAACTTGTTCACAACGAGGTGTCCTTTTACCGAGAAACCTTTTTTTCCCATACCCTGAAAATTGAAAGATGTCCATCATAAGGTGTATTTTCACGATACATACTTTTCCTATACCCTGAAAAATCAATTTGCGCGTATTAAGGGGTGTTTTACGACAAAGCGTTCCATACCCTGCAAATTGAACATGTTTGTGTTTCGTAACGAGGCGTCTTTTTGAGAGCAACCGTTTCTTTCGGTGTGATATCCTGAAAAATGAAAGTCGTTGATACATACACAATACGCTGTCTTTCACAAGAGACTTTTGCTGTGATGGTGTAACCTCAAAATTGAAAGTTGTTCACACATAATACGCTGTGTGTTCACAACAAAAGCCTTTTACTGTGATAACAGTACCTTGAAAATTGAAAGTTATTCATACATACATGTGCGTTGTGGTTTACAAGAAAAGCCTGTTACCATGCCTTGACTACTGTTTTTTATTCATGATATGGCGTGTTACACAAGAAAGCATTGTTTCCATAACCTGAAATTTGAAACCTCATATCATACCCTGGTACACCTTATACTCAGGAAGGACTATTCCGTTTTACAAGAATGTATTTTTTCCCTCACCCTGAAAATCGAACTTGGCAAAAAAAAATGTGTTTGTTCACGAGAAAGCCTTCTTTTCCATACCCGGAAAATCGAGTTTCGTTTCAAACCAAGAGGTGGGTTTTACGAGAACAGCTATGTACGTACCTATCTTTTTACCTGTGTACCCTGAAAATGGGCCACAAAATACAAAACACGCGTGCGTTTCATACGAGCGCTGTTCGTGATAAGGCTGTGTTTTACGAGGAAAAAAAAAAAACATTGCCCGGGCAGCAACATCGCTACAACTACGAACGAGTACGAAGTCCTCTGCTCCTCAGCTAATATATCTGTAACGCGAAGGGTGTTCAATTCTCGCACAGAAAGGGGTGCGTGCGATCGTTATTTCAGCCGTCGGTTTTTTTTTCCGGGAACAACGGGAAGGTTACCGGTAAAGGAAAAAAATATTAGGGATCGGGAACCCTGGTATGATAATAACCTGCAGTTTGTTGTTGTTGAGAGAATAAGGCGTTATGGTTCATAATCTTTGGCTGGGTACGTATCTGCAGTACGTAGTCACTTCGACAGCAGCAGGCATTGTTTGGTTGATCGCGCTTGTGGGAGTACCAAGTGGATACCGCACGGAACGGTGCTGGTAAACTGGTGGAACACGCCAACAGACAGGGCCCGTGGCTCGCACCTGGACAGCGGTCGTTCGCTGGGCCAGGGATTCGCGAATTCTGGAACAGATATTTCGTGAGTTCTGATTCAGCATCGGAAGCGGAGCGGAGGTGGAGGGCTTCATACGTGGCACAGGCGCCGATAAAAAAACGAAAACAACGAAAGTTGTTCTCGGACTGATCTGAACTGCAGAGAGAGAGAGAGGAGCCCCCCGAAAATATAACTATGTTCGACTTTTTCATTATCACTCTGTCCCTATGTAAGGATTGGTTGCATTCTGTCCCCGAATATAATGACCATTTTATAATTACATTCAATATAAACGGTCACTATATTCGGAGACAGAGCGGTATTAATGGCACGACTATAATTACTCATTACCGTTTAAAAAGAAAAAAGTAGAACGATCGTTTGTATACTAGTATTCACTACAAACGGTCATTATATACGGACAGAGTGTTATTGATAGCACGGTTGTTTGCTCACGACCGATTTAAAGAGAAAACAAACGTGCACGGATCGTTTGTATACTACGGGGGACCATAGTAATAGACCTATGGTACACACAAAAGCTCATATATTTACCTATTTTCACTCACAATATTTGGTCCTGTTTACTATGGTCCCCCGTAATAGTATCCATTCACTACAAGCGGTCATTACAAACTCGAGGACAAAGTTGATTGTGATAGCACGTTTATTAACTTACGATCGATTTGAAGAGAAAAAAAACGTATGAGGATCGTTTGTACCCTGGTATACTATTACGGGGGGCTATAGTAAATAGGACCAAATATTGCTCGTAAAAATAGGTGAACATATAGTTTTTTGTGTAACGTGGGTCCTATTTACTATGGTCCCCCGTACTATTAATACTATCTAACACAAACGGTCATTATATACTCAGGGACAGCGTGGTATATTAATATCACAATTATTTACCGATTACCGTTCACAAGAGAAAACGAGCCTTAAAAAAACGATGACACCCCTTTGCGAACCCAACGCTCTCCGCGGAACAAAGAAAAGTAAAGAGGCGTTTCACTATAAATACTTGAAAAAATATTCAATACTAATCCCAACTTAGCTTTTTTTCTCGTGGCGAGCCGGCTGACCTCTGGTCTTTTAACCTCCTGCTACTGCTGTGCTGTACTCTGTGGCCTTGAACCGGATGGTTCTTGAATGGATGCACCATGCACCACTGCCGTACGAGTATATCTCCAAATGCAACGACTTCTGTTTCAATAGCAGCCTGCACACCGGACGGTACATTTAGTACTGCAGTCCCGTTTTTGGGAACACTCCACTCGAAGTCCAAGTAGTTTGTCCCCACGACGGGACCGCAGTCCTAAAAGATGCCAACACACCTTGGACAGGTGATCATCTACAGACCACTCCCACCGCATGAACTAAAGTAGTCATTTCAGGACGGGCAGTCTAGGCCCCTGATCTGCTGCGTGTGATCCATCTATCGCACGTTGGTGGTGTCGGGTGGGAGCCGTGTAAGGTGCGTGATCCGCCCGGGACGAGTACGGCAGTAGTTGCGGGGGTTAGATCTGTATCCTACTCGCGTGTGAACAGACCCTGCATGGCACCTCAGCCGGGAACGGTTCGAGTCGAGATTATCTACCGCTGTGCGGTACACCGTGATATCTGTCGTGTCACGACATGTGAACATGAAATCACATAATATTTAATTCGTTTGATTCACCATCAACCCGTGTCCTGCCGACGACGCCAAATGTGGTGGAGTCACCAGCTGAGCTACAGGGATAAACGATCGATCGATTACCCAGCCCAGGGTAATTTAATCCTTATAATAACTACTGTTGTAGCCTGGGATATGCAATCTATCTGGAAGAAATGGGGACAGAGTATTGGCGACAGAGTTTCGCACAAAATTGGTCCTGCCAATTGCGCGCGAGTTCCTAGCGACAGCAGCTGCACAAAAACACTATATTGTGAATAGTAAAAAAAAACGGGTTTGCATATTTTTCTTCTCGCGGTCACACCTTGATGCGTACTTGTAGTGCATATTTACGGGCTGTTTTCGCGTGATAGGCGCTTGAACCCAGACCCACTGACCCCTAGCCCTCTGGCAGTGACCAGTGCTTGGATGCTGTGCTTCGTAAGACTTGAGGCTCGTTCGCGGCCGGCTTTGGTGCTGTGATTGGAAAAACTCTGCCGTGAGATCGTTCGGCCGGCCCGGAATGCTTCGGCTTGGGAAGGCTCTACGTTGACTGAGCCGTGAGTAGCTACCTGAAAATCCACCACCACTATCGACGCGTTCTACAATATAGGTAGCAATTTTCCGTTAAAATGATTTCTGAATGACGGGGTTCCTTAACCCAAAATCGTCAGAATGCCAATCTTGTTTAAAAAAATGACATTTTTGTATACTTGAGCCATGGGATGATTCATCGGGATGCAGTTGGTTTTTGCTGAAGTCAGTTTTCGGGTGACTTACTACTAGTATGGAGCTCCTCAAGCGATGAGCCTCAGAAAACTAGGGTGAACCTCTATCGTAGAACGCCTTTATCATGCATGAAGAAGATTCATTTCTCATACCCGCTATGCCTGAAGAAGATCCACTATCAAAAAGTACCACCACACAATAGATACATACACACCGTTCACATGATGGACCGTTTAGCCTTTCAGGACAGTGCTGCATGTACATCATATCATGTATCTCTCAAAGACTAAAACGGCCTACTCGTACTCCACTTGAGCACCTTTTTATTTACATTTATCACGTTACAAAACTATCCTACTGTCCCGGGGAACCGACCGTAGTAAATAGGACCTGCGGCCCACACAAAAACCTACATATTTACCTATTTTTACCAACAACATTTGGTCCTATTTACTATGGTCCCCCGTAATAGTAAAAAAAACACGCAGTTGTACCCTTTTTTCTCGCATTTTCTTACCATGAATCAAAACAGAAAAAAATCCGTCACGTACGTACCCGCCCGATGATGGAGCCGAAGCATATCTGGAAAATCGCGAACACCGGCAGGACGAGCAGCTTTGACAGGCTCTGCCCGGGACTTCCCAGCGTGGAGGCCACGTTGACGAAGAGCAGGCAGGGCTGGAACACGAAGAAGATAAGCCTCGACAAAGAACTGATGGCGCTCTGCGTGCCGTTTTATAGAGTCGCACACCATCATAAAGAACGAAAACGGAAATGGCAATAGCGACGAAAATGGCGACGAAAACGGGAGTAAATGCCGAGAAAAGAAGCAGGAGCTAAAGGACGGAAAGCGAAACGGAAAAAGAAACGGAGACGGAAATTGAAGCAGAAAATTAGAAACGGAAAACGGAAAAGGAAGTGGAAGTGGAAATAAAATCGGAAACGAAAACGGGGACGCCCACGCACGGGTAAAATTAAAAGTGGAAACAGAATTCAGAGGCGTTCGTACGGAAACGGAACCGAGAACGAAGACGGAAACGGACCCGGGTCTACCGAAGGACATGCTCGAAAGCAGTCACACCCCAGCGGACACACTTTTGTTGTTGACTGACGTGGTCTAAAGTTAGTCTTACGATCACTTGACGCGTCACATAACTACTGAAGACACCCAAACCCCGACACCTTTGGCACTAACGGGCCAGGGCCCGGTCTAGGACCAGTCTGACGAGGCTTTCACTCACCACGACTACTGCTGTAGACACCCGAACCCGACGCATTTGCTACTGACTGGCCCGGTCTAGGACGAGTCATGAGGCCCCTTGACACGTCACAACTGCTGTAGACACCCAGACCCGACACCTTTGCCACTGACAGACCCGGTCTAGGACCAGCCTGGAGAGATCTTGACGCGTCACAACTCTTGTGGATCGTCAACGGATATGTATATCGACGAACAGCTGTCAAGGGTGTTCCCTATACTACAACTACGAGTCATTATACTACAGTATATCCTGAAGAGGTTTTGACGCGTCAAAATACGAGTCAGTTATACCAAGTCCAAGAATGCGAGTACGTTACATTTACTGTAAGCCTGAAGAGCCTCGTGACGCGTGGAAAAAAGGGACCGTCAACCTGTCATCGCCGGATAGATGGCAAGGAACTCCCCGTACAAGACACTACGAAGCACTCCCGACGAACAGGAAAGGATTTGGTATCCATTGTCGTGTTTAAACGCTCCCAACATTTCACACGTATGACAGATATATTGTCTACAGATATATCGTCTACAGATAGATAATCTACAGATAGATCATCTACAGGTAGTAATAGTCCATCTACAGATAGGTTATGTACACATATATCATCTACAGATAGATCATCTATAGATAGGTCATCTACATATAGATAATCTACATATAGATCATCTACAAATATATCACATACAGATATATTAGCTACAGACATATCATCTGCAGATATTATATATATATATACATACAAGTTCTCCCTTCGGAGTGGCATGAGCGTAGCGTGTAAGAAGACTCTCGCCGAAATACGTATTCGGTGGGTAGGTTTGAATTATTCCACCAATTGCAGTTATGTTCTGCAATTGGGGCAATAGCTCAAATGTACCTGTTAACAACCAAATATGTATTATTAATAGTATAAGGAAACTAGTATTACGGGGGACCATAGTACAAAGGACCAAATATTGTTATTAAAGATAGCGAAATACATGGGGTTTCGTACGTACCGTAGGTCCTATTTACTATAGTCCCCCGAAATAGTGGAACATGCAGATGAGGGTGACGCAAGAGGGCAGTTCTAATGACCGAAAAAGCGGGTAGAAATTATGTATTACAGCTGTTATGAGACATGAAGGTGACATGAGCGTGATATGCAACTACGACAGTACGCACTTCTTCAACGAACCGGAGCGCCAGTAGACGCATGTCCTGCGACACCTAACGGTTCGACAACGAACGAAACCTTTGGCGGACGCCCAAACCAACTACGACATTAATTCCTCAAGGAAAAACGTCTTCGTAGCAGTGGGCCCGGGGCCGGCGTGAACCGCAAAAAACTCGAAGCCACGGGAGTAGTAGCAGAAATTCTCTCGCAAACGCGAATGTCACTACTAACAACGGAATCAGCACCATGGTAAACACCCAAGGTAGATCGAAAAATACAGGATCCTTCGCTGTCCACAGCACCCAAAGAAGATGCAGAAAAGTCAGTTAGACCTTGGCACTCGCCAAGGCAATAGCTTGATGAAGGCAACGCAAAACCTGACACTCTTCTTAGGTGAAGAAACCCCCACCGAAAAAAATGAACCAGTCCGCTCCCCACGCTTGAACTCAGGGCACCCGCTGGCAGACGTGCAAGTACACGCACAACGGATGTTTGCTGAAAGTATTAAAATATTATAGACACAGGCGCACGCTGCAACGAAACGCCCGCGAACACCTCAAATTCAGACCCCAGGCGCAGACCAAAGGCAGATCAACTGTGTATGGTGTTCTACCAGAAGATCATGATAGACACGAGAACAGACCCTTAAAGTACGAAGATCTATTCCGAGTCCGAACCGAGGAGATCGACCGACACAGCCTTCCCGCTTGGCGGCGCTCTTCTCCAGTTCCACCCGAGCCTTTTCGCCGAACTTCGCGTGGCGTTCGCCCTAATTTTGCTCGACGTGGGCGATGAAGAGCTTCCTGAGCGCTTGGAGCACGAGAAGTGCAGGGGAGGCTAGCACAGACCGATCAAGTTGTCATAGTCCTTGATAGTTCCTTTGCAGTAGACACAATCCTTCCTGACCTGCAAAAATAGATCATAGACAACAAACCGACAGCACAAAAGAGACATGTAAGACGTGTTGAATACAAATATTTCAGTTGGTACGAGTTGGGTTGACGAAGACTTTAAAAGTAGTTTAGAAAATACGCGTTGGCGTGCGTTGTAGAGGCAGGAAGCACGAAAGGTAAACAGTAATGGGATACGATGAGTGATGTTGGCAAATCCTTACGTATTTGTTCGCGGCAGAGACGGCGACGGCAGAGTCGGAGGGGCAGCCCGAGACGACGTCCTTAAGACAGTTCCAAAAATGGGCGTTGGCGTGCGCTGTACAGGAAGAAAACATGCATTTATCGTTTCCTGAGTCGTGGGAGAGAGAGAGGTTCCTCCCCTCGGCCAGATACCTGTATCGCAGCTTCCTGCAATACCCTGGGTATCTCGACCACCCTAATTTTCCGTCTCTCTCCCTCCTGTGATACCGGCCGGGTTCCTAACTAGTACGGCCTACAGTTGTCTCGGATGACCAAGCCTCCGAATGGTACGGTACCATTCGACTCCTCCAATCTAACTAAAGTAAAACCCTAGCGGAAGGAAAGACATTTCCTCCGTACCCCCGGCTACTCGTGCCCCCCCCCCCCCCGCTTCGAAAGAAAAAATAGGGGGGGTGGGGCGGCAGAAAATAAGGCACTAATTCCTGGCTTGGATCGACATACCAGCGATTACCTCACGTCTGCCCGTGCTCGTCACAGGACCTCGTGCTTGCTCGTGCCCGGCGTGGGGATGCTGACCTACGCTCGGTGCTTTGCTTGGAAGGACTGCGTGCGACGCCTTCCCTTCCAACCAAACTTGCTCTATCCCAGTTCCCGATACGGACATGCCACACTCTCTCTACCAATAAACCCTGCTTTGTCCGTTACTTCGTTTGCGGAGGCCGTTACCTCGTCTACGGACAAACCTACCCTAGTAAACAGGAATGGGAGTGAAGGAACAACAACAACAACAACAACAACAACAACCGCAATGGCGGCGGCAAACGTAAGTGGTAGTAGTAGTAGTTGTAGAGGCAGTACTGGTATCCTAAACAAATAGTTGCCGTAGACTTCTACGAGCAAAATAACAAAAACATACGCAAAGAGCAGCAGCAGCATAAATCATGGGAACGTGTTAAGTGTATTTATCGCCTGTCTGTTATCATGTCTGAACAACGACAGCAGTAGCGGCGGTAGACAACTGTCTCAGTGGGAAGGAAACGCAGGCTGTAAACAACAACGACAACTGTTCGATCAAAAAAAGTTGGTTATAGTGTGCAAAAATACAACAACGGCAGCAACAGCGCATATACAAATGGTAGTACGCGTACTATACCCCTGTCTCGGTGTGAGCTCCTATCAAGCAAAACAAAATGGCCAAACTGTTTCGGTTATAGTGTGCAAAACAAAATCTCGAAAAATGTACCTGGTATGTATTTGTGTCTTGTATTTAGTGCGGAAGGTCGACAACATGCGGGAACAGCAACAACGCCAACAACAACAAAGACAACAGCTGCAGCAGCAGCGGCGGCAGACACTGACTCAAAGTTGCCTACAACAGCAACAACGCGAACGACGACTGCGTACACAACAAAATCAGCATTAGAGACGATAGGCGCGCGGGGTTACAGCAGCAGGAAAAGGAGCAGCAGCAGCAGCAGCAGCAATGGGCTGCGCCACCAAGTCGTTTTCTCGCGTGCGGGAACAGCAACAACGCCAACAACAACGGGATAAACAACAGCAGCAGCGGCGGTAGACACCTACTACAGTAAAACGGCGAGTACATAAACAACAACTGCAGCATCAGGGGCGGTAGACGCGCGGGATTACAGTAGCAGGGAAAAGAGCAGCAGCAGCAGCAGTAGTGGGCTGCGCCACCAAGTCGTGTCTCGTATCACAAATAAAAATGGCAAGTGTGGGAAAAAATCAACAACAGCAGCCGCGGGAACAGCAACAACGCCAACAACAGCAACAGAAACAATAACGCAGCAGCAGCGGTAGACACTGTTGCGGAAACGAACGCAGGCTGTAAACAACAACGGCAGTAGCAGCGGCAGCAACAGCACAAAAGCAAATGGCAGTAGGCGCAGTAGCGCATAAACAAATGGCATGATGGAAATTAGTACGTTTTTAGTCTTGGATTCAGTGCTAAAGGTCGACTACGTGCGGGAACAGCAACAACACCGCCACCAACAGCATACCAGGTAAACAACAGTAGCAACAGCGAAGGTAGACATCTGCCTCGGCGTGGAAAGGAATGCAGGCTGTACAGAACAACGGATGCAGCAGCGGCAGCAGCAGCGCATACGCGTACTATACCCATATCTCGGTGTGAGCTCGTATAAAAGAACACAATAGCAAAAACATCTTGGTTGTAGGTTCAGTGCTGGAGGTCGACAACGTGCGGGAACAGCAACAACGTCAACAACAGTATACCAGGTGAACAACAGTAGCAACAGCAAAGGTAGACACCTGTCTCGGTGTGGAAAGGAACGCAGGCTGTACAGAACAACCGAGGCGGCAGCGGCAGCGGCAGCGCATCCGCGTACTATACCCATATTTCGGTGTGAGCTCGTATACAAAAAACAATAGCAAATAAATCTTGGTTGTAGATTCAGTGCTGGAGGTCGACAACGTGCGGGAAGAGCAACAACGTCAACAACAACAGCATAAACAACAGCAGCAGCAGCGGCGGTAGACACTGACTCAAAGGTCCCTACAACAGCAACAACGCGAACGACGACTACATAAACCAACCTGAAACGAGAAAAGCAGCATCAGGGACGGTAGGTGCGCGGGGTTACAACAGCAGGAAAAGGAGCAGGAGAAGCAGGAGCAGCAGCAAAGGGCTGCGTCACCAAGTCGTGTTCTCGTATTAATAATACAAACCAAAATGGTAAGTAGGGTGGAAAAAATTCAACAACAGCAGCCGCGGCGGTAGACATAGGCGACAAACAACAACAGCAGCCGCGGCGGTAGACATAGAGAGCAAACAACAACAACAACAACAACAGCAACAACAACAACAACAACAACAACAACAACAACAACAACAACAACAAAAAAGCACAGAACACAACTCACCGCCACCTACCTCCTGTCTCGAGCGTGAAGGACACGATGCTGACGTCAATAGGCCTGGCGCAGAATTCACAGTCTTTGGGCCACTTCAAGATTATCCCGCTGCTGGGGCAGGTGTCGCGGTCGGTCGCAGGTCGCAAAATCAACCTTGCCTCCAAAGTTCTGTCTCCATAGCCGGGAGATGCAGCGGTTGCACTTTACAGCGGGATTGAGCACTGACTTGGAGGGGGGGGTTCTGTTCGAAACGGGCTTCCAAGATCCGCCAGAAGAGGGCAAGGGAGAGGAGCCTTGGGGAGTTTTCGTAGGTGTATTGAAGGCAGCACCAATAATAGCGGCAGCAGGAAAAAGTGCTGTCCACTCTGTAGAAGCAGCACCGCCAGGAGCAGGCGATGCCGTCTACCAGGCAGGAGCAGCACTATCTAGCGGGAGGAGCACCCGGTACCAGCAGAAGCAGCGAAAGCAAATGCAGCACCAGCAGGAGCGGCACCAGAAGGAGCGACACGAGCAGGAGCGGCACGAGCAGGAGCGGCACGAGCAGGAGCAACGCCAGCAGGAGGCCCAGCGGTATACGAAGAGGCAGCACCAGCGTGACGCGCGTCGTATGCTGTCTACATGTGCCCACGCACGCAAATCATCCAGTGACCCGCGTCGTATGCCGTCTCATAGCCGGTCTTTTCACGCCAAAGCAACTTAAATCAACGTTCAATTGCCCAGAAAACTGACAGTCCTGTTGAAACTATTCCCGAGAAAAAAAAAAAAAACGTCTACTCGCCAAAAGTTCCAAGCTCTCGAGAATCATGGTTGCCAATCTTGCGAAAGGCTACCGAAACGCCCTCACAGCGACCGTCCAGAGCGAACGAGTTTATACTTGTATTTATAGAAAATCTACAGATGAATCATCTACAAATATATCATCTACAGACAGATCTTCTAGTTCCTCGCCTTATACAGGATTTGCATAGTACACATCCAACCTAGGAAGCATTTGCTATCAATAAATCATCATGCAGATTTTACAGGTACCACTCGGCAACATGAGCTACTGTAGATCATATGTGCAAGGTCGGGAGCAGAGAGATCTATCTGTCTTGAAATATCTAGATCATCGAGTGTGACTGGTTTGTAGATGATGTGTACACGATATGTGCGAGGCAGTCTATTCGTGTATACAGCCGGCGTCCCCTGTGGCTTGGTAGGTGGGTCCGCGTGCCTATCAAGATCAATTTCGTCGATTCGAGTCTCACCGAGTGCATGCTCATGGGGACTTTTTCTTGCGAAAAAAAAATGCGTACCGGAAAGCGCGAGAGCGTAAGTTAGCTACATTCGATGAAAATCGACGAATAGTGGGAATGTTGAACCCTATGCGCGATAACAAATGAAGACACGTATCGGGGGGAAGAAGGGACGACACCTATGATCACGGCTTGTCCAGAAGATGGCTGACGGTAAAACCTCCTATGAGTTGAGGCTGGAAAGTAAAAGTGATGATTAAAAATAAAAAAGCAGTACTCGTAAATCTGAAGAGGCCTTGACGCGGGCTGTTAACTGACTTAACTGACTGACTGACCGATTGAATGACTGTCTGGCTGACTGACTGACTGGTTGAATGACTGGCTGACTGACTGACTGACTGACTGACTTAACTGACTGGCTCGCTGAATGGTTGACTGACTGACTCGCTGACTGACTGACTGGCTGACCTGGTCTAGGACTCCCTTCTTGCTGAAGCCGTACCCGATAGCGCACGAGGCCACCAGCTTCATCACCGCCTGAAGGGGAAAAAAAGCAGCAGCAGTATCATGTACACAGGCGAAAAGATAAACCCGCCCAAATTCATTACTGTACGTACGTAAGCAGAGGCGCGTTCGAAGCAAGTATCACTCCAAGCTTCCTTCCGATGCACAACGAAACATGGGCTTTTGAGGGGGGGGGAAAGGAGAGCTAACACAAGCTTTTGACGTCTCAAGTTTGTTCAAATATCTCAAGGTCAAGGCTAAAACTGTTGGGGGCGCTGCTGTGTGCTCTGAGAGAATTGCAGATTGGCCTCTTTGGCACCCCCCAGATAGCGACCTACCAGGTAAACAACAACTACTTTGGTGTTGCGGGGCCGCCAACTAGCAGTAGAAGGGGTAGGCAGGATCATGCTGCGCCCGCCCCGTGCCGTGCGACCCCCTTCCGTTATAACTCGGACACCAGTTACAGAATATCGTCCCCTCAAAATCACGCTGTGTGCGTTTTTGCTGTGTGGTTCGTCAATCAATATCATCAGCTTTCCCTTCAAGATGGCTATGAGATCGGGGTCGGCGGCGAGCGGGCCACTTTGTACGCTCGAACAACCGCTAACGGCCCTCGTGCTCGAGAATTTACTGGAGGGTGCGGTCACGGTCACAACTGAGTGCCGGGGCCTTGCTCTCAAATGGCTGTTCATGTTGGCGGAACCATTTGCGTGTGGATACGAGCACACACATGGTATGGTGTGGTATGGTATGGTGTGGTATGGTATGGTACAGTACGGCATGGTACGGTACGGTACAGCATGGTATGGTATGGTATGGTATGTTAGGGTGTGGTATGTTGTGATATGGTATGGTATGGGACGGTACGGCATGTTATGGTATGGCATGGTATGGTATGGTATGGTATGGTATTTTTTATTTTATTTTTTTTCATCCCATTTATTATCTTCGCACATCTTCTTCTCTCTCTCCTTCCAACTCGTAACTCAGATCCGGGGTCACATAGCAGGCTCTTCTACCCCCTTCCCGCTACGGTACGTGCCTTCATTTTTATCGCGAGAATATTTCAGCCTTTTCTTCCCTCGTCGACTCGCATCGAATTGTGCCTACCCACGCTGCAAGGCGCTCTCAACAATTGAATCCTTTTTTATTTTTATTTTTGTAAATAAAGTCAAATGTCGGACCCACCTGGGGCTCGAACCCAGGACTCAAACAAGTAGAATTCGAGGTTAACCACTTGAACCACCGGGGCGACTTGGGCTATGGCCTGGTATGGTATGGTGAGAGTTTCGGCTGATCATCAACCGTCAAATAAACCATCGATCATCAAAAAAAATATAAAATCATAAACCATCAACTACTACGGCCACCTTTGTGACGAGGATGAATGTACTACAGTAGACGGTTGCACAAAGCCCACTGTCGAGCTAACAATCAACAATCAACAACTTTCAATGCAGCAAAGAATTACGCCAACAATAATCTAACAATCAGTAACCATCAAAATAGTCGTAAAATCATCAACAAATCAGGGTCACCTTCGTGGCCAGGATGAGAATAGACGGCTGCACAGAGCCCAACATCGAGCACACCGCCAAAGCCGTAGCCCGAGCCGCGTTCCGGCCCACCCTCAACCTCCCGCCGAGTATCCCCTCCACTCCCAACCCCGCCCCCGCCCCCGCCCCCCCACCGCTCGCAGCCATCGACAGCGCCTGCACATCACCACGAAGTCAACAAATATGTTAGCCTGCACACGGGCGCCCGGAAAAAAAAGATGTCAACCGTCACATTTTTTTTTTTCGCTAGACAGGGGGGGGGAGTTATTATTTAATACCTGGTACCAGGTAGAACCGAGTGCAACAAATGAAGACATGAAGAAAAAAAAACTTATTTCATCGTGTGATAACAACTGCCAGGTACTGTTGTAACGGTTTTCCATTCCGACCTCTGGGGGTGTTGTGCGTCGTTTTCTCTTTTTCACGGACACCCCTGGCCTGCCACTCATATATATGTCAAAATCAAATGCTGCCTGCACACTTCGAGCAGGTCAGATCATTGTACGTTGTACAGATCACACAGATCGTTGAACAGATCACACATATTCTTATACAGATCACGCAGGTCGTTGCGCAGATCACACAGATCATTGTGCAGATCACGTAGATCATCGTGCAGATTACACAGATCATTGCACAGATCACACAGATCATTGTGCAGATCACACAGATCATTGTGTAGATCACACATATCGTTGAGCAGATCACACAGATCATTGTGCAGATCACACAGTTCATTGTACAGATCACACAGATCGGTGTACAGATCGCACAGATGGTTGCGAAGATCACAAAGATCGTTGCACAGATCACACAGATCGTTGCGCAAATCACAAAGATCGTTGTACATATCTCAACGGTCATTGCGCAAATCGCACAGATCATTTTCACGGGTCTTCATCGTCTGTATACATATACACAAGTTTCCACGGGTTGGTTGGCCTACAGGCTGTGAAACATCTGACCATAGATGGTTCCGCGGTGGCAGCTTATATGGCAGTGATCTACAGGGCTTGTGGATGTTTCCACGGTTTCACTCAAGCGTATGCATGGATTTGGTGAGCACATTTCAGCACATTTCGTCGTGATGATCTGACACGTGCGGTCTTACTGTGATCCGTTTACAATTTTCCACGTGATGGATCTATGCCGGGTGCACCAACACAACGGCTACAGTAGTAGTAGGTATGATTCCAGCATTTATCCCCCACTCGAATCGTATATGAAGAACGGAAATACACGAAATCAGCTGACCTGTATCCGTCCGGTGCTTGCCACAGTATGTCCAAGACAGCCATACTCCGTCCCCGCGTATCCCACAGCGTATGCATGTACGTACGCGCAGCAGTTAAGAATCTCCTATTCTGGCCACGGCTTACTGCGATATCAACCTTGGGCATAGATAGCCTTACACATTGTACTGTATAGGATTGAGGGTGGCGTTCCTCGCTGAGCCACAAATGCGTACGCATGTAGCTGTAAGCTCCGGGGGACAAAACCCCCCCCCCCAAAAAACAAAAAAAAACAATGCATGTCAGCCTGAAATATTTTTGCTAGAAAAAAGGAACACTTATCGCGTATCGTGCAGCTGTAGTCTACCCCACCTCCTTACCGTATTTATCGTACCGCAAAGTACGTGCATACCACATATGTCCGGAAATGTAAGGAACATTTGAGTATCCATTTTATACCCAATTGTTCCTTACATTTCCGGACAAAAGACAAATACAACGAAAAGCACCTGTGCTCGCCCCCTTCGCGCGACGAGCCGCCCTCGCGCGACGAGCCACCCCCCCCCCCCCGACGGTCGCCCAAGCCCCGTCCCCGCTCCCAGAGCAGGCGCTCTTGAAAAAGCGGGGACAAAGCACGAACGCCCACGGCCATAGTCGCAGCGGGCGGCTGCTGATCTGTGAGGTACGAGTACGACATGAGGGCGGGGTAGGTACGCGACTCATTACAAACAAGGACAAACACGAAATCGTCCCCCCCCCGATTACAATCGCCGCGGGGGCTGCCGATCTATATACAATGTACGAGTGTTATGATTTTTACAAATAGGTTGTCAAGGGTGGAGATAGGCGTTTGGTAAAAAAAGGGGACGAAACGCGAACATCCCCGGTCATCACAGCCGCCCCGGGAGGCTGCCGGTCTGTGCATTGGCGCAAGCACCATGTAACATGCACGTCAAGGGCTTAGGGCAATTTGCGTTTGTTTTTCAAGCGGGGATGAAACTTCAACCTCCCCCGTCACAATCCCCGCGAGGGGTTGTCGATCGGTGAGCCAACGTGTCATTCATTTTGGGATGTCGAGGGCGAAGCTCTAAATAGGCGTTCTTGTGAAGGCGGGGGCAGCGCACGAGCATCCCCGGTCATCGAAATCGCCGCGGGGGGCTGCTGCTCTGTAGATACAAATATCACGAACAAATTGTGCGTGCCATCAAGGGGGGGACGGACGTTTTTTAACCCCTTTAGCACCGCACTCCCATACGTGGGGACAAACCATCCAAATTTGAAGTAGTTTGTCCCGAAACAGGACTGCAGTTCTAAAACGGTTAACCGGGGATGAAACACGAACGTCCCCCGCCACAAAAACCGCGGGAGGCTGCCGATCCAAATACCGTATATATATATATATATATTTTATTTATTTTTCTCATCCCATTTATTATCTTCGCCCATCTTCTTCTCTCTCTCCTTCCAACTCGTAACTCAGATCCGGGGTCACATAGCAGGCTCTTCTCCCCCCTTCCCGCTACGGTACGTGCCTTCATTTTTTATCGCGAGAAGATTTCAGCCTTTTCTTCCCTCGTCGACTCGCATCGAATTGTGCCTACCCACGCTGCAAGGTGCTCTCAACAATTGAATCCTTTTGATTTTATTCTTGCAAATAAAGTCAAAAGTCCGACCCACCTGGGGCTCGAACCCAGGACTCAAAACACAAGTAGAATTCGAGGTTAACAACTTGAACCACCGGGGCGACCGGTTATATATACATATATCGTAAATACGACGTCAGGGGCAGAAACAAGCGTTCTTGTACAATCGGGAACACAAGACGATTACCCCCCCCCCCCTTCACGATCGCCGCATAAGGCTGCTGATCTGTAGATACAATTATCGTGTATTAATAGTAGCACACATCGCGGGGCGGGGATGTGGGTTTTCATAACGGGGATGAAACACTAATGTCCCCGGTCGTAGTAACCGTGGGTGTATCATACCTGGTATATGGTATGCCGTCGAGGGCATATATAACCCTTACTGAAAAGCGGGGACAAAACACAAACAACCCCGGTCACAATCGCCGCTGGAAATTGCTGCCCTGTGGGGTATGAGTATCGCGTGATATGCATATCAGAGGCAGTTTTTTCGGCGGGGGTGAATGACAAGCTACGAGACAATAACGTACAATCACCACCGGGAGGTAATGTACGTAAAAAGGCTCGTGTATGACGAGCCTTCGACAGGCCAGGGGGGCGAGGGGCGGGGGGGGGAGAGGCATGGGGGGGTGCTCATTGTCATGCATGGCCGTAGTCGTATGACCATAGACCCTCGAATCCCCACGTTCGAGGGACGGGGCACCCGCCGGGTTTTCACCAACCAGGCGCACATTGCTTGCTTGCACCAAGCGTGAGGCGCCGTGAGGTTGTTTGTCGGCGAGTCGCTCGGAGGGTGAACTTCATCCTGCTGAGAACCGGTTGCCAGACGGAACTTGCATGTGGATGATGACAACATAAACTCCGATGGGGGGGGGGTGGGTATAAAGAGGGGGTCCATGTTACAGCGGGGATAACGGGAAAAACGTCCCCGACACAAAATCGCCTATTGAGGCTAATAAGAGCCGTTCTGCATTTCACTTATGTATGATGCACTCTTGTCATGCGAGAAACGTGCACGTAATAAACAACGAGGCGGCTTACTCAAAGGGGGAGCTGTACGCCGCCCCCCGCCCAAAAGCTGAGCCTCGAGAAAACTGAAGAAGAAGAAGTGCACGCTTCTGACGCGTCCTACGGCAGAGGCAACGTAGCGCCTAATTTTTGTGGAGGCCCCTAACTTGATTATAGCATACACAGGAACCCTAGATCTCTCCCCCAAAAAACTGTTTGCGACAGAAACAAAAAACGGGCAGGCTCCGTGTTGTTTTTGTGTTTTGTTCGTGTATTGCCACTCTGCTCCCTAAACGCTGGGGCCGTTTCGTTTGAATATTAGTGTACAAACGATCTTGATATTTAGGGGCAAGAGTGGATGAAGACTGCAGTCCCATTCTGGGGGCAAAGCCAGTCAAGTTGCAAGTAACTCGCCCCAAAAACGGGACCGCAGTCCTAAAAGGATAAAAAAAAGTTGAATGAGAAAAAAAACAAGTAGCTGTGAGATCGAGCACTTCATCGAAACTGCATGATACCTCGTACAGTATGTAGGTGTGTAAGTATGTATGTACAAGGCGCTGCGCTCCGCGGGCGGCCTTCGCCGCCCGCTACGCTCGGTCAGGAAAGAGAAATACATCAAATTACTGTGCCAAGCGGACAGAGGTCCATGATTGAAAATAGTGTTTTCATGATCGATCGTAGTTGCAAACTGGCAACTTGATAATACCAAGAGTCCTGCCGCCATGCTTCAGGAGAAAACAGCTCGGACGCCCCAAAACGCTTCGCGTCGCGGGCGGTTGTCGGACGCACGTCGCCCTCTACGCTCGCTCACATGCCGTATGTAAGTACGTACATACCCGAGGTAGGGTAATCCCTTTCCTCTTGTCACATGCTGTACTGCTGTGCGAAACACAGCCTTTTCCTTTCTTGACGTGGAAAGAGAAAGCACAGCACGGCACAGCAGCACCGCAAAAACAATGAAAATTAAACCGAAAAAATTGGGAAGAAAAAAAATCCCCGTCCCCTCGTGAAATCATTTTCTGTTTGATTGAAACACCTTGCACCGGCCAAAATAAAATAAAAATGTGCAGACCCAGCCGCAACACCAGCATCAGCACAACAGCAGCAGCAGCGGTACACCTTGCGTACGGCATCGCAGCAGACAACAACTTGCAGTATACGCCCAAATTACTGGGAGAACAGGACGCGTATTGTACGCGCATTATCGCACTCAATCCTGAGAACAGGCAGTGTTCGAGATACTGCGAGTATGAGCAGCATCGAACGCCTGATACCTGAAAGCAGATACCTGATATCGATCGGCAACACAGAACAACCGCAAAGTACTGCTGACATGGGCAGTATTCTCATAGCGTGAATACCAAAATATTCATGTTGGATATACGTGTAGCACACGCAGCAGTATACAGCAGCACAAAACTCCGACATACTGCGAGTACTTGCAGTCTGAGCAAGCAGTCTCCACATCCCGATTCCGTCCAGTAATGCTCGCCGAAACAACTGGACGCACTTTTCAACAGAAAATGGTACCCAGCCGAACATCATATCTTATACCTGGAACGAAGGATCATATCTTCAAAGCGGGTCCGTATCTACCATTTACTAGGAAATAAAAACGTCGCATCTGGGCTGGATATGATTACTTTCTCAAAGTGAAAAACGTCTGCTGTGTATGATATATTCCGATGCGATTGGTCGGTTTTTCTTATCGAACTCACAACACTCGGCCGACTTGCCAACAACCTTCATTCAATTCGACCGGCGAAAACACAGCTTTGTACGTACATATTCGAAGTAGAACAACTCTGAAGAACTACTACTGTACTGCTGCTGTAGTTGTTAGTACTGGTATTCCAATGCGCCTCACTCAGCCGTAGTGGAAAGTCCGAGCATGTACGGCCACCTTACGATACCCTCCGATGTGATTGGTTGCTTTTTCTTATCGAACTCACAACACTCGACCGAATTCATACTACCCAACAACCTTCATTCCATTCTAGCGGCGAAAACAGAAGACTTGCCGAGTGATAAAAATTATACTAAAAAAAAACACCAACAAAGCAATCACCGGGATATGCAACGAGCTGGTACCAAGAACGGCGCGATACCCCGAGAAGGCGCGGGTAGTCGTCCGGCGAAGAGAGAGGGGCAAGGGAAGGCAGGCACCGAGAAAGGCAGGACCGAGGGGTTCGAACAGGCCGATGGCAGCGCCCCGCTATGCAAGGCAGTTGGTAGAAAGCGGTAGCATCAGCAAGGCCGAGAAATCGAACCTCGGAGAGAAAAAAACTACTGTGAGATGAAACCTGTCACAAGAAGCTTTTCGCGGAGCAGCAACACCTAAACAAATTTCCAGGACGAAAGAAAATAGAACGTCCGTGTCTCCTCTCCCCAGCAAATATTCCTCGAGTTCGGGGTCGCCGCGCTCGTCGGTGGCGCAAGACTCCGAGACGCGCGCACGGGAGAACACCCGTCGGAGCCCGGCGAGCGCGACCCTCGAGGAAACCGGTCGAAAAAGCAAGCACGAAGGCAGGGAAGCGAAGACGTCCGGAGTCCCAGACAAAGTTCAAGACGAAATAAGGATTTTAGGCTTCGCTCACAGCGGCCGAGAAGGATGATATATATATATATATATATATATATATATATATTAGCTATATATAGACAGCGTGATGCCCAATTTATAACTTCATCATAGTATTGCCTCTAATATCAACTTGTTTCAAAAATGTTCGCCTCACGTACTTCAAAATCAACTTTTGTAAGATCCGTTCGTGCAACAACGTAAAAACAAATGTATCTCTCACATACTCCGAATCACCTTTTGCAAGCTGCCTTCGTGCAACGTTCCAAGATCTTGTCCTTTGCGACGTCATCTTCGAAACACGCATGTGTTCCTGCCCTCCTGCGCTCTGAACATCCGGTCCTCGTCATCTACCGCCGCTTCACCCGAAGTCGATCGAAATAAGAGTCTTTCGAGCTACCGAGGGGCTCATACAATCCTCTCTGTCGTCTTTTGTACACTACATACGCCGCGTTGTGGACTACTGCAAGCAACAAAGCAGTACCTTCCTCTATAGCTCTGCAACAACACCCAATTTCCAAAGCACCCTCCCTATCTCCTTCTACCGCAGCATACTGCTGTACACACACAATCATGCACGCTTGACACGAGAAGGTATCTCCCGCGTTTGTCCCGCCGCGTTGTTGGTCGAGATCGTACTTTGCCGTTACATATCGAAAACCCACCGCAACTTTTATTTTTTAACCAACCGACTTCACCTCCCGTTTAGAGAGGATGAGCGACGCTCGCTACACCGCATTGTTGGTGGCCCGTGGCGATGACGATGAGTTTCGGCGCGAAGACCTTGCCCCGAGCAAAAACAACTAACTGCATACAGCCGCGGAAGGAAGAAACCTGCCTGCGGCACCTGTGGCGAGACAACACAAACCGCCTGTCGCCGCAACGCGGAGACTCACGACACCTTCCCATATTGATATCTTACGAGCATCGTCATGTGCTCCTGCCCTTCCGCGCTTTGAACATCCGGTCCTCGTCATCTACCGCCGCTTCACCCGAAGCCCATCGAAGTAAGAGTCTTTCGAGCTACTGAGGGGTTCACGCAATCCTCTCTGTCGTCTTTCGTACGCTACATACGTCGCACTGTGGACTATTGCAGACAACAAAGCAGTACCTTCCTCTATAGCTCTGCAACAACACCCAATTTCCAAATCATCCTCCCTATCTCCTTCTACCGCAGCACACTGCTGTACCTGTGTACACACACAATCATGCACGCTTGACACGAGAAGGTATCTCCCCCTACAAAGCTTGTGTGTCCCGCCGCGTTGTTGGTCGAGATCGTACTTTGCCGTTACATATCGAAAACCCACCGCAATTTGTATTATTCACAGCTGCAGTAAGCAACCGACTTCCCCTCCCGTATAGAGAGGATGAGGAGCGACGCTCGCTACACCGCGTTGTTGGTGGCCCGTGGCGATGATGATGAGTTTCGCCGCGAAGACCTTGCCCCGAGCAAAGACAGCTAAACTACATACAGCAGCGGACGGAAGAAGCCTGCCTGCAGCACCTGTGGTGAGACAACACAAACCGCCTATCGTCGCAACGCGGAGACTCACGAACGAACTGGCTGGATGCGTTACCGGTAAAAAAAGTTGACCGAAGGCATACGACACCTGACTATACCTCCAACAGGGCGGGAAGTCGGCCAATGGGTTGGCCGCGTCTGTCTGTCTGCCTCGCAACTATCAACCCGGCCGCGAGAGATGAGTTAACCCGTGTTCTTCACACAGTTAGTTCTGTACCCATTTACCTCTATTTCACAGCCGTGCTTCTCGCGCGTTTATCGCTTGTTTCCGGTCCACTTTCTCCGCTGTTGCGAGACGCTTGTTCGCGGTGCGAAGGCGTTGGCTCTCCTAGCAGGAGCGGATGTATGACGCGGATGCGCGGTTTGTTTATCATCCTCCGTCGGTTCACATTTGCTCGTGCCAGCTTCGTTTGATCCCCGTCGATTTTTACCACTCGGCTTGACGCTGCTGCTGCTGCTGCTCCTCCTTCTTCTGTTGTTTCGCCATCGTATAATGCTGTTGTTGGCACCCTGCTCGAGCTCCACCACTAGTTTAGTATCAGTAAGAATCACGATGATCCAAACCAGCTTTTCACGACGTCAAAACTCGCCCTATATCACCTGTATAGCAGCTGGTTTTACGGTTTTTGAGGGTTGTACCGACAATGCTCGCGGCTCGAAAGCGTTCGATTCCTCGGTATCATAAAATGCACCGTAGCAATCATCATCCGTGCGTACACTTCGTCGAACCAACATTCCACAGATGCTCAGAGTATACTCGATACTCGGAGTATACTCGGAGTTTACTCGGAGTATACTCGGAGTATCGAGTAATTTTCGTACTCCGAGCATTAGTTTGAGTACTGGTGGCCTAAATACTCGCTGGCTGTGCCCGATAGGTTTTACGATCTGGAGGGATTTTGGTGACGGCCGGCCTCCAACTACAGGGCCAAGTGTACGACGACAGAGATCGATACTGGAGAGTACGCTACAGCGACCAGAACTGGGAAGAGCTGACTCGCCGCGAGATGGAGCAGTTGAAGGGCTGAAGCCATCTCGAGCATCAAGCCCAGTGTACCGCTCCCTCGTTTTCTCGTGCGCCGTTCCTTCTCTGCCTCGCTGCACCGCTCTCTTGCCCCGACGCCGTGCGTTTGCTCCGGTGTCTTGCCCGGAGTACTCGGAGTATGAGCAGTACTGAAGGCCCAAATACTCCGAGTACTGTGGGTTTGAGCAGTACTTAAAGTCGAGTACAAGCAGTACCCGGAGTACAAACATCTAAATTACTCGCAGTACTCCGAGTATCGCGAGTGAACCCAGGAATACTTCATCATCCGAGTTAAGTACTCCGAGTAATACTCTAACCCGGAGTACCTTGGAGTATATAACCCTGAAATACTCCGAGTATTACTCGTACCTCGGAATATGAAACCCTGAAATACCCCGAGTGTTGAAGTTTTCGCAATAAGACATGCCCAAGTACTCCGAGTACTTAAAGTATAGGAGCAGTACAAGATCCCCAAACGCTTCAAGTACAACGAGTATTCTAGAGTAATAAACCCCAAAATACTCGGGAGTACAGCAGTATTTCAGAGTATCGAACCCCAAAATACTCCGAGTACAAGCAGTATTGAGAGTGATCATACCCGAAATACTCCGAGTACGAGAAGTATCCCGGAGTATCGAGCCCTGAAGTACTCCGAGTACACGAAGTACCTGAAGAATTTATCTCCGATACTCATTACTTTACTCCAAGGTACTCGGAGCATCTATCTACACCTTCCCATATTGATATATTTCGAGCATAGTCTGGCCTTTGCTCAGGACGACCTAATCCGGCACACTCTTCTGTCGATGACCACCATACGTACAGCCGTTCTTCGTGCAGATACGTCTCGTACGGCACTCATATTTTCCGCTGCCACTGATGCTGCCGTCTCCATCATCCTCGTGTTTGTGATGAAGTAAGTTAGACATCGTTTTCATCTCATCATCCTACCAGCACGGTCGTCTGACCTCTGCTCTGACACCTCGATTTAACTCACCTCATCCTCTCGATTAAAGTGATACTATTGACGACCGTTCATTCGGATATTTCGGCGTCCGACCCTGCGGGCACTCCTTGCACCCGTGGCATGGATCTTTAGTACTACTCACACTCGCACTTACTCGCAACATTCAGGCAGTATTTCGAGGTTTGAAGTTGAGTACTGCTCACACTCCCAGTCACTCGCAATGTTCAGGCCGCAAGCACCCTCCTAATAGTCTCAGCATTCAGAGTACGAAATTTGCTCGATACGGAAACAGTCGATACTCCGAGTGTGGTCCCTCTGCTGTGCGTTTATCGTATTACCCGCAGATTGTGTTGCATCGTACTGCTGCAGCCAACGACTAATAAAGTTGCAGTATGAGATTTCAAAGAGGGATCAAGCACATCAAATAATTATTGCACAATTCATAATTTTAACGCTTATTGAGGTTCTACATAAAGTGACTTACATGGTGGTTTTCATTCATAATTTCAAGCACGGGGCCACAATTAATGTCCATCTTATGTATTGCCTCACCTATTATAGAACTACGTACTTAGATCACAACCCCTGAGCGTGCTCGGTTGGTGCATCCCTGGCCTCTCAAAGCTCCCACTTCCAAACCGCCTCCTTTCATTACTTGCGGGACCTTTCCAGCTGTTCTTTGTTTTCTCGGTCCTTCCTTCCTTTTTTCTTCTTTCGTTTCGTGTGCGTGCGTGTTTTCCGAGCACGGCATCGCGGGAGGACCTGGCACCGTCGCGGGTGCCAGCGGGTGCTGGCGGGTAGAGGGGGGGTTGCAAAGAGCGCGGTCGCCGCTTTCGTGCCTAGGCGTCGCGTGTGCCTCGAGACACGAGGGATGAATAAACGGGCTTTGTCTGGCTTCGATTTATGATTGTTGATAGAGTATGTACGAGGTCATAAAGGTCGTTCGGGAGGGCAAGACAATATTCAAGCGGTGCTTATTTTTGCGACCACGCTGAAGTTGAAAGAGGGAGGTGTGCAGTTTGAACACCAACGTTATCGAGCTGGCGAACGACGGCCACGGTGAGCACCGGGCTTCACGCGGGGCGGGCGACGGGGATGATTGTGGCAGAGAGTGATAAAAGCTTACCCGGACCGAATCGGTAGCGAGGTGGTCGCGAGAGGGGCGGGCGGCGTACGAGGCTGAGAGAGAAGCTCTTCTGTGCGTTTTTTTTCGGGTGTAAGGTGTTCCAATCAGGCAGAAAAATATTACACGAGAGGGGACGGGGATTTTTTTTCCTTTCCAAGTTTTCGGTTTCATTTTCATTGTTTTTGCTGTGCTTTCGCTTTCTTCGTACATGTACAGTACAGACCAGACACAAAAAGCATATCGAAAGAAAAAAATAAGTACAGACAGCAGTAGTACCCTACCTGGGGTGTATGTACGTACGTACGACATCCGCGACGCGAAGCGTATATGTGGCATCCAAGCTGACGTCGGAGCTGTTTTTTCCTGAAGCATGGCGGCGGGACTCTTGGCATTATCAAGTCGCCGGTTTGCAATTACGATCCTTGAAAACACTAAACTCAATCGTGGACCTCTGTTCGCTTCGCATAATTTGATGTACTTTTTTCCTTCCTAAGCGAGCGTAGCGGGCGGCGTAGGCCGCCCGCGGAGCGAAGCGCCTTGTAGCTCCTATATTATCTACAGGAATATGGCCCGACCGCCGTGGGGGCGGGAGGGCCTTTTATTCCCTAGTATATATATAGCTCATGCTGACAAGTGGGAGCCGTATAGTCTGCACGATGATCTCCTACTGCTGTGGCACCTGTTTACTGGCTTGGATCTGCTGTACTACATGCCGATCCTGCTCAACCTCTCACGACAGCGGGCGATAGAGAGAACTAGATGATCTAGATGATCAGATGACCTAGATGATCTAGAAGTTCAGGATGTTTCTGTCCAGGATAGCAGTATTTTGAGTTTTTTTTTTCTCAAAATCAGTACCTGGTATTTCGGTGGAGGCAGGGAGCTCCTGTACTACATATAATCCAGAAAGTATTCTCTTCGCATGAAGAGTTTGTGCTACGACCAAGACCCCACCCATCCACCCACCACACAAGGCTCACCTTCTACCGGCCGCCGCTGTGTGTGGTATCTCCACCCCCACCCCCCCTCCCATAAAAGCTTCCGTAGTTCTGGTGAATGATATGAGAGCGACCAGTCCAACCAGGCCCACCATCATCCCTCCCCTCCCCCCTCCCCTATCCCGTCTCCCCCCTCCTCCTCGAACTCTTTCTTTCCCCTCGTCCCTCCTATTACCAGCTCTTCCTTGTTGCTGTTGCCACTGTTGCTGCTGCAGTTGGTGGTTGGGAGACATTGTTCCCTATCTCCGGGGTTTTGTAAGGGGTATTGGATTGCACGGGAGGGTATGGGGAAGGGGGGGGTGTACTCATTATCATATATGGCCGTAGTCGTATGATCACAGACCCTCGCATAAAATGGCGGTGTTTCAGCACGCCGGTTTTTCACCGACCAGGCAGGCATTGCTTGCACCAAGCTTTGATCGAAGCGCCGTGAGGTGTTAAGCGAGTCGCAGGAAGTGTGAGAGCTGCATCCTACCACCAAAAACAACTGCGTTAGAGGCGGAATTTTTCAGGGCTTTTCGCGGGTCAGGGGGGTTTCAAAATGTCGCGGGTCGGGTCGGGTGGGGTAAAAAAAAATCAAAATCTCGCGGGTCGGGTCGGGTCGGGTCAAAATTAAAATAAATCTCACGGGTCGGATCGGGTCGGGTCAAAGGGTTTTGAAATCTCACGGGTCGGGTCGGGTCAAGAGGTTTTGAAATCTCGCGGGTCGGGTAGGGTCGGGTCAGGAGGTGTTCAAAATGTCACGGGTCAAGTCGGGTCATGACCTGTGAGATACGGGTCATGACCCGTGAGATACGGGTCATTCACGGGTCAGGTCATCATGACCCGCGATTTTTTTCCGGCTGACCCGCACGTCCGACCCGCGGGTCTGGCCCACGGATCAGTATTTTTGCTATCGTGTGCAGCTACCTGCCGGAAGGCCGCCTTTGTGACCCGCGGGTCCGGCATTGTACAAAAAAAATACTCGCCGTTTCCCGCCCAAAGGCTTCTCTCGTACCGATACGTAGACCTCCGAGAGCATATCATGGCGTGTAGAACAGTCACACGCGAATCCCGAGTCGGGTGAAGCCGTACAGTAGTATATTATTGTGTTCATGTTCACGTCCATCCATTTCCACACAAAAAAACGGCCACACTCTCATGCAGGGTGCAACTATGAAGACAAGACATGACAGCAGTGTAGGAAGCCCGCGCTCGTCGCGGCAGCAGCAGCAGCAGCAGTAGCAGCAGCAGGCCCCGGATCCTCCAGTAGCAGCAGCAGGCCCCGGATCCTCGCGGATTGTGGCCCCCGCTGTCAGAACCTCCGCTTCAGTGCTTGCTGCTGGAGCCTGCACAGCTAGGTCGCTCGCCGGGGCGCCAGCAGAAGCCATCGGAACAGAGCTCTAGGGTCGACCCCAGGGGCCGGAAGGTATCCGCCCGGCAGAGTGCGGGTGTGTGCTTTTTTCCAAGTCATCATATTTCTGATCATCATGGTCTTTTTTTAAGCGCACACCACACAATGTTCCAAAAAACTACAAAAAATGAAAAAACCGAACACAAACGTACGACACTTTCGGAAAAGTCAAGGGACCAAGGGCCATCCAACCGACCAACGTACCAACGTTCATGTATTTGGACCCGTTAGCTTTCGTCGTTGACCCGTGAGATATGTCATGGGTCCAGTTGACCCGACCCGCATGAAACCCGTGTCTCACGGTTCAATCGGAAGGTGGCGGGTCGGGTCGGGTCGGGTCAGGAAGCGTTGAAAGCCTCGCGGGTCGGGTCGGGTCGGGTCGGGTCAAAGGGTTTTGAAATCTCACGGGTCGGGTCGGGTCGGGTCACGAGGCTTTTAAATCTCGCGGATCGGGTCGGGTCGGGTCAAGGGGATTTCAAAATCTCGCGGGTCGGGTCGGGTCAGGTCAACACACCTCAAAATTTTCGCGGGTCGGGTCGGGTCAGCTGACCCGACCCGACCCGACCCGACCCGACCCGACCCGACCCGACCCGACCCGACCCGACCCGACCCGACCCGACCCGACCCGTGAGGTTTGACCTGACCCGCGAAAAGTCCTGTATTTTTTTTGCATATGGATAACAGCGTCTATAAATCGATTCATTTTTCTGATGTGGCCGCTTCCAGAGACAGCAATGGGAGTACCATGTAACTGCCTCGCGGGTGCCTTACCACATACCAGGTACGCACTATTAACAGGGATTTACATACAATCATCCCCCTTGTGCAGAGTTAAGGTTGTTGCTGCTGCAGTTGGTGGTCTGGAGACATTGTTCTCCATGTCCGGGATGTTGCAGGGTGTATTCGATTGCACGGGAGAGTATGGGGAGGGGGGGCGAGGGGACGACAACAGCAGCAGTACGTACCTGGCACGATCAGTTACTCCGCTGTTGGATAGTCGTGGTTCCGGATGTAAATTAAGCTCTATTTGTGTAGTCTACAGCAGCAGTGGTGACACATTTATCGAAATTGTGGAACAAACTGCACAGAGTTGATCGGGACCTCCTCGACCGAGATTGATCGTGAAATAATCAAAAATGTTAAATAAGTCTCTTGGTACGCATTAATAGTAGTATGACATGCTAAATCCTACCGACGACGCCAATATGGGGCGAAGCCCTGGGCAGGTTGGTGCCTCGGGTCTTCACGAAACGGAGTGAGGCACCTCTGTTGACCTTGAACTTGTGTGTAATGAGGCGGTGCAATCTAGGGGGAAGGGGACCTGGTATCCACACGACTGTATGGTTGTTAAAGATCAAAGAGCGATCGACTTTTCAGTTGACACCTACTGCTGTACGCGTTAAATATATACGAACAGATGGCAAGTAATAGAAGGAGGCGGTGTCCAAGTGGGGGCTCTGAGAGGCCAGGGATGTATGTACCAACCGAGCACGCTCAGAGAGAAAGGTATCTGGAAGTAGTTCCATACATGAGTACAAGGTTCCCCTCCGGGAAGTGCCTCGGGAAGTGGCGCAAGAGCGAACTATAATGCTCGTATGAAATACCTGCACACCTGTTGAGAACTAACTGCCTGTTGAGAACTAACTGCATCCACCCATCATGTGAAGAACACACACATTTTTGAGGACAGACTACATAGTGCTGCTAGTGGAAATAGTGTGCGATCATATGAATTTACTACTACTGCTGTACACACAATAAAACAAAAGAGGGTATACCGGTAAGTGGATATTGATCCTGAACAGATGACTCGCGGCGATCATTTCCTTGCTTGCGGCGTAAATGTAATTACAAAAAGTTGCTTGAGGTCGAGGTTGCGTTATATTACTTTGTGACCGGCTGAGTAAAATCCAGCACATACAAAATACTTCCATTCCTCCCTAAAAAAAAATGTTTCTGGCGCTCTGGGTAAAAAACATCTTCACGGACACAGAGTAGAAGATGCTCGAGAATAACTCGTAGTCCGAGTACTGAGAGTATTGAAGTACTGGAGGCCAGTATATAGTGAGTACTGAGAAGGCCCAGCGACTGAGAATATACTGAGAGTATGAGCAGTACGGAGGCCAATATATAGTAAGTACTGAGAAGGCCCAACTACTGAGAGTATACTGAGAGTATGAGCAGTACGGAGGCCAATATATAGTAAGTACTGAGAAGGCCCAACCACTGAGAGTATACTGAGAGTATGAGCAGTACGGAAGCTCGAGAATACAGGCAAACATTTGTACCCGCAGTGATAGTATTGAAACACGAAATACTTGGGAGTACAGAACGTATCTGAAGTGCAGAACCTCGAATCCAATCCCGAATTAGTTCGAGCCCGAAAGTATCCGCAGAGTAGTATCCTCAGTATAGCAGTAGTACAGAACCTCGAAATACTACACAGTAATACTGCGAGTACTCGCAGTATCTATCTGCTGCTGCTGCAGTGAAAACCCGGAATACTGCGAGCGCACGAAGTAGTACCTACCAGGTACAGTATTTTCCCCTGCATACTTTGATTTAGTCCCAAGTATTGGAGCAACTATAACTAAACTGTGCAAGGTTGAGGTGTATGAACGTACGCCAAGCGTATGCGCGCCCAAACTCCGTGGCACTATTGCGTGAAAGCACACAACTTGTAGGCTAAGTGTATCATACGCGTGAATAGCAGGTCAGAAAAGCAAGATGGGTGTGGACAGCGGGTTTTTGGTAGATGCTTCTCAGGGGGAAGTGGTTGTTTTTCTGGTGGAACTGAGATGGAGGGATGTTGGTTGTGGTAGTCATGTGCATCAAATCGGTGTATTTGTCGTATGATACTACGAGTATTATATTGTACTGGTGGAAATATTGAAGAAAAGAAAAGAGCAAGGATCGTCCCAGTCGAACCTCGGTACAGAAGTAACGAAAAAAAAATAATTATCATCAAGCGCACTTTGTCATCGATCATACATACGCTACATACAGCAGTACTTACACACTGACACGTTGTGTGTTTTCACGCAATCTAGAGCACATCGCAGGGTATAACAGCATGTATGTACAGCAGTACTGCTTTAAAATGCCATGTGATATGATACGACAGCACAAGATACGCGTACTGCGACAAAGGAACGTGTACTGGTGCTCTTTCGGCTGGCTCTAGGATCGGTCAGCAGTGTAGGGCACACAGCAGTCCGTAACTTAGAGTATTTTTGTACGAATGCTGCTGTACGCGATGCTTGTAGGAATGATTTGCTTCGATCAGGGGATGATCGGTAAGGAGTAAAAAATGCCGGTCACACGTCACACACTGCATGCAGCAGGTACGTGCCTACTATAGGCCAATATACCGAAGACAACAACAAACACCACTGCTTGCTGCAGTACTGAGAGTATTGCGCGGATCTGCCACATGTGCATAGTACGCTACCTGCTGCTGTTGGCGCACTGTGTCGAGCACGGCTGGAGCAGTGACAGTGTTACATCACACACAGCAATACGTAGAAGAAGCAGAGATAGAGGTGTGTTGTTGCGGGATGATCGATCTCGGGTCAAAAAAAAGCAGATAGCCACAGCAATAATACAGCAGCATGTAGACCTGCCACACGTGCCCGTGACTGATCACTGTGCTGCTGCTGCTGGAAGGCAGGGTTGCAGTGCTGTATGCAGCTGGGGTTAACCACGCTCTCTGCTCTGCTGCTGTATTGGTTTGTCTGTTGTCTGTGTTGTGTGTTGTGTCCAGACGCAAAAAAAACGTACCGGTAGGTACTACGAGTACATGAACGACCAAAAAAATGACGACATTTCAGAGGTACGTACGTACGAAATAAGGCCTCTCGTGTCGAAACCAGGGAAATCGTCTTATCCACTCCCCCCGGAAAAAAAAACTTAGAGCGCCTGCCACGCGCTCCAGAGTGCACGGATCGCGCCTAGACCTGGACCAATGTGTCCGGCCGGGCTTCATGTGCCCGAGCATTTCGTGTTTTGCCGAAAATTGCTGTGTACGAAGAGAAAAGTTGGCAAAAGTACGAAAAATTGACAAGCATACGTATACATATAAGGCCTCTCGTATCGAAACCAAGGAAATCATCTTATCCACTCCCGCCGGAAAAAAGCTTTGAGCGCGTGCCACGCGCTCTAGAGTGCACGGATCGCGCCGAGACCTGGACCACTGTGTCCGGCCGGGCTTCATGTGCCCGAGCATTTGGTGTTTTGCCGAAAAGTGCTGTGTACGAAGAGAAAAGTTGGCGAAAGTACGAAAAATTGACAAACATATTGGTCAAATTTTCGTACTTTTGCCAACTTTTTTCTACGTGCAAAGCACTTTTCGGCGAAGCACCCAATGCTCGGACACGGGAAGCCCGCCCGGACACATTGGTCGAGATCTCGGCGTGATCCGTGCACTCTGGAGCGCGTGGCGAGCGGTCAAAGTTTTTTTTCCGGCTGGAGTGGATAAGACGATTTCCCTGGTTTCAGCACGAAAGGCGTTATGTTGTACGTACGTATCGGTAAATTGTTGCCCTGGTCTATGTGTCTGTTTTCCTCACACCAGGTACGCAACAGACAATCACAGATAGATCCCATAGTTCCAACGCTGCCGCCCACACGCCGTGCGTGTGCGACACACCCATATGCGCAGTATTGCTGTGGCTTGTTGTGTTTGTCGGAGCCTGCCGTCCGTATTTCACCATCTGCCTTAGGGCCGTTCCTAACGAACCGAGAAAAAATCACGATTCGTGACTTTTTGGCATGCCAAAATATCACGATCCGTGACATTTCAGTTCTAACGAAAAAGGCCGAAAAACGTCACGTTTCGTGATATTTTCAAATTGTAAAAATTCCGATATTTCAAACCCAACGATTTTTGCGGGTGGAGCCAACTCTCGCGAGTGGGGCTCGGCTAGGCCGAGCCCCGGCCCGTGGTATATTCGAATCACGGGCCGCAGCCTGACCCAGCTTGCGAGATTCCTATTTCACCGACCGTCGGCCAAGCCCGGTTCGCGACGTTCCATCTCGCAGGGCGTCTTTGTCCGGCCTGGCCTGTGACATCCTCAGGTCATTTTCGCGTTTGTCTTCCAAGCTGTGGCTCGTCCTCCTCGAAATTTGGAGGCCACAACCAGCTCGTTAGCTCGCGCTCAGCGGTGTCTTTGGGTAGCAGCCCGTTGTCCACAAGCGGCGTACGAAGCAGAGTCTGCCATGCCCCTGTACCGACCATCGGATACCGTTGGTGCGCGTGGGTTGCGTAGTGCCTTGATCAGGCGTATTTGGAGACACGACAAATGTCACTAATCGTGATTTTGTTTTTTGAGGCAAAAGCTAAAAAAAATTGGCGTCATGAATCGTGTTTTTTTTTTTCTTCGTATTAGACCGATGCCAATGAAAACGCGAAGTTGAAAAGTTTTTTTTCAAATATGTTGCTTTCAAAAAACAGCCGAAAAATTTCTCGTACCGCCGCTGTGGGAAAAAAAGAGAAAAATGTTTGATCGTTTATTTTTTTCCCCCCAACGGCTGCAGGCGGCGCAATTTGTTTTTTCTGCTTGCAAATTGTCAAGACGGTGATCGAAACCAGCTCGTGCGACGATCGACGCTCGATCTCGACATAGACTCAGCCCACGGCCAACCCGCTCGGTATCTGGCAAGGCCAACGAATATAGATGACGGCCTCGAAGATATCAGGTGGATCCATGGTCTAGGGGGCGAGAGCTTGCCGGCGGCGTCCTACGGTATCCTCCCACACCTGAAAAAAAGTCTATTTTTTGCCATTCGAGACGGATGGAGAAGTTTTGTCTTCTGTTTTGTGCAAACCAGCGGCCGAATGTTTTTGTATCATACGCCTGGTCAGCTCTCGCCACATGACACCGGCCATGGTGTGAAGACGGTGACCCTAGGGTGGGTCGAAGCCCCTAACGAGCGCTCTTCGTTCAGAATTCATGACGCAATCGTTGGTTTTGTTGATCGATGTCTGTCGAGGACTCGGAATCTCGCAGCTTCGAACCAAAGATCGGCCTGAGTTTTTCTCAAGCCGATGTTGGCCCAACATCGGCCCCAGATTTGCTTTTTTGATGCGGGTACTGCAAGTAAGTATGCTTACTTCAAGTATTTCGTCCGTTGGTTCATACTGCGAGTACTCGCAGTAGTACCGAAATACTCTCAATATGCTCAGTAATACTTAGAGAGTGAAGTATACTTCGACCGTCTGCGCACCGCGTGTCGACAATTCTCAGGCCCATTGTTCGGCACAAAAATCACTCACAGATGGTTCGACGAGTGGGAGTTGGAGCAAATTTCTTTCCATGGGGGCAACTGGAATACTTAGAGCACTGGCAGTACTTCGGGAATATGTATTGCGAGGAGTATGTACTGCGAGTATACTCTCAGTATCTCGATTTCATGTTTATTTTACCCTGAGCGCGAAGAAACATTTATTTTGCGGGAATATATTTTGTATGTGCTGGATTTTACTCAGCCGGTCACAAAGTATCGTGTCGCAACCTCGACCTCGCGCACCTTTTTGTACTTAACGTTTTCGCCGCAAGCATTGGAGGACAGATCGCCGCATCACATCTGTATAGGATCCATATCCACTTACTACCCGTACACTTTTATATTATTGTAGCATTAATAGCAATGATCCCACAATACCATTGCCACAAACAGCACATACTACATAGTCTGTCCTCAAAAATATGTGTGTGTGTTCTTCACGTTATCAATGATGGGTGGACGCAGTTACTACTGTAGTTCTAAACAGACAGGTGTGCAGGTACTGCAAACGACGGCGTGTATTATTTCTTGCGCCACTCCCCTAAGCCCTAGGCACGGCCCGGGGGGGAACCTTGTAAACAGTACCAGGTATTACTTAATAGTATACCTGGTAAATAGTATACCGCCGTACCAGGTAGATCCACGAATAAGAAGAAACAATGTTTTTCTTTTTCGCTTTCGATTTGTTTTCTTTGTTTTTGTTTTTTTTCTTTGTTTCCTTTCGTTTCTCTATTTCATAGAATGTGTATGTCGTGCCTGTCGTATCCAGTATCATGACATGTCATTGCATTGCCCACTGCTGTGCTTACTGCGTACGTGGCAACGTAGCTAGCAGTATCTCTGTGGCGTAGCTTTGTGACCACAGAACTTGTATCTCTTCCACGATTGAAGAATCGGCACGGACACTGGTTGTGCTGGATGCCGACGGGTAGAAAGAACGGTTTAATGTGAAGAACACACACACGAATCAGAAAGAAACATTACAAGTATATACATATTCACCCTTTTAGACCTGCACTCCCATTTAGGGGGACAAACTAGCCAAATTCCAAGTAGTTTGTCCCCATAACGGGACTGCAGCCCTAGCAGGGTTAGCAGGGAATATGACAACGCTCAATTTGTGGGGGACGCTACGTGAGAAATTCGGATTAAGAAATCGGGCTCATGTGGGGCGGAGCCCCGGACAGGTTCTCTTTCATGTGGTTATGGTGTGGAGGACACACCGAGGTTGGTTGGTGTCCCGAGTCTTCGGGGAACGGAGTGAGTCACCTTTGTTGACTTGAACTTGTGTACTATGAGGCGGTACTATCTAGGGGAAGGGGGAAGGGGGCCTGGTATCCACACTCAGCTGCCATCATAGCGGCATCATGGCATACAATGAAGCCAACATATTCATACTCCCAATACTTATTATTAACAATAGTCTGCTCAAGTGTGTCACCAGAATAAGCTCGCTCAGACTGCTATTACAATATTAACCCTTTGAGTACTGCAGCCGGTCCCGTTTAGGGGGCAGCATACTTGGAATTAGAGTCGTTTGCCCCCAAATCGGGACTGCGGTGTTACTATTCCTAAAAGGGTTGAGGGCCGCAGTAGTCCCGTTCTGGGGAAAATTGACGAGAAAAAGTTACGATTGTAGCAACAGCCCCTTCGGTGATTGGGGATGGTGTAAGTCGGTGTCCGGCTTACAGCAGTGCTTGCAGTCGTACGGCACTCGGAGCAACATGTTCCTACCTCCTCCCCCGTATATGCTGCTGGGTGCTCACGCTGCTTCTACTCTAGACGGTTGATACGAGTAACGCCAGAGTTATCCTTGGTTTGGTCGATATCTCGGGGACCCAATATCGTACCTGGTACGAGGCTTTCTTCTTGGCGGGACCATACTGCTGTCTGTACGTGGTACATTGCTAATGCAGTTATAATAAACGATCCCTTCGTAAAATCTGCTGTAGTGTGGAACACTGCAGTCCTGTTTCGAGGATGAACCACTCAAAATTCGGGTATTTTGTCCCCAGAACGGGACTGCGGCCGTACAAGGGATCCAGCACAGCAGTTTAGGTCCGCCGATAAGAAAGTGCCCAATAAGAACATAAGGCTCCCTCTTGGATCGCGAACCTAAGAAGATTGGGTTAGGAATAACGGCTCAGTGGTGGACTCTACACTAAATCCTATATAATGGCCTACGCTCAAGGTTGTTTGAAGATACGGCGCCCCAATAAGAATCTCAGGCTTGCCCAGACAACGTACTCGTACGAGTACGTGTTTCTTGTCGTCGGGCCCATACTGCTGTACGCTGCTTGCCGTGCTGCCGCTGCGCTAAGCACTATTAGGTATTAATAACTGATGCGCGCTGTCACCACGTCACGATCCTTCAAGAAGACGAACCGCTACGATGCACCACCAGCTGCCAGCATTAAATTTTGCGTACGTACACCACGTTGGTATGAATGATGTACGTTTTATACGTTTACAATTGTTCAAGTTTCATTGCGTAAAAACTCAGCGAAATTCAGAATTATCCGTCATCTCAGGATTGACTGCTGTTGATCTCTTGCTTGATGCTCACGGTTGATAACTGCAGCAGCAGTACTGCTGGAAGACTACGAGTACCGGCACGTACTGCGTTTGGCTGTCTGTTTGGTCCAGAACTTGCATTTCTCACGCACGCCGGGTATTTACAGCTCGCACAACAAGCTTCTTTCTTGCCATCCCATCTTGGGCAAGAGCACAAGCACTTCACGCCGAGGGCACGGCAACAGGGGCCTGGGTCTAACCTGATATGTACACGTACGGTTTTGTCGAGCGTAATAGATGGTGCATAAACTCGTCCATATTACGAGTACAGGTACGATGCAGGTACTCGTACATCAGAAGTAGCAAGGAAATCGGGGGGGGGGGCAGGAAAAAGGGGAAAACGAGAAAATATATGCCGCAAAATGCGAAGGAATGCGAAAAAAAATGCGGCCCATTCAAAAATGGGCAAAACAGAAAGAAAGAAAAAAAACGCACCTCTTTCGTCCTTCTACCAGCAAAGCTTGAACACGATTGGCGGAGAACCTCTAGGACAACTCTGCCACCAGAGCAGCGCTCCCTCCCTAGCTATCTGTTGCTGCTGGCGCTGCCGTTGTCGCCGCTGATGCTCCTCCTGCGGTGCCTTTCCCTTGCTCCGTTGTATCGTGTGTGGCTGGCAGCCGTGACGGTGCGGCGTGTTTGGCATGTTTCCGTTTCTGTCAGAAATGAAACGTCAAAATATATCTGCACATTTGTTTTCAAATTCCATGAAACTTATTGCGCTCGTATTGTGCTGCAGAATTGACTTTGAGCTCCAGCATTGACAATTTCTGACAGTACCCGCTCGCCTGCTGCATACAGCACGAGATAGTCTCGGTCAAAGGGTATGCATGGGTGCATAAAGCAAGGAAAACTGTGTCTATGGGCCAGGAAACATGACTTCCGCTTGTTGTCGCTGGTCGTCGGGAGTCAGGAGTGAAACCGTCAACGGGGCGAATATTTCGTGTACCGGGCAACCGGATATTTCGTGTACCGGGCTTACCACACGCGGATGTATACGATACATTTCCGTCTCGTTTTCGTCCGTTTTTTTGTGCCCCAGGGCTGCAGATTATACAGTAGTGCCCCTCGTATTTCCACTTGACAACCCTTTTAGAACCGCAGACTCGTTTGTGGGGACAAACCAGTCAAATGCTAGGTAGTTTGCCCCCAAAACGGGACTACGGTTCTAAAACCCCGACCTGTGAAATTCAACGACCTACCACGCTGTATGCTGTGCGGTAGAGTTGCACCCCGGCCTCAAAATTTGGAACCGGGTACCCGACCGGGTGGGGGACGGTTGAGGCGGAACCGGTACCGGGTACTGGGTCCCGGCAGACACGGGTACCCGGGTACCCGGGTTACCATACACTATTTGCTCCCCTTTTAGCATTTGAGCGGTGGCGGATGAGGCGGACGCGGATATCTGGGTACCCGCGTACCCGAGTACCCGGGTTACCATACACTATTTGCTCCCCTTTTTGCGTTTGAGCGGCGGCGTAAGGCGGGCACGGGTACCCGGGATACCATACCATATATATTTGCTAAACTTGTAGCTTTGGAACGGCGGCGTGGTAGGCAAGGCAGGTATTGTTAGGGGTATTCTCTATTCTCGGTCTGTAGTCTGCAGCGACGAGAGGCGAGAGTCTAGCGGCACAGCCGCAGGAGTGTAAAAATCAACGTATACCCCAGTCTTTTGGGGGCCTCCGTACAGCACAATTGATGGGTACCCGGGGTACAAATACCCGCGGTTCCGTGAGTTGGACCGGGACGGTTCCGGTTCCGACGGTTCCGGGTACCCGGTTCTCAGCGGCGAATATTTCGTGTACCGGGCCTGCTTTTAATTAATTGAATATTAATCCCGGGGGCGAAGCCCCCGAAAATTCTTGGAAACCTTTTGTGCTGTATGTAACTGGGACCGTACGGAATAAACGGAAATGGACAGGACTCTGCGTTCGAGGATACATCCGCTCGGCGCTTCGATATATCACCTTCGTTGCTGACTGCGACTGTAGAGTGTTTTCACTGTTACCGGTAGCCGTCGCTGTCCGTGCAGCTGGCGCTCTGCTGTTCACAAGAAGACTTGAGCTCTTTCTTCCCTCGTCGACTCGCATCGAAGTTATGGAAGGCTTTGTATCATGCAGAGGGGGGACGGGTCTCTACCGTCCACTTTGTTCAGTGTTATATCGTCATTCTTCAGGCGTAGACGGAGGAGACGGTGTGAGGCCCCCCACCCCCTGTCCGGAGGGTCGAAGTTGGATAATTCGTAATTCGACTTGAGACTTGCGGTTTGAGGTATAGAAAAAAAAAATCACCCGCCCCTCGCGGAAGAGAATAATATACGGGATGAAGGGAAAAAAGTTATCGGTACAGAGGCACATCAGCAGTACGTACATACCAGGTACTTACTACTGCTGTCGCCATGCCATAGGCATATTATAGACCTCATCTGACCCCTGACCACTACTGACTACCAGGTACTTCTGACTGACGCCTGATACATACCTGGTAGCAACTACTAATAATGCTGACTTCTGAAAAAAGGTAGAGAAGTTTGGCTCGTGTGGAGAGCGATGCTAAAGTGGGCATACCACTACTAACAGTTAACTGCTGTTGTTGTTGTTATTGGTTTTTCACCTGTTTTTAGAGGCCGGGCTACTAACTTACTATTCGACACTACTACGAGTTGGTTGTGAGGCACTACTACTGTTGTGTGTGTACTGCACCATTATGTCCCTAACCTATACAAGTACGCCTTACGAGTGTCGGTAGGTACTTGCTTAACCCTTTACCATCAGCCCCACAGACTAATATCAGCTGCTGCAAGTAAGTAGCGGTATGACGGTACGAAAGACCCCAACCCAATCAACCAATCAATGTATACCGTCCTCAATGACTGACAGCTAGCTACTTCTGCTGCCGTGACAGCTACGGGGTCGGTCTCGAGGCTAAAACCTCCTGTTACGGTAGCATTGCCCTGGAAAGCCTGTGAAAAGGCCATCCATCCATGGAGTCCACCCGGAACGGCACCCGCGGGCCACGGCACAAAACCCAGCCAAACCATGCCGAGGACCAGCGAAGAGGGAGCGCGCAGGCCGCAGGCCCGGACAAGGTAGATGGTCCCGTCGTCCACGGGGATTAGTCGGCTAGATCCACTGCGGCCGTGCTCAGCGGCCGGTTGTGGCGGGCGGGACAGAGACGGGGTCGCGTGTTTTGCCGCTGTCTGCCACACGCGTTGTTTTATTTTGATTGCCCTGCCCGTCCCCCCCGGAGGGAGTTGATGCACAGATGTGCCCGTGTGCCAAATCAATACCTGGTAGAGAATAGTACTCACACAATAATAGGAGAATGTGAGTTGTGCAAGGAGGCACGGGACGTCTTAGAAGAGGAGATGATAGAAATAGACGAATGTGACATGGGGGGATATGGTGCACTAGAAAGCAGCGAGAAAACGATCGTTATCCTAGGAGGTAGACGGTGGCCACAGGCGGCGAAACAGGAAGGGGATAAGACTAGCAAAAAGTTTCGATGTATAGTATGGAAACAAAACGTAATGAGCGCCCAACGTCGAAGGTGTCTCTATTAGGAGTAGGATCGGTGCCCCGTCTCGAGAGGGATGCGTGGTCAATGGTCAAACGACCAAGGCAAGCAACAAATGAGGACGCCCCCCCCCCCTCCCTGCAATCGTCGCCGGGGGTGGTCCGAGGGATGTCGCCGTCCGTTCCCCGGCACAGGCACGTACTTCTTGTGTTTTTGCCTTCTTCAACGACGCATTTTATTTCCGCCCTGCCCCTCTCCCCTCGCTGGGGGTATTGCAGTAGCTCGTGTTCTGCCATTTCTGAATGTGTTTTCGTCCCACCCCCGCCCCTAATTTATACCTATATAGCTATTAGGTGGGGTTGGAGTCGGTCAGCAAATACGCAGTAAAACACGCGAATCACTGCTCGAGCTAGACATTCAGGGTACTGTTGCTTTGTTTTGGAGGTCGCCATGGCTGGCGGTTGAGTAATTCCGTTTGTGCTAGGTGGAGAACCTCAACTCCGCACAAGGGCGATTATCGTATCACGTTGTGTGCAGATGGCAAGGCACCCACGAGGCACAGTTACACAGTATACCCATTGCTGCCTCTCGAAGCGGCCACACCGGACAGCAAATCAATTATTTCAAAGCTGTCATCCATACGCAAAAAAGTACGCACAACATGCCGAAACCCGCGTCACAAGGGGTTCTCAGTTATTAGTAGGACGCAGGTCACGCTCCATGCGACTCACCGACCACCTCACGGCGCTTCGCGCCTGGAGCAAGCAATGTCTGCCTGGTCGGTGGAAACGCGACGAGCTCTGCTTCGGCATTGTAGTCGTGCGAGGGCCTATGATCATGCGACTGCGGCCATGCATGACATGAGTACCTCCCCCCCTCCTTCCCCCGCCCCTCGCTGGGGATGTGGCGATTAGTTGTGTTCTTTTGTCATCAGGGGTATATTTTCACACCCCCCCCCCCCTCTCTCTGGGAATGGGGTGGCTGCACGTTTTTGACCCCCCTCACCCCTACCCATGGCTATCTCTGGGGAGACCAAAACAGAAAACGAACCAATCAACTTGAAGCTGTCATCCCTATGCAAGTCCGCCTCTCAGGGAGCTCTTACTAGGATGCAGCTCACCCCTTAATGCGACTTGCTCAACACCTCACGGCGCTTCGCGCTTAGTGCAACTAATGTCTGTCCGTTTGGTGAAAACCCGACGTGCTCCGCCCCGGTATTGTAGGGATGCGAGGGTCTATGGTCATGCGATTATATGGTCATGCGATTACGGTCATGCATGACGTAAGTACACCCGCCGGACACCTCACGGTGCTTCGCGCTTGGAGACAGACAATGTCCCTGGTCGGTGAAAACTCGACATGCTCCGTCCCGGCATTTTAGGGAGGCGAGGGTCTATGGTCATCCGACTACAGCCATGAATGAGATCGAGAGTATATATCTCCTATCGAGTACGCCCCCCCCCCCCCCCCCCCGCTCCTCGCTGGGGGTGTGGCGATCCCTTGTTATCTTCTGTTGTCCGGTGTTCTTCCCTTGTCAGCGATACACTTTCACCCCGCCCCTCCCCCTCTAGGCATGTGATACCAGTTTGTGCTTATCTGTTTTCAGGATTACTTCTTCGTCCCCCCCCTCCCCCCCCCTCTACCCTCGGTCGAGCTGTGCGACGGTAGTTTCTGCGCGTGACGAGCCCGTCCCTTACGAGTGGGTGGTCGGTGTCCCTTTTGCTTTTTTAGCCTTTTTGACGTTCCTGGGTAACGTTTCACACCCTGTACAACTACTTTAGTTGTCAGTTGTCAGGCAGACAACTACTCTTTGAAAAAGCTGCGCAACTAGTTGTCCTGGGCACCTACTTTTGAATAAAGTTACGCAACTAGTTGTCCTGGACAACCACTTCATAATAAAGTTGCGCAACTAGTTGTCCTGGACAACTCCTTTCGAACAAAGTTACGCAACTAGTTGTCCTGGACAACTGAACAACTCCTTTTGAAAAATGCTGCGCAACTAGTTGTTCTGGACAACTACTTTGCAAAAATGCTGCGCAACTTGTTGTCCTGCACAACTATTAATAGTTTTGAATAAAGTTACGCAACTAGTTGTTGAAACATGCTGCGCAACTACAGTAGTTGCTCTGGACAAATTACTTTTCAAAAATGCTGCGCACCTAGTTTTCCTAGACAACTACTGGGTGAACATGCTGTGTAATGCGTCAGTAGTGGTATGGAGGAGGCGGAGGAGGTCTAGCCTTGTGTCATCATATAATGCAAATTCGTATCGGCAAAATACATTCTCAAATCAATGCAAATGCATGCATGGGAGACCACGTTCATCGGGGGGGGCGGGGGCGGGGGGGGGGGGGGGGTACTCATTCTCATGCATGACCGTAGTCGTATGACCATAGACCCTCGCATCCCTACAATGCCGGGACGGAGAATGTCATGTATTCACCGACCAGGCGGACATCGCTTGCACCTAGCGCGAAGCGCCGTGAGGTGTCTGGCGAGTCGCATGAAGGGTGAGCTAAATCCTGCTAACAACCGCTCTAGAGGCGGATTTCCTTCCATATGGATGACAGCATCAATGAATTGATTTAATTTCTGGTGAGCCCAGTTTCCAGAGGCAGCAATGGGCTTACTATGTAACTGCCTCGTCGGTGCATCACCATATACACACTACATGATACGATCATCCCCCTTGTGCGAAGTAAAGATTATCCCCGCAAAAACTGACCGCCAGTCGTGATGACTGCTAAAGCAACACAAAAAATGGTACCCTGGCTGTCTAGATCACGCAGCGAGAGGCGTGTTTCCACCTTCATCGGGGGGGGGGGTGTACTCGATAGGAGAGATGTACTCGATCTCATGAATGGCCGTAGCCGTATGACCATAGACCCTCGCATCCCTACAATACCGGGACGGAGCACGTCGGGTTTTCACCGACCAGGCGGACATTGCATACACCAAGCGCGAAGCGCCGTGAGGTGTCCTTCGAGTCGCATGAAGGGTGAACTACATCCTGCTAAGAACCGCTTTAGAGGCGAATTTTCTTGCATATGGAAGACAGCTTCAACGAATTGATTTAATTTCTGGTGTGGCCAGTTTCCAGAGACGGCAATGGCTTTATTACGTAACTGCCTCGTGGGTGCCTCACCGTATATATAGAACCACTTACTTAGATATAAATCCCTGAGCGTGCTCGGTTGGTACATCCCTGGTCTCTCAGAGCTCCCACTTCGAAACCGCCTCCTTTTATTACTTGCCGGACCTTTCCAGCGGTTCTTTGTTTTCTCCATTTCTCTTGGCACTCTCGGTCCTCTCTTCCTTTTTTCTTATTTTGTTTCATGTGCGTGCGTGTACTCCGAGCACGGCACGGCGGGAGAGTCCGGCGCCGTCGCGGGTGTCAGCGGGTGCTGACGGGTAGAGGGGGGGTTGCAAGGAGCGCGGTCACCGCTTTCGTGCCTAGGCGTCGCGTGTGCCTCGAGACACGAGGGATGCATGAATGGGGTCTGTCTGGCCTCAATTTGTGATTTTGGATAGAGTGTGTACGAGATATAAGGTTCGTTCGAAATTGCAAGATAACATTCAAGCGGTGCTTATGTTAGCAACCACGCTGTAGTTGAAAGAGGGAGCTCCAAGTCTGAGTACCAATATTGTCGAGCTGGCGAACGACGGCCACGGTGAGCATCGGGCTTCACGCGAGGCGGGCGACGGGGCTGACTGTGGCAGAGAGTGAGGAAAGCTTTACCTGGACCGAATCGGTATCGAGGTGGTCGCGAGAGGGGCGGGCGGCGTATGAGGCTGAGAGGGAAGCTCTGCCGTTCGTTTTTTTTCTTTTTGACCGGTGCAAGGTGTTCCAATCAGGCAGAAAATTCAGGAGAGGGACGGGGATTTTTTTTTCTTCCCGATTTTTTCGGTTTCATTTTACCTTGTTTTTGCGGTGCTGCTGTGCCGCTGTGCCGTGCTGTGCTTTCTCTTTTCTCGTACATAGCATATCAAAAGAATAAATTAAGTTCCCTACCTCACCTCGGGTACGTACGTACGTCCGGCAACCGCCCGCGATGCTGAGCGTATATGGCGTCCGAGCTGTTTTCTCCTGAAGCATGGCGGCGGGACTCTTGGCACTATCAAGTCGCCGTTTTGCAACTACGATCATAATAAAAAAACTATATTCAATCATGGACCTCTGTCCGATTTGCATAGTAATTTGATGCGCTTTTCCTTCCTGAGCGAGCGTAGCGGGTGGCGTAGGCCGTCCGCCGAGCAAAGCGCCTTGTACACACTACGTGATACGACCACCCCCCGTGTGCGGAGTAAAAATTCTCCTCGTACAAAAACAATCTAACTTGACCGCCAGCCGTGGTAATCGCCAATAACGGTACCCTGGCTGTCTAGTTCACGCAGTGAAAGGTGTGTTTTACAGCGTCGTCGCCAACCGACGCCAACCCAACCTATACATAGAGAGAGAGAGGGGGAGCGGTGAGTGGGGGGGGGGGTGGGCAGGTAGAAGAAGCAGGCAGAGACGAGACGAGTCCTTATGTAAAAGGGTCTGTTGAATTAATATCTGATGGAATGATGCGTGTCGAGGCTCTGTCTTCTGTGAGAAGAGATGCAGAGGTTGCACCGAAGTGTCTGTGAAGATCACTTGTGATGAAGAAAAGAGATTGTTTGGAAAGGTGCTTATGTGGCCAAATTTGGAAACGAAAGAGAATGATCGAGGTGGGCGATGCCATCACCTGATCACGAGACAATGCCCATGCTACGGGCAGGTGTATTCTACAGTAGCCCGTCAAGGTTCCCTGAACCGTTCCTAGCGATGTCCCTGCAACGTTCTATGTAGCGTACTCGTAAGGTTCTATGCAACGTTACCTGATAATTATGGTGGTAAGCTAGCTACCCTGCATTACGATCAGTATGATAGAGGTAAGTTGAATACAGTGCGTTGGCAAGAAAGAACAAACTCAAGTCTCGCCGCATATCGTATTTCTCCGCATCTATCATAAGGTACCAGGTACTTAGTATGTTCGTGTAAAGTGACTGCACATCAACATAGATATGGATCTCAACGCCCATATTTCAATAATATCTGGTCGACGCAGGCTGGTGGGGGTGGGTTTTGGCGGGCGCTTTGAGGGGGCGGGGAAGGGGGGTAGCGGAGCTTTCAACAGGATAATACTAGCTCATTTCTTCAGTTGCACGCAGCATCCACCAAGTAGAACGCGACTCCTTTCGGTTGCATGTTGCCTAACAGAGATCGGGCGGGGGGGGCGGGGGAGGGAGGGTGAGTGTGGAATTGGGGAGGGGTGCACTGGAGGTTGGGCTCAACTTGCGAGGAAAGGGGCAAAGATGGACGACCAGGGGACGCTCCAAATACGCCTAAATATCATGGGAGACCGTTCGTTTTGGTCGCGTCAAGGCCTCTTTCGGCCTTACTCATCGGTAGATTTAGTGCAGGTGGGGGGGCGGCCAGTCAAAGCGTCAACCCCCGGTCTCCTACGTAGCATCTTTTCGTTTCCCCTTGAGACCTGCACTCTGGTTGTAGGACCAAAACACTTGAAATTGCAGAAATATTCAGTTGTTGTACAGAAGCGCAGCAACATCTTACAGTGAAAAGGTTCGAGGAGTAAGCCGTCTTTTACTCTCAGATGTCCGCCGGGGGTGGTGGCAATGACCACGGAGGCATGTACATAGGGCGAGGAAAAGTTGTAGGATAATGAGTCCGTCGACTGGATGGAGGTCGTGGCATATTAGCTTATTCTGGGGGCGCGTGTCGATGGTGTGAGGGGGTAATTATCGGGAAAACCGGGCAGGTGGGGAGGAGGGAGGCAGTCCTGACGAGACAGCGGCGGTGGCGGTTAGGTTTGCCGCGAGTGAGTTTGTGGGGCTGACAACTCCGCCGAGTAATGCGAGGATCAGATCGGCGGGTTAAACAAGGCATCGAGAGGCAGAGCGCGTGGAGATGAGATAGTCGGCAGAGGGTATAGTATGATGATATTGGCGACGGCGCGCGCTATGCTGACAGGGACGCCGGAGAGCACTCCAGCGTGTGGGGAGTGAGGTGAGGGTAAGGGCGTGAGGGGCATAAGGGTAGCAAGGGTGGCGGTGTGGTCGGGTTTTAGCGTTTTCTTACTAGTCGTGACGTTGCGGGCATCGGGCCTATTTTTTCTACTGTGTGTTGAGTCACTGCGTGGAACTATCTTACGTGGCAGGCATTGGCCGCCGAAAGAAAACAAAAATCGGCTTGTTGATTCGCTGCATGCGACTACCGCTGTACGCATCAGACATCAGCCGTCGAACAACAGAAAATCGGCTTGTGAAGGTTCAATACTTCGGGGGACAGGAGAAGAACGCACACGTGAAGCTCAAAATGTGTTTGTTCTTAGTCTTTCTAGTAATAGGCATAATGGTAATCCTTGCAGAAGAGAGGAGTTCAAGTACTAGCCAAAGATAGAGATGAGCATCGCACGAGAATCGAGTTGAAATACGATATCGATCGACGAAGAATCTTATCGATTCGTACGATATCGATAAACGAAAAATCTAATCGATATATGCTACGTATACACACGATCTCGATTTTCGATATACCGAAAAGTTTCGTTCAGTGTCGTCACATAAACAAATGCGGGAATGCCAACGGATGGTCTGGGCAAAAACGCGTTCGAAGACCGGCAAAATCGATGTATCGACAAAACCGATACGATATCTAACAGTAACTACTATTAATAGACAAATAACGCCCAGTGACGATAAGACAAGAAACTAGAGGCCTTACAGACAACCAGGGCAAAACGTTTTCTTCATTTTTAGAGACCCCGGTCGGCACTGGGATACACGTAGAGTCTAGCGACAAATGCCATTTAAGTTGCCAACCCCACTATTCGTTTCAACAGCAAACAAACAAGCAAGGGTACATAAACACTAAGACGCCCTCACGCGTAAATACACGGTGCAGTGCGCCGTCGGCTGGACTCTCGTGCGCGCATGAGACATGTCGACAGCGGGGCGCTCCTGCGATCAACCAACTACAGCTACCGACAACAAGAAAATAACGCCAGACACATATTCCACAAAAGCCTGAAAACTATTGTGAAAACCAGACTAACCTTCAGTTTCCCAGATTATGACACCGTTGCAAGCAAAACAATAGCAAGACGAGTCAGCTACTCACGGGCATCTCCTCTGACATCAGCAATCAGCTTCACTCGCAAGCAAAACGTGCGAAAATGTGCCCCGTCCCCTCCCCCCCCTCCCTTCCCCCCGCCGCAGGCATCACGACATGCCAACAACCCGTATACCCTGGTACATAATTTGGCCAACTCGAAGTTCCACGGCACTGCTACGAGTGCTTGTACGAGTGTATCAAATACTGCTTGCTACGTACAGGTATATGTATATCAATAGAACACCTGGAAAAAAATGTAGGAAAACAAGCAAAAATACGAAAGGCAGACTGAGGTTTACGGGAAACAAGAACTTCGGGAATCATAATATTGAAAATGGTGGAGAATGCACCCGTTTCCAAACAAGAAATCTACATTCTGGGTCGGTACTTCGGTTTGGTACCACAATAGGTGTATTTTACCATTGCTGAGTGTCGTTTATAAACGCGTTCCCGCGCCAACGCCAGCGAGAAAAAAAAAAAAACTGAAAAAATCCAGGAAACCACCACTCTCAGCGGACTACAGCAAGCATACGTGCTGTCTGGTTGTCCGTACAGAAGCAGCAGCAGTACAAGCTCAGCACGAGCAACGCTAGCCTAAGATGGGCGGCTTTGCTGCTGCTGCTGCTGCTGCTGCTGGGCCGGTGACGTACACCTGGTAGCACAGAATACGCTACTGCCGTTCAGTCTAAATACGTCCGTAAAACAACTTCAGCCCACTTTTTTTAGTTGATACCAGGTATGTACTAGTAAGTGGCAAGTGGGTGTATCTTTCTAGCTATCGTCCTGCGGTAAAGCTGACAACGCCCTTCCTACAAAACGTGCGTACGTATACGTATACGTTTGTCTTTGTTTTTTTTTGGTGCGGCCCAAAGGGCGTCGGCACAACTTGTGGAGGGTACGTCCGGGGTATTCTTAACCCTTTTAGGACCGCGGTCCCGTTTTGGGGACACATTACTTAGAATTTGAGTGGTTTGTCCCCAAAACGGGACTGCGGTTCTAAAAGCCGGGATACTTTCACCGCCCCGCACCCCGAAGACTACGAAAAAAACACCCAACACCACGGAGGTGATAAAAATAATAGCGATTTCAAGAGTAACTACAAGATGTATGGAAGCACTCGGTCGATTGGGGGTCGCCGAAGCCTGACACTTCTGTGCCGGACGCACAGCAGCTGCAGTGACCAGCGGCGGCTGCAGCCGCAGCACCGGCGGCAGCAGTAGCAGCGAGTTTCCCAATTTACACCAAGGCGTTTCTCTCCATCGTGCGATGCGGCACGCACGACAGCACTATTAATAGACAAAATCTAAGCCTTTTTAACATACGTACCTGGTATCGGTTGTATCCAACATTTTTTACCTACACTAGACATCGACGAAACAAATCGAGTACGGGTACCACCTATAAAACCACACATGGGTTTGTAGCCCCTTGTTAGGCTTATAGTACGACCTATCCACAAATAGCTTTGTAGCCCCTTGGCAGGCTCAGGCTCGTACTGGGGTGTAAGAAGCTGCAAATCACGAGCTATGACAGATGGTGGCTGGTTTCTCCTGCATAGCGTGGTGGTGGACCGGTGGGCGGGCGGGCGCACGATCGACCCCACTGCACAGTACCACTGACGCTTTCCACTTTAGCTTCAGCTGATCAAGGAATGAAGCCCGCACCCCACATTTTTCGCGCAAAAATAATCTGCGATGAGGCAGGGATAAGGGACGCGGGGAAGGGGGGAAAGAGAGAGGTGGGGAAGGGAGCGGGGGGCGGGGGGGGGGGGGGTACTCGATATTATACGTGGCCGTAGCCGTATGACCATAAACCCTCGCATCCCTACAATGCCGGGACGTAGCACGTCGGGTTTCACCGACCAGGGGTGTACTTATTACCATGCATGGCCGCAGTCGTATGACCATATACCCTCGCTTCTCTATAACGCCGGAACGGAGCACGTCGGGTTTTCACCGACCAGGCAGGCATTGCTTACACCAAGCGCGAAGCGCCGTGAGGTGTCCGGCGAGTGGCATGAAGGGCGAGCTGCATCCTACTAGGAACCGCTTGTGTTGGCGGACTTGCATATGGATGACAGCATCAATGAGTTAATTTAATTTCCGGTGTGCCCACCTCCAAAGACAGCAAAAGGTAACTGCCTCTTGGGTGCCTTACCATAAAGGCTACGCGATGCGATCGTTCTCCTTGTGCGGAGCAAAGGTTCTCTACCCCGCACAAATGATCAAACTCGACCTCCAGCTGTGATCGACCGCCAAAAACAAAAACAGACAAACAGTACCCCATTGTCTAGCTCAGGTAGTGAGCGGCATGTTTTACAGTGTCGTTGTCGACCGACGCCAACCCAACCTATAAAAATGGCAGGGAACAGGGGGGGGTGGGGGTGTACTCGATAGGAGAGATGTCCATCTCATGCATAGCCGTAGTCGTATGATCATAGACCCTCGCATCCCTACCATGCCGGGACGGAGCATGTCGGGTTTTCACCGACCAGGCAGGCATTGCTTACACCAAGCGCGAAGCGCCGTGAGGTGTCCGGCGAGTCGCATGACGGGTGAGCTGCATCCTACCAAGAACCGCTTGTGAGGCGAACTTAGGGTGGGGGGGGGGGGGGGGGGGGGGGCTCAGGAAGAGAGACGCCGGACATCAGACGGACTGGTCGAACTGTCCAACCGTAGGAGGGAAACAGAGAAGACCCCCTCTACGGAACAGATCAACAGTAGGTCAGCACAGTACTGTGGCGCTCGTTATTTTTGCTCTTGATGTGTATTCGTGTCAACCTTCTGACGAGCGTCCCTTCCCAACAGATCTCAGGGCAAAGACCAATACTGCCAGGTGTTAACAGCTGATGTGTAGTGCTTTGTGGCGCTTTCGTCCTGGGTAAGCCTTGGTTCGTTCGTTGGTCGGAGGAAGGGTCTCGCAACATGAACACGCTGAACGCACTTTAAACTTCTCCCCACTGAAAACAGACAGGTCAGCACACGGTTGAAACTGATGAACAAACCGAGACAACACCCCAAGTGAATAAAATCAGTCCGTCAATGCGTCGTGCCTGCAGCTGCGAAAACCAAGGCCGATTACGTCGAAAGGCCACAATATTGCCACCACGAGTGCACACAGCGCTACTCACGTGCCAGGTCTGTACGTACCAGGTACGTACGACGTCACAATCCCCGGCAATGAACACGACCGCGCCGCGGTTCCTCGGGCGAAGAATCATGTACTCGGATATTCCCTGGTTTCACTCCAAGGCTAGGCCGCCTCCGTCCTCTGGCAGAGAACGAAGGCTAAGTAAACTGCTCTACTAAATTTTGCCGCGAGCCGGGGCGGAGACGAAAAGTCGCGTCCCTCCCACCCACGAAAACTACTTGTAGGCCCAAAACATGGCAGTCTAAAGCATTACACTAGTGGCGCTCTGCTGTTTTTTTCCCCTCCGCGCAATGTCTGCCTGGTCGGTGAAAACCCGGCGTGCTCCGTGCCGGCATTGTAGGGGTGCGAGGGTCTATGGTAATACGACTACGGCCATGCATGAGGTCGAGTACCCCCCCCCCCCCCCCCCTGCAACTCCCCAACTCCCTCCCCACCATAACTCTTATCATAATATTGGCGCCCCACTGTGTAACCCCTCCCCCCTCCCGCCCCCCAACCCCCCCCCCCCCCACCCGAACCCTAACACAGTAGTGGCCCAATGTTCAACCCCAACCCCTCACCCGACCCTACCCCTAGCACAGTAGTTGCGCCTTGCTTTATAACCCCCCCCTCCAAATCCTTGCCCTAACATAGTAGTGGCGCCTCGTTTAACACCTCCCCCCCTCCACCCTCCCCCCACCCCATCCTCATTCCACCCTATAATCCTAACACTACAGTCGCGCCCCGTTGCTTCACCCCCCCCCCCCCCCCCCCCGCCCCCCACTCCATCCTTCCCCCTAATACAGTGGTGCCGCTGTCAACACACACACCCCTGACCCCCCTCCCCCCCCCCCCTGCCTGCCTCCCCACCCGGACCCTATATCAATACCGACGCCCCACTGTCCACCGCCTTGCCCCCCCCCACCGTCGCCCCCGGCCCCGACTCTCACCGACCGGACCGCAGCTAGCAGCTTTCTTTTAGCGCTGGAGATTCTGAGCGGCTCCAGACTCAAACTGAGGTCGTTGCCCTCCATGCTAGGCGCCTTCGTGGAAAGCCAGGGGTGATCAAGCGCCTCAGCCGCCGTCATCCTAGTCGCTGGATCAATGATCAACAGGCCCCTGATCAGATCCTATCGATATGAAGAACAGATAGCGTGAGATGGGCGGCGGGGGGGGGGGGGGGATCAACAGCTTCTTGTGAATACCTTACATATGGTGTATTCGTATTTGTACCTGATGTGAATATTAGAGAGCGGGGGATGGGGGCGGGGGGGGGGGGGGGGGGAGTACTCATGTCATACATGGACGCAGTCGTATGACCGCAGACCTTCGCATCCATACAATTACTGGACGGAGCACGTCGGCTCTGTTTCATTAGAATTGAAGCGAAAACGGGTTTTGTTTGGCATACGGCGGTGCCTCCAGCGGGGCCCTCTCACCAGCCGGGAGAGCGTACCAATTTTTTACTTGCCTTAGCCGTTTGACCATCGACCACGCGCCCCTTTCGAAACGGAGTACCCTTCCTACTCCTAATAGAGGCATCTCCAACAGTTGGGCACTCATTGTGTTGTTTCCATGAATTACATAGAAAGTTCTGACTAATCTTATCCCCGTCCTATTTCGCCGCCTGTGGCCACCATCCATCTCCTAGGATAGCGATCATTTTCTGGCTGCTATCTAGTGTACCAAATTCATCCATGCCACATTCGTCTATTTCCCTCATTTTCTCTCCTAACACATGCTTCTTTTGTATATTTCACATCCTCCTACTATGTGAGTTCTACTCTCTATGGCTTTGCCACACGGGCACATTTGTGCATCTACTTCCTCCTCCTCCCGACTACTGGTATACCTCTTTCTTCTTTCTGGCGGGTCCAGGTCCCTCACACGAAATCGCAGTTTCAGCGTTTTCGCCAAGTCCATTGGGTCGGCAAACACTTTCTCATTCATGTCCCTTCGCCCAGCCCCCCATACACCTCTTGAAGTGTTTCTCCGATTTCACCTTATTTCTTAGCGCTACCGTAGCCTTTCCCTTATTTCTGTGATTCCTTCTACCTCTGTCTGGGGCCTCTCAAACTTCTCCGTGGGCATCATATCTTCTTGGTTTCGACCTATATCCTTCCATACTGTCCTATACCTTCCACCCTTTCTCGACTACGCTACCCCACCTTATTCCGGCTCGCCCTTCTGTTACTTTCTTCGCGTACCTTAGCGTCGTCCGAGACGTGGCTCCAGATTCTGGCGTAAAACCCGAAGTGGCCCGCTTTGATCTTGCGAAACAGGATATTGACGTCCTTCGCCACGAAAGGGTAGCCGCCGCAAAGCAGGTGGTAGATGATCACACCCATGCTCCACATGTCTACCGCCTGTTAGTGTTGTTGTTGGTGGTGGTAGTGTTGTTGCGCGCACGACGAGAGGCCAAATGCGCGATAGGAAAACGCATGAACGTTAGTTAGTCGAGAATGGCGAGATTGAACAATTTGTGTCATGTCTTTATTGGGCTCATTTTGCGCCGCCCCCGTCGACGGTGGTCAAGAATACTGCGCCAATAAATCTGAACATAACGCACGGCACCGCACCGCACCGCATCCCGCTCGCCTACTTGCTGGGATGCTGGCGCGCGACCGCAAACAAACTTCGACACCAACGACGTACTCAACACCACGTACGTACACACCAGGTACACAAAAACTTCCGGTCACATCTATTACTTTTAGACAGGACTACACATGGAAAAAAAGGGAAATACAATAGACCACAAATAAAGGAAAACATAGCCTTGTCTCTTGTGCTGGTCGTTATCATCGGGTTCCTTTCCAGCTTGCCAGCCGTAGATTATTTCACGCTGCCAACGACCACTCAACGTGAGTATTGGATTGGATGAGGCCTCCTGCTCCGGAGCATGAGGGAGGGCCTCGCCCGGGAAAAGCCCCGCGGTGAGTGCGCTCTCCGCGCGGCGCCCATCCCTGGGATTGAAATGATCGAGCAGAAAAAAAAAAAAAAACTACCAAGCCTGTAGGTGGGTGGGAAGGTCACGATTTTACCGGCTCGAAAGCTGGAGGCAGTGGCAGTTCGCTCGTGGTCGGGTATCAGTGGTCCCGCTTCCTCTTTGGTGACGGTTGGACCTGAGGGCAAGTAGTCGATCCGATGTGGAAATCCGCTGCGTTCTCCGACTTCAGGATCTCGTCAACGACCGTGCCCGCCGGTGGCTTGTCCTCCGAGACGTGGAAAGGGGGTGCATGGTGGTCGGGCATCCCCACCGCTCACCAATGCCCCTCAACGCCGCCTCGTTGTCCCTGTTGGTCAGTGCTTGCGCTCGCCGCAAGGCACCGGGATGTCGCGTATCGATGTACTGTAGATATGAAGTATAGTCGGTGTTTTTTCTCCTTTCATCCTCAGAAATTTCAAGCTCAGCACCCAAATAAGTATTGTATTTATTAAGAAGGGTAAAACATAGGGTGCAGTCCGTAAACGCGCGACGTGTGGTGGACCGGGTTGGTTTCTTGTTGAAAAAAAAGTTGGCCGAGCTCCGATCCGGAGTCGGCGAGAGGACGGCGCCGTGGTCGCGGGCGCCAGGGCCAGCGCTACGGCGCTGCTTGGTGATGGGCAAGGCCCGGCATAAATCCTCTGTAGGTTTCCTCTGTCTATCCTGTGCTCGCAGGGTAGGCTAGGCTTCGACAGACTGATCGTTTCATGCGTCTAACTCGGAGTAAATCCAACAGATCCTAGATTCTTATTTTCGTGCCAAAGATTGGTTGCTTGGATTAGGTCACGATTTTACTTCCATAAGTACATACCTTACTCTGTAGAATAAAAAAAAACGCATAACAAGGATGATAGCACACCTTCCTTGAATAAGACCCCCCTGTTTTAAGAACTACCCTGGGCTGGGTAATCGACCGGCCTTTTAACCCCATAGCTCAGTAGGTAACACCGCCACATTAGACGTCGTCGGCAACGTGGGTTCGAATCTCTCTGCGAACGTTGCTTTATAGAAACGCTTGGGCGTGCGTCCCTAAAAACATATCTTCCTGGTTCCTCAGGTATTGAAACGAAGCGGTTAGGCCACCGTACAGACGAATACGGTACCGACAACCCAACGATTCCGCCGTTCAGAGGAGGGGGAGAGTGTTATAAGGATTACCCACGGCTAAGTAATCGATCGATCTCTCACCCCTATAGCTCAGTAGGTAATACCGTCACATTTGACCTCGTCGAGGACAGGGGTTCGAATCTCACTTAGAACGATTCTTTTAGAGAAACATGTGCGCGTGCGGCCTTAAAAACACATCTCCCTAGTTCCCCAGGTGTGCAAACGAAGCGGGTAGGTCAGCGTACGGCCGTATACGGTACCGACGCCACAAAAAATCCCACCGTTCAGAGGGGGGGGTGTATTAAGGATCACCCTGGGCTGGGAACCGATCGATCTTTCACCCCTAAAGCTTAGTAGGTAACACCTTCACCCCCCCCTACAAAAACACACCCGGGGGTATATTGTTTGAGTTGGTTTTGGGCTGTACGTTGAATACCACACCCCGATCGAACGTACGCCTGAAAATGTATCAAATAGTCACTTTTTCAGTCGGACAAGGGCTCTGAGGTCTCTGGTACCTGATAGCATACCACCCGAAGAATATCTTAATCCGCATAGGTCTCCCCCGCAGCTTGAAGGTTTCTGCTCTGACGCACATCGCTGAATAGCGAATACGATGCCAAGACTGTCGTCGGAACACAGTAAAATAGAAGAAGCGCCTACGCAGTGGCCTGGTGCAGTTAAGAGTTTGATCAACGAGGCGTCTGCCACGCTCGTCAATCCACCACTTATTTTAATATGGAACGCAAAAACACGCACAAGGCACGCAGAGCAGAGCAGAGCAGGACCTTTCCCCTTTCCCCCCTGTTCTTGTTTTCCGTGATACTGTCTTGCGTCATTGCCGTGCGTGCGTTACCCCAGCTAACGCTGAAGCCCGCCTACTGCGGGCTAATTGTGCTGTGCATGCCCCCTGCTGTCAGCTTATGGTGCAAAACGCCAACCTGCTTGGGTTGGTCGTAGCGGGCACCAACCCCGGAGTAAAATTGTTTGGGCTAGTCGGAGCGGCCACCTGGGACAAAAATATCACCCTTTGTGTGTCTACATATATCCCACGAAGCTTGCATATATTAGTTCCGACAAAACCTTCGATCTTACTGCTGTCGTTTTTTAATTATAGCATATACCGTGTATGACATACCTGGTATATACCAGGTGTACATTAATAACTCACCGTGCCGTACCCCTTCAACTTCAGAATCTCCGGGGCCATGAACTTGCGGCTTCCGCAAACGTCATTCACAAAGCCGTCCTTCACGCTGCAGGCCATGCCGAAGTCTGCGACCCGGATGCTCAGGTCGTCGTCGGGCGAGGCCAGCAGCAGGTTTGCCGGCTTGAGGTCTCGGTGCACGACGTACTTAGCGTGCATGTCCTCGATGCCGCTCAAGAGGACGCGGCAAAGGTCTCGTGCTTCCTCCTCATTGTATGCGGTCTGTTCATATATGAGTAACATACGTACATATATATAATGGGTTTCTGTGCGTGTTGCCATTTTGACAACAACATCAATGTAAGCAACCAGTGGAACGCTTTTCGGGGGAGGGGGAGGAGGCGGGTACGGGAGAGGGGGGGCGGAGTGTTAGGGAGGTGTCGTTGTCCATCCATCGCTAGGAAATTTCCTGACGCCTATGCACCGTACAGACAACAGTAGTGAAAAATCGTCCAATCACGTTGCAATACTTCCATACGAAGATTAAGACTGGGTGCCACCTTGCCTCCTTCTACCGTAAAGAGCGTTCACTTCGCACACGGATGGTGATCGTGTTTCAGCGCTCGATTTTTCTCCGAACGGGAAGGAAGGTTGCCAAGAATACCACACAAGGCGATTCGGGAAAAATCTGATCGAGAGTCTTTCCGAAAATATAATGCTCGGCTTTAGGCACCCATATTACCGTTGCCGAGAAAACGAACGCTGAAAAAAAGCGATCGCACCCCTCCCCTGTGCGAACTCAATGCCCTTTGCGGTACTCCTCCCCCAGTGTCGCGGGAAATTTTATCCCCTCCACTCCCCCCTACTTCCTCTCTCCGCCTGCCTGGACAGCCTCCAGGATGCGACGTGCGCCCCAAGGCCATCGGGGTCCTTGGAGCCTGTGTAGCCTTGTACAAGGATTGCCCTGGGGTGGGCAATCGATCGACCCTATAGCTCAGAAAGTAGCACCCCCTCACACTTACTTGACGTCGTCGACAGGACACGGGTTCTTCTCGTCTCACTTCGAGCGTTCCTTTTGCAGAAACGCTTGCGCGTATGTAAATGAAAACATGCCTCCCTGGTTCCCCAGCTACTGAAGCGAAGCAGGTAGGTCCACGTACGGCAGTGTATGGTACCGTTACGTCTCGAAGATCCCGCCGTTGAGAGGGAAGGGAGTGCTGCAAGGACTGCCACGGGCTGGGCCATTGATCGACCTTTCATCTCTATAGCTCAGTAGGCAGCACCTTCACAGAAGTAGGCAGCGCTTGTGCGGGACGTCGGTGTCAAGGTCGGCGAGGGGACTACACCCGGGGGTTTGTAGTTGTAGCTGTATTGCTGTATTGCTGTATAGCTGTAACTGTAGCTGTACACCTGCAGCATCGTTTCATATTGCATACCTCTTGGTCGATTTTTTTCCATTCATTCATGCTTAAATATGTGAGCTTGGGTCGATTGCTCGATACTTTGGCCGACCCAACCCAGTCCGGCCCGACCCGGCCCGACCCTACTCAACCTAACCTGAAGCCTAAACCCTTACAGCAACCCATCGTGAACTACGTTTTTTTGTCGCGCGTGACATGTGCCTCTTTTTGGTGTTTGTGTATGTTTACAATACGTCGTAGAGCTGGCTGTCATCCCGGTAAATAACATGCCCCGCGTGGGGTTTGTTTGGTTTCGTTTTCCAACTTACTTGCACACTATTAAGAGACTTCTTGAGCTTTTTCGTGATATTATGGCAACGAGCAAATACGAGTTCATCATCATCATCAACAACAACAGCAACAGGTAAATACCTGGTACTACTGTAGAGGTTTCCGCAGCGGGAATCGGCGCGTTTTGCGCCGAATTCGACCCAAACAAACGAGGAGACAACAGAACCGGAAGGGACTGGAAAAGGAGAGTTCCCGAAATGACGACAGCCACGGAAGCAATAGTGGGAGGAGTGCGGGTTCTCTCTATATATTGTCGGTATGCGCGAGGCCAAAACACACCGGCGTTATGACGAGCACCGGCTGTAGTCAGGTATGAGCGTGTAGCAGCACGAGAGTTGTCCGTACGTGTTCCTGCCTGGGGGCGTGTCGCACATCTATATGCATCTCCCTGAACCTTTTTACTATAGCAAGAAGTGCCCCACACAAATTCCAAGTATATTGCCAACTAAAACGAGGGGGGGCACTTCTACGACCGGGTTCAAGTTGAGGCACTTGACGCAAGGAACCCAGTATTCCTCCGAGTGGAACTGTTTGGTTCTCCAGCGCAACTGAAACAAAAAGAGAAACGGAACCCAATGTTATAGCGCCATCTATATCTACGCCGAGCTTTTCACTAAGCCGCCGATATTATAAAGGAGCCGCTTCAGTTCGCCTTCCTTCGCTGCCTCCTTTCCGCCCTCCCGCGTTAAAACAAACACTTTCAGGAAACGCGTGTACCACCAATCCCGCGTACCGTCTGTGATATATGGCCCGGGCTGTTTCGCGTGGACGATACTGTTAGCGGGGTGTCCGTGTGTGGCATTGTATTGGACGTGCTGGCCCAGAGGCTTGGCGCGAGCCACCGTTAGGCGGAATCGCGACGTCCGTCCATAAGAAGTATATATGATGGTGTCTCAGAGTGGCACTCTCATGGGCCGAGACGATGAAAGGTTAGTCGAATCGAACTGAATTGGACGTGCTGGTCCGGAGGCTTGGCGCGAGCCGCTGTTAGGCGAAATCGCGACGTCCGTCCGTAAAAAGACTATATGATGATGTCTCAAAGTGGCACTCTCAAGGGCCGACACGATGAAAGGTTGGTCGAATCGAACTGAATTGGACTGATTCAAACTGAACGAGGTAGGTGCAACCATTCCCGATCAAGATCAGCTCGGTACACGCTCTACCTCAACGAAGGTTTATTCTAACTGGTCGTTGTTTTGGCCGATCAACAGCGATGTTTTCTTGGTGCTTGCCCGTGGAGGTTGACCAGCTACGTTCTACGGGTTGTTGTGTTGTTATTGCTCCGCCGACATCGACGACTGACTACGAGTACCAAGAATGCTGTTTTGCTGAAATGATGTCACACACTGATGAATTTACATATATGACCAAGTACTATTGACGTGTATGGTACATGACTGTATGTACCCTTTCCTCGATATTGTGCTCCATGCTACTACTGAGTATTGGCTACTACGGTAAATTGATTTTCCAGGCTGCTTCACGCACCTATCTGGCATAGGCAACTTTGTTCCCGACTAGCGACTCGGTAGGCTACTGGCGGCTGTTGTAACATGTTATGTACAGTAGTATGTGCCTACATCAGCACGACCCCTCGATGGAGGTGACGAAGTGAATCGAGGCGTGTCACGGTAAGGGTACCATCAAACGTATATGGGCTCCTCACTGACGCGTCCTACGACATGGGTATACGTATGATGATGATGACGATGATGTGCTCACGATAGCTCGATTCCCTGACACCCTGCCTGTGGTCACGACGCAGGCTGAAGCAAAAAAATCGCATCTCGACGGGAGAAACACAAGGAAAATACGAAAAAAAGCGCACGGTGGCAGGACCAGCACGCAAGGGAACGGCATTAACGAGCTGTGTGTACACCACCCCGTATCACTTGCGACAAAACAGTACTACAGCAGTAGGAGCATACCCTTGGTATTATATGTACATCCGAAAAAATGTATGCGAGTAGCCCATTTTGGCCAACATTTCAGATCAATGGGGCCCCTGTGTGGTTGGAATACCGTTGGAGTGGTACCTGGTATAGCGTACGGTAATTAGTTAAATCGTACCTTCAGAGGCCATCCGATTTTTCATCGGGGTTGTACTTTGTATAATATTTTCCCCGGGGTCAAAGATTAGAGCGAAGTACGAGCAAAAAGCTCATTTAACCCGTTTAGGACTGCAGTCCCGTTCGGCGGACAGACGACTTAGAAATTGAGTGGTTTGCCCCCAAAATGGGACCGCAGTCCTGGAGGGAGAGCCTGTGGCGTCTTCTGGGCCATGCGAGAGAGCTGCTATCACGGTGGCCCGTAATATATAGGCCCAAAACGGGGGGAAGAAGCTTCCGCGCGTATATTTATGAAGAATACGAATGTATCATCCGATGGAGAGTCTACCATCAACGCCGTATTTGAAACGGACAACATTTTCCATTCACTCCGTGGTTCTTGAGATGCAACGCTCCAAACTGGGTTACTTAGGCTGATCTTGGGCCTAAATACAATGGGCCTCCGTGATACGTGTATACCTCTGCCGTTGTATGGACCCACGTGAGAAACTGTACGCCTGGACTAACCCAACCACAAACCCAACAGCCGGCTTGGAGAAAAAATGTAAAGTTATGATGAAAGCCCGATACACAACCCATGCGGAAGCCTAGAAGCACAAAAAACGAACGCTATTATAAAGTGCATGCTTCGAAGTACCCGTTCTAAAATGTTGGCGCATATAGTTGTCATGGTGCTGCTTTGAATGACGTGGAAAGGCGGATTATTACCGGGGTGCAGGTCTTGGGATCGTATTTCTGGTACCTGTGAGACGTACTTCAGATTGAATCTTCTGCAGTTGAGGAACCCCGTTGGCGAGAAACGTTCATGCTCGGACCCAAAAATGTGCAACCCCTTAGCGTAGCCCGGCTCAATCGTCATTAAAGTTGGTTACGAGTACGTATTCGCCACTTCTCCATTCTGAATTAGGGTTAATTAAGTGACCCTTTTTGGACCCAGGTGTAGCGACGTACAGAGAACGACAAGTAAACTGCGGTGTAATATCAACCATGAAGGGAGAGCGGGTGCAGCAGCAGCAGTAGCAGCGGTAGCAGCAGCAGCATTTGAAGCATGATTATCGTCATGCTGCGTGTGTGTGTTGTCTGTCCGCATGTTGCAACTTCGAGGACACACTCCCCCACCCCATCAGCGACGGGGTTTCTTGTCGCCTTCGACGCTGTAATCTGTTCGTCGCACTTTACCCTCCTCAACTCCCACTATTAGTAGCCGAGAAGGGTATGAGGAGCTAGTGTTTATTCGCCAACCATAAGCGGGAATGGAAAGTCAACCACGGATAAAAGGTCGAGAGAAGTTAGTGCTTATTCACCAACCACAAGCAGGATTGGAAAGTCAACCATGGATAAAAAACTAACTACACAAGATACCCACACAAATCATGCATATATATAGGAATCAATCATAAATACAAAATCCGAAGATAATAACATGAACTCATCCACAGGTATCAGATTCACCATGCGTACAATTTTTAACCATGGGTATTGAAGTCAACCATCACGAGTGCAAAATGTAAACATGTGGATATTTCAACCACGGATATAAAATTCGACCAGACATAACTTGGACCACAGCTATAAAGTCACCCACACGTAGGCCGAAAAAAGCAACCATAGGTACAAAAGTCAATATATTTACATACATAATCTAACCTTGCGCTTAAACCTCAACCATAGACATAAACGTCGCACCGACGCCTCACCTTTTGGGCGATGCGATCCGTGAGTTCGCCCCCGGCCATAAACTCCATCACCATGTAGAAGTACTCGGGATCGTTGTCGTAGAAGCACTCGATGTGTACTATGTTCGGATGCGTCATCTCGCGCATGATGCGGGCCTTTTCGTTGTTGATGTCGAATATTTGGGTCGATGTCGTCGTTCGTGATGACGATGATGTTGGTTTTAGTGTTGTTGACGATGATGTTGGTTTTAGTGGTGGTGATGTTGATGTTGGCGCCGATGGTGATGGTGGTGTTAGTGTTGGTGATCACGTTGACGATGTCGGTGTTGTTGGCGTTGGTGTCGATGTTGATGTTGATGTTGGTATTGGTGTTGATGTTGATGTTGATGTCGGCGTAGATGTTGACGTTTCGTCGGGAGCAGGTTCCATACCACGCGGTCGCAGGGAAAGCGAGGGAAGATAATATTATGGACCACGGAGTATTCAGAGACGAGACGCGACATGGCGTAGAGTGCATCGGACCGGCTTAGTCCGCATGACGCGGGGATGGCATACAGCGCCGCAAGAAGGGAGGTTGTTGAATTTAATCGTACTACAGTCTGAGATATGTAGCGCGTACTATTAATAGCAGTTATCTACAGACACTAAGGACGGTTTGTCTCTCCCGCACTGGAAAATAAGACATAGTAGGATATATCGCAGCACCGAACCGCACCGTAGGATTTACAATGTATGAAAACCGCCCCGAACCGCGCCGCAAGCTTTTCGGTTTCTTGAAACCGCACCAAATTGGACCGTAGCGTTTTCGATTTCTGAAAAAGAACCCAGCAAGAAACGAGATCCAACGATCACACAGCATACAAAATAAGAATTTTGACTCAACGAAACCCTCGATTTAAAAAGATGAACCAATCATACTGCTGCCCATATATATACCAGGTACAGCATACGAAATGGTTTTCGATGAAATCTCCGATCTCACAGTCGACATTTTCTAAGACACCGGTACGTCTCAGACGAAAAGACAAAAAAACAAAGGTCACTACTATTGTAATAATTTAACACCAAATGTGTAAATATTTTAATTAATTTACACACTTTTCGTCATTTCTACTCGTCGTATGACCGCTAGGTACTGCATAGCCACTACGGTACTGCAAAGGTATACTGTACACACGTAGGTACTACACACAGTACTCGTGGTAAGGATAAAACCCAGGCGAGTAAGTACTAACACTAAGAACACTTTTTAAGTATTGCACCAATACACAGCAGTGTACTTGAAAAAACAAAATAGTGCGTACCAGGTATACATTGCCCCGTTGGGCACGTGGTACCCTCGATGCTGGAGTTCGAATCCCAGGTCTGTCGAACTTCAAGGCGCAATTCAATGAGAGTCGACGAGGGAAGACAGGGCTGAAGTCTTCGCAATAAAAATGCCTTCCAAGGCGAGAACCGTAGTGGGGAGGAGGGAGAACGGTCTGCTTTGTGACACCAGAGCTGAGTTACGACTATATAGGAAGAAGAGAGAAGAGAAGGGCGAAGACAAAAAAATGGGACGGAAAAAAACAAAATAAAATAAAACAAGGACATTAACATATTTTACTTCAAAACACCAATACACAAATTGTACACGCAACACCAGTATACACACTGCGCGTAATTCCTACTCGTGATAATTCTGCGTATACTGGTACGAGTTTGCTTTCCGAGGAAAGTCTCAACCTCACAACTGATGTAAATTTCAAATTTCCACCAGATATGTAACACTCCCTGGGTTCCACAGAAGTCACATGTTGTTCCACTCAATGCGAGACATAAATACTTGAAGAGTATACACCAAACTCGTAGTACGCGCGATCGATGTATCACCCACAGCTTGGAAAGATGAGTTTCGACGAATTCTTCGATCTCACAGCCGTATGTTATTTTTTGTATATCAAGCGCTCAGAGACGGCCCCACGTGGTGGCTTAAGTGACTCGATAATTTTGGGTACTTGATTGCGGCCCATGTCTGTGGTGCCCGTTTGATCACGTTAATTCCTCGGGATCTTTGACCTTCCCGGATATGACCTCACCATACCCATTGAAACTGCCGGAGTCACTAAGGATATCGAATGGGACAAAAAAACAGCGTTTGGGGGTTAGGAGGGTTTGTTGAATGGCCTGCTAGAGCAATGACAGTGTGGCTGTACCGATAACAGTAAGACCGTAAAGACGCACTGCCTGAGTTCCACAGGGGTCACATGTTGTTCCACTCCATGCGGGAGATATATACCCTTCAACAGTTTACACAAAGCCCGTAGTACGCGCGATCGAAGTATCACACACAGCTTGCAAAGATGAGTTTCGGCGAAATTTTCAAACTCACCACTTACTGTGATTTTAAGTAACGTCCGGGGAGTTCCTTTGTCCGGTTCTCAGAAGTTAGCAGATGGGGGAAGCTTTCATGACACTTCTCCCTGTCTTCTTGGAAATATCACACCTCCTCTAGGTTGCTTTCCACCGCCTCGTGACAACCCTGGGCTCCTCATACTGACGAAGCACCCCCGCGCACGAAACGATATATATTATGCCTGTCGCCTTGAAAAAAACGCCTAATCCACGACTTCGATTTACTCATAATTTACAGCCCCTATTAGAAGGCATGCTGATCTGGGGGGGGGGGTACTCGATACTCGATCTCATGTATGGCCGTAGTCGTATCACCATAGACCCTCGCATCCTTACAATGCCGGGACGGAACATGTCGGGTTTTCACCGACCAGACAGACATTGCTTGCACCAAGCGCGAAGCGCCGTGAGGTGTCCGGCGAGTCACATATAGGGTGAACTGCATCCTACCAAGAACCGTTCGAGAGGCGGGTCTTGCATATGGATGGCAGCTTCAATGAGTGTGTGTGGGGGTATTCGATATCATGCATGGCCGTAGTCGTATGACCATAGACCCTCGCATCCCTGCAACGCCGGAACGGAGCCCGTCGGGTTTTCACAAACTAGACAGGCATTGCTTGCACCAAGCACGAAGCGCCGTGAGGTGTCTGGTGAGTCGCATGAAGGGTGAGCTGCACCCTGCTAAGAACTGCTTTTTAGGCGTATTTTCTTGCATATGGATGCCAGCGTCAACGAACTGATTCACTTTCTGGTGTGGCCACTTCCAGAGACAGCAATGGGCTTACTATGTCACTGCCTCGTGGGTGCCTTACCGTACACACCCTACGTGACACGACCATTCTCCTTGTGCGGAGTTAAGGTTCTCCCCGCACAAAAAATGATCCAACTCGATCGCCAGCCGTGGTGACCGACGAAAAAAGAAAAAAGAAAAAAACACAAAAAACGGTACCTTGGTTGTCTAGCGCCCGCAGTGAGAAGCATGTTTACAGCTTCGTCGCCAACCGACGCCAACCCAACTCATATATACCAGGTATATAATATGGGGGGGGGGCTGGGGAGGATAAGCTATTTACGTTGGGTCAGTTTTAAAGTGGTTAGGGATGGTGACGCCCAATCAACACGGAAAGCTCACCCAGTTGACTACAGAGAGCACACCGGTCAATGAGAGGCCTAATGTAGATAATATACCCCGGGGTTTTAAGAGTGTAGTTTAACCAACGTGCCCCGCCTATTCCAAGAGCTACGTATTGCTCACTACGGAAAATAGCAACCATTATTACGGGGGACCAAATTAAATAGGACCTCCGGCACGGACAAAAACTAATATATTAAACTATTTTTACTAACAATATATGGTCCTACTTACTGTGGTCCTCCGCAATAGCTATGCAACCGTGCCCATTGAGGCGTGCCACGGGGTGCCCGCTGTACACAATCCCGAGACGAAGGGCGGGTGTGGTAGGCTTGTGGCCGAAGCACGCCGGGTTGGGGTCACCTGAGCGCTTTCAGGGGCCTGTGGCAATTGCATACAAACGTTCATGTCTGTATCACGCACCTTTGATGGTGAACACTCTGCTTGATGCCTTCCCGAACATCCGGCTGCATACAAAACTAATATATATACCAAGTATCAATATGTAAACAATAGGCTACATGTACTACTGCTGTATACGGATATCAGATACCAGGTATGTACGAAGGTATTTTTTTGGGAACGAACATACCTGGTACCGGTAGCACGCTACTTGTCTCGTCTTCCCAAACACCCGGCCGAAACCGAATACCTGGTATATATATATGTATATATTTCTGTTGACCATGTACCTGTCATATATATCACGCACCTCGTCGTAAACGTCCTGCTTCCCGGAATCACTAAGGCCCTTTCGGGCTGTTCGCTTCACGGCGAACTCGGCCGGCGGCGGCGGCAACCCCTTCCCCGGCTCTGGGTTCCTTCCCACTGCGGTCGCCATGAAGACCTTCGCGAAGCTTCCCTCTGACAGATATTTCCCCAGCACGAAGCTATCCGAAAACTTGCCGCACGAGATCAGCCTCCGAGCCATAATCACCTTTGTTTTTTTTAATCGTTTGTCGTTTTCGTTTCCGAAAAAACAAACATTGAATTCGTTGATATGAAAGACACAATATTTTATACGGATACGTTATAGAAGGTACGCATGGTATACTATTACGGGGGAACATAGTTAATAGGACCAAAAAATGTTCGTAAAAATGGTTAAATTATTGTATTTTATGTATACCATAGGTCTTATTAACTATGGTCCCCCGTAATAGGGACATTTTTATTTACCGACTTCAGGGACACGAAGAACGAACAAAGTGTGTGTAAGAGTCCGAAAGCTGTAAAATACATGTATCATCGGAAGCCAATTAGAGATGAGCTTGAAAGACTGCATGGAAATACGGCTACGTACACCAAAAACAATGCGAGACGACGCAACCGAGCGTTCCCCCCCCCCCAAAACAAAAACAGAAAACAAAGCTAATAGGTCGGAATTTTTCTTCCGCATCTGCCGTTCTCGCGAGAACCGGTGGCACACGGCCGGTGGCATATTTGCTGATTCATGGTGACGAGCAAGTTAATCGCCGTGGGAGTGCGTAGCCACAGCCTCAATCTTATGGGTGAATTGATCAACTCTTGACTTGAGCTACGCATGTGTGATATTTTGTCAAGTTTAGTTTTTAGGTGACCTCCGAGGCACACGATACGCATGAGAGCGGGGGGGGGGTCCGATATCATGCATGGTCGTAGTTGTGTGATCACAGACCCTCGCACCCCCACAATGCCGGGACGGAGCAAGTCGACTTTTCACCCTCCAGACAGACATTAATTCCACCGAGCGCGAAGCGCCGTGAGGTGTCTGGCGAGTCGCATGACGGGTGAGCTGCATCCTACTAAGAACCGTTTGTGAGACGAACGTGCATATGGATGACAGCTTTAATGAGTTAATTAAATTTCCGGTGTGGCCACTTCCAGAGACAACACTGGGAGTACTATGTAACTGCCTTTTGGGTGTCTTACCATAAACACTACCAGGTACTTGATACGATCAATCCCCTTGAGCGAGGGGGCGGGGTGTACTTGATGGGATAAATGTACTCGATCTCATGCATGGCCGTAGTCGTATGACCATAGACCCTTGCATCCCTATAATGCCAGGACGGAGCATATCGGGTTTTCACTGACCAGGCAGACATTGCTTGCACCAAGCGCGAAGCGCCGTGAGGTGTTGAGTGAGTCGAATGAAGGGTGAACTGCATCCTACTAGGAACCGCTTGTAAGGCGGACTTGCCTATGGATTACAGCTTTGATGGGTTGATTAAATTTCCGGTGTAGCCACTTCCACAGACAGCAACGGGAGTACTATGTATCTGCCTCTTGGGTGTCTCGCCATAAACGCCACGTGATACGACCATTCCCCTTGCGCGGAGTAAAGGTTGTTCGCCTCGCACAATGATCTAACTCAACCACCAGCTGTGACGGACCTCCGAAAAAAAAAGAAGAAGCGGTACCCTGGCTGTCTAGCTCATGTAGTGAGCGGCATGTTATACAGTGTTGTTGCCAACCGACGCCAACCCAACCTATGTATAGGGGGGGGTGTACTCGATAGGAGAGATGTACTCGATCTCATGCATGGCCGTAGTCTTATGACCATAGACCCTCGCATCCCTACAATGCCGGGACGGAACATGACGGGTTTTCACCGACCAGGCAGACATTGCTTGCGCCAAGCGCGAAGAACCGTGAGGTGTCCGGCGAGTCGCATCAACGGTCAGCTGCATCCTACTAGGAACCGCTTGCGAGGCGGACTTGCATATCGATGACAGCTTCAATGAGTTAATTTAATTTCCGGTGTTGCCCCTACCAGAGGCAGCAATGGAGAACTATGTAACTGCCTCCTGGGTGCCTTACATAACCACGACGTGATACGATAAGTCCTACTTGTGAGGAGTAAAGGTTGTTCACCTCGCACACATGATCTAACTCGACCTCCAGCTGTGACCGACCGCCAAAAAACAAAAACGGTACCCTGGTTGTCTAGCTCAAGTAGTGAGCGGCATGTTTCACAGTGTCATTGCCAACCGGCGCCAACTCAACCTATATATATATATATATACAGGGAGGGGATGAAAACCTAAAACACCTTTGCCGCGATTGGGCCACAAACACATTAAATACTATTAATGTACGTATATGGTATTGGTATCAGGTATGTTTGGACGGAGATGTAAGGAATCTTTGGGTTTCCTTATCACTACCTCAACGCTTCTTATACATATGTCCAGATTGTTTTGCCCCCGATCTAAAATAATTCGACGAGCATGGCGTACACTATGGCTCATAAACGAGAGGGGGGGGGGTGTACTCGATATCGTGCATGGCCGAAGTCGTATGACCCTAGACCCTCGCATCCCTACATAGTCTCGCATCCCTTCATAGACTCGCATCCCTACAATGCCGGAACGGAGCACGTCGGGTTTTCACCGGCCAGGCAAATATTGCTTGCACCAAGCGCAGAGCGCTGTGATGTTCTGGGCGAGTCGCACAAAGGGTGAGCTGCATCGTACTAAGAACCGCTTTTGAGGCAGATTTTCTTGCATATGGATAACAGCGTTGATGAACTGAATTGACTCATTTTCTGGTGTGACCACTTCCAGAGACAGCAGCGGGTTTACTATGTAACAGCTTCTTGGGTGCCCTACCATATGCACACTACGTGATACGATTATCCCCCCTTGTGCGGAGCTAAGGTTATCGTCGCACCAGAATGATCTAACTCGACCGCCAGCTGTGGTGACGGCCAAAACGAAAAACGGGTACCCTGGCTGTCTAGTGACTACTAGCGACGCCACGGTGTTAGAGGTAGTGCGTACCAGTGATAGTAGACAGTTTCCAGCTCTGATTCCGGTGCTGTACCGGGGTGAATTGATGACTGCGGTAGAGCCTTTCCGTTCGGTCTCGGCCATGTGGCAGGCTCATGAAGTACGTATACGCGACAAATAATACACCTGCCATAAATGGCGAAAACTATTTTTTCTAGGGCCGCGTTTTACAGCGTCGTCGCCAACCGACGCCAACCCAACTTATACGTACACATGAGGGGGCGGAGAGGGGAGGAGGGTGCTTAGGTAGTGTCATGGAAGGCTGGCTATCTGCTAGGAGCCTCGTAACCTCGTCGCTCAGATATGTGCGAACAGGTTTTGAGGAGCCGCATCTTTGACTCATGTTCTAGCTCGTGGAACCGGGTTCCCCCGAATTTCCCATATTTCTGCGTATTATGTGTACGGCTCATCAGAGTGGGCTAGTGCTATGATGTTGCCCTGAAAGGCGGGCTGTCTGAGAGGAGTTGTGTGCGGGAACGTATTCGTATTTACTCGGGGGGGCGTGTCTTAGATGATAAAACAGAGGACAGGCGGGATATTGGTCGCGCCCATCCTTTATGGCCGGATTGTGAATAAAGCTACTCTTCTTCTATCTCCAAGCAACCAGCACGAGTGAGTAACACTGAGAATCTGCTCAACAGCAAACTCTGGCAGGTGCCGATATTACACACAATGCATGTCTCCAACCCCCGAGACGCTTTTTAGGAGGAAATTGCCACACTGCACAAGCTGGCCAACTCCAATTTCAAGCGATTAGTCCACCCAAAAAACGTGTCTTGCGTCTTGCAGTTAAAAGCTGTGACGGGGTGAATGAACCCCTCTTACTACTTGCAAAATTAATCCCACTCTAATTCCAAGTGGTAGATTCGTTCCCCGCCATAACCAAAATATGAAACTTGCCATTTTGTCCCGAAACAGAAGTCCCATTTGGATTTTTCATTGAATATAAAAACGGTCCTTCTATTTCGGGATAGAGCGGTAACCTCTAATTCTGGACAGAGTGGTAACTTTTATTTCGGGACGGAGTGGTAACTTTTATCTCGGGACAGAGTGGTAACTTCTATCTCGGGACAGTGTGAAGGTTTTAGTCCGTTGGGCTGAAGGTAAAAGGTTAACCAATCGCCTACCCAACCTAAGCCTCATAACACTCTCCCCCCCTGGAACGGACCGGGTTTGACGGGTCGACGCGCCACCACACGCGGTTCCAATTTCTGAGGATCCAGAAACGTTTTCAGTTTCTTGACATGAGGAAACTCACTTTTCTTTGAAAAGCGATTTCATGGTGGACGTGAGTTTCAAACTCACGACCAACGACCCATGTTCTGCCGTCGTCGCCATTTGTGAGGGTCTCAGTCCGTTGGGCTAAAAGTAAAAGATTAACCAATCGCCTACCCAATCTAAGCCTCGTAACAACAGCGTAGTAACTTCTTATTCGGGACAGAGCGGTAACTTTTAAGTCGGGACAGAAAACTTGTACTGCAGGTCGAGACAGAGTGGTAACTTCTATCTCGGGACAGAGTGTTAACTTCTATCTCGGGACAGAATGGTAGCTTGCATTTCGGGACTGAGTGGTAACTTCTAGTTCGGGACTATTATCTCGGGACAGAGTGGTAACTTCTACCTCGGGGCAGAGCGGTAACTTCTATCTCGGGACAGAGCGATAACGTTTTTTTCGGGACAGAGTGGTAACTTCTATCTCGGGGCAGAGTGGTGTACTATATATACCTGGTACGTACGCGGTATACAGGTCTTTTTTTTCAATCAATTTTGTTTGAAGGACACCCTCAGCTGTGGCATCGAAGATTTCGTCGAAAAAGGAAAAGCTCCCCATCTTCGCCAAAAAGCCGCGTGCGATCTTTCGATCTTCGGGTCACGCCAAGACATTTTTTGAGCCGTAAATGGGCCCTGCAAAGACTGCAAATAAGTACGAACTATCTACAAGTGATTTGTCCCAAAACAAATTGGGCACGGTTTTAAGGGGGTTGCGTCTACAGTAGTTATGTACGTACTGCGGGGGAATATGGCAATCAGAAGTAAATATTGCGTGCCGGGTTCTTATGATTCCCCCCCCCCCCGTCATAGTTTCAGAGTGCCAAGGTTTCAGTCAAACGGTCAAACCGTGGTCTCCTATGAGCACGCTCCTATGAGTATTAAGCAGCATCTTCTTTTAGGTTTTGCACCAACGTTTTGTTGGTCAAACTGGCTTGGAAGTCCTACTGTGGGGTTCTTTTCGCAGTACTTAAAGAAGGGTTTTATAGCCCCCTCGTCCGATCCTCCCTGCTGGCTATCACACCGATATCGAGAGAGAGAGAGAGAGAGAGAGAGAGAGAGAGAGAGAGAGAGAGAGAGAGAGAGAGAGAGAGAGAGAGAGAGAGAGGCCGACTCCGGCCAGAAACAAAACAAGGGGACGACCAACCATCCTCACACGATGACACGATCAACCACGTGACCAGCCATCTTCACAAGATGGCCTACAATCGCAACAAGAAGACCGACCATTTCATCCCTATCACTACTGCCAAAATCAGCCTACAGTAATTTTAAATTAGTATTTCTTTGAAAGACACGGGGTGCACTTCTCAAGGGGACCAACCATCTCGTTCCCAACCATATCATTCCCACCCACCCACCCACCCACGCCCACGACCTCCCGTCGCCCTCTCACCGTCTTAACCATCGAGCGCAGCTTGATCTTGGCCTGGAAGATCTTGATCTGCTCCAGATTCCTGCGAAGGTCGACGCTCGCCAGCGATTGGTCCGCGGCGTGCAGCCAGGGGTGGCTGGCGGCCTCCGCTGCCGTCATTCGGATCGCCGGGTCCGCTGTGAGGAGCCTGAGCACGAAATCCTGATTAGTAGGGGCACAAGTTGGATGAAAGGGGGGGGGGGGGGGGGGGGCGCCACCCATAGAATCAGGAAAGAGGGTTGGACGAGGGTGAGGGTGGAGCAGGGAAGGAGAGTGGGGGGGAAAGGGGGCCGGAAGGGAAAGGGGGCGGGGAAGGGGTAGGGGGAAGGGGGACAGGGGGGGGGAGGGGGGGGGGGCGGGGGGGTAATTGGAAGGGGGACAGGAGAAGGGAGTGGACGAGGAGGGGGCGGAAGGGGGGAAGAGGGAGCGGTGGGGGGGGGGTACTCGATAGGAGGGATGTACTCGATCTCATGCATGGCCGTAGTCGTATGACCATAGACCCAAGGGGGGGGGGGCGTACTCATTTGTTGCTTGCCTTAGTCATTTGACCATTGACCACGCATCCCTTTCGAGACGGAGCACCGTTCCTACTCCTAATAGAGACACCTCCAACAATTGGGCGCTCATTACGTTGAAATTATACATTACATAGAAAGTTTTCGCTACTCCTATCCCCTTCCTGTTCTGGGGGGGGGGTTCTGGGGGGGGGGGGGGCAATACGCGCGTAGGCCGCAGTTGTTTACGGGTTTGAGGTTCAAATGGACGTGTCCTGTTCAGTCCTTTCCGATTGCTGCTGTGCTGCCCATGTATGTAGAATGCCTAGCTATTCTATTCAGCGACTCTAGCCGTGCGCTCATAAATTCGCCAGTGAGGACCAACGATCCGACTTCTCCGGACGGAATATACTTCCCGCCTGATCTATGCATCTGCATATATAGCCCGTCGAGGTGGGCTAGTGTTATGGTACTCCCTCTCCCCTGTTGCGGCGTTATGATTTTTTTAGTATGTGTCCCCTCATTATACCTGGCGGGCGTTATCGCCTGCCTGGATGAGTAGTTCGCAATCGCCTTGTTCAAGAGACATCCATCCGGCGAGCAAGTATCCAACACAAAAAGTTCTACGTAACACCCAAGCATTTAATAATAGTCGTCAGGCGCCTTGTGTGAGTTACTGCTACCAGATCCCCCCTGTGCATATCAGTATAAAGTCGGTCTCTAAGGTGCATCGTCTACTGCTTTACGACCTCACATCTCCCCGACACTACTGGGAGGGCTGTGAGCAAGGCATGCCTCGGTTGGACTTGACAGCTATAGAGTTAGTCGGGTGGCCAAGACAGCCCACTTAACCCACTTTTTCAAGCCTACATTCAGCCGAAAAATCTAAATCGAGCCCGAAAAACGCGCCCGTCGGAAGGGGACAAAACACACCGAAACTCTCCGCAGAAATGATGTCGCACGCAACCAACTAGTCGGCGGTTTACCGTCACCCAACTCGCAACTTACCGCCCTACTCAACACGCACATTATTTTTATATTATGTACCACCTGGTACTACTTGTTCTCCTTCCAACACAATTATCCCTAATTGGGGCCAAGTTACAGCAACGTAAGAACGACACGTTAAACGTTGTGGTCTTGGGATGTTTCTATGAACCTCTTGGGACTTCGGAGGAGGAAAATTGACGACCAAAGGTGACGATTACAGCAACGAACGGTCGCGGCGTGGTTGAGGGATGATACAGACTGGTGTCCGAGTTACCGCAACGGATGAATGCAAGAGGAGTCGTACGGCATGGGCGCAACACGACCTGCTGTACTACCCGTGCTGCTGTTGGGCGCTCACGGTGCTCCTCGTAGACGGTCGATAAAACCAAAGTCTCCAACCCTTGTGTTGGTCGCTATCTTCAACACCCGAAGGGGTTAACGGCCAGAGGGTGCAACAAACAGCAAGAGCAATCACCACGCTGCGCGGGTGTCGTGGTATACCTCCTTCCGGTTGCACTCCGGGCGCATACATCCCCTTCGCCGCGGCAGCCGGGGCTGCATTTTTGTGCGACCGTGCTGTAACCGCCGCTTCGTTTTGGGCGCTCGTTCGCCTCCCAAGTCCCAAACAGGGTTAACAGCTACCATGGTTGGGTTGGTTGACTGTAAGTTCACCGAGTACAAGTCGTTATTAGAATCGGCGAAGGTTTCGCAGCAGTTGGGTGCGTGCGGTAACTTCAGGAGTTCTGCGTCTTTGGTATATACCTGTCTGTCTGACCGTGGCGCGTTTGTGTCTCCGATTTGTGGTTTGTTGTTCTAATGGACTGAAGAAGAGTCGGTTAGTTGACTTTCTTCGACACCCAACCGCTAGCACGCCGTCAAGTCTATCGAGTCAAGTCCGAGCCACCTCACAGCCCTATATAAAATAGTCGCCACCATTTTTTGGCGCTTTTTTTACACCGTCCTCGTCCGTGGCCTTTATACGCTGTGGCGGCAGCCACGGTACGACCGCAGATGCACTTCAAGGTCTGTTTTCCCTCTGTGGCAGGCACGAACGGCGTTTCTGTGTATCTGCCATGCTGAAAACAATGTTAATCCTTTTAGGACTGCAGTCCCATTTTGGGGACAAAGTACACATACACTCTGACTGGTTGGTTTGTCCCGGAAACGTGACTGCGGTTCGTTCAACGAGAACGCAATCTGGACGATTCCAACCCAAACTTCCTCTGAATTTCCAAAAGCACCCGAGCAGCACACAGACAGCTCAACAGGAGCGGTAGAGAACATCAGCGAACCTCACCTAGGCTCATACACACATCGTATGTACGTAGAAACGCCTGTATATTCCCCCTTTTGAAAAAAAATCGCGACGTCCCCGGGGTTTCAAGTCAACCCCACCCCGAAGGGAAGCCTTGTGGAATACATGGGACAAAAAAAAAAAAAGTACAACAATGGTCCCTCTATAGTGCCGGTATGCGCCAGCCAACTAAACCGGTACTATGGCGGAAACCGGTACTACTCTGCACACTGCCATACTGGGTAACCCTACAAGTATCCGCGCCAAGACATTTCTCAGGCACTACGTACAGCGAGCAACCCGACACTATTTATTTCTTGACCGGCATTATAGAGGGACCGCTGCTATAATAGATGGCACAGCCCTCGTCGTTGTCACCTTCGCCCCCCGGGTGATGTTCATCCAGCTGTAGCCGAACTCGAAGTCGGCCGCCGCTGTCCGCATGAACAGCTTCGTCATGTTGCTGTGGTAGAAAGGGTGGAACCCGCTCAGCAAGACGTAGATTACCACGCCGATGCTCCACATGTCCACAGACTTTTGTGTGTGTACACGTGCATGTGTATGTGTATGTGTATGTGTATGTGTATGTGTATGTGCAAGTGCGTGTATTTGTATTGTAACATACATGTGTTGTGATATCAAGATGTTGCGATATTATTGTGATGTCGTGAGAACAAATCGCAAGAAAAAATATATATATATATATTGCGTATCGTATCGCGATATTTCGATGTTGTGATCGTTACGACATTGTGAGTATTACGAAATTATGACACGACAATGGTGTGACATTAATATTAATAGTCCGATTTTGTTATGGATGTTGTGCATGTTAGAGTGTTTTTCATGACGCGAATACAGAAGGGCGGCGCGACAGAAAACAGAGAACCAGAGGACGGAAGAACGGGAAACGGACAACGGAGAAAACAGAAACACAGAAAAAGGGCGGAACGTGAATCAAAAATGAGAAACAGAAACACAGAAAAAGGGCGGAACGTGAATCAAAACGTGCGAAGGTACATACAGAAGTTGTAGCAGCAGGAAGGGTAACACATCCATTTCTACAAATACCGAGGTACAGAGTAACAGCGTGGAAACCGCACAGGTGCTTCGTGTCAACAGCATCAACATCACGTATTTCACGATATCCCTTCTTACTGCATTACATCAACTATTACGGGGGACCATAGTAACTAGGACCCTCGGTACACACAAAAACATGTATATTTCGCTATTTTTGCTAACAATATTTGGTCCTATTTACTATGGGTCCCCCGTAATATACTACGCGTTTAGTTTTTAGTACATAAAACATATTCGAGAAGAACGACCCCAAATTGCATTTCCAAGCAGGCTATCTCGGAAACGTTAGTGAGTACGGTAGTAGTTGAAAAGGGCTTCACGCGGAAACTAAAAGCCAAGGATGGCACCGTCCGCTCTAAAAAAAAAGTGGAAACCCCACCCGCGAGCCTCTTTGAGAGGTGGTACAAGAAAACCCGTGCTATATATATATATATATATATATATCTACATATGCCACCCAAACCGCGCAATAAATAATAAAACTTTTTTTTTCCACGTGCAGCTACAGACAAGATGATGGCGCAAAAGCGCCATCAAGAGGGTCAAGCACTTCGGTCGATACATGCAACTACGGTTCAAACCCGCTTGTGTACCCCAAGGAGGAAGACTCAAAGCATGGAAGGGCATTCTTCTTCCTCCTCTCCCCCAACCATAATTCTCACCCCCCCCCTCCCCCCACCCCCACCCCCCTCGTCCCGTCTCGAAAGGGATGCGCGCAAGGGTCAATGGTTATACGCCTCCGGTCGTGTGTGACAAGGAAGTACACCCCCCCTCCGTACCGGCATGGAGGGGCTGGGAGGGTCCTATGGTCATACGATTACGGCCATACATGATCATGAGTACACCCCCCCTCCTTCACCGCCGCACCAATTAATTCGATGCCGCCATCCGTACGCAAGAAAGTACGCACAGAGTGCCGAAACCCGCCTCACATGCGGTTGTACTAGTAGTGGCATGCAGCGCACCCGCCGTGCGACTCGACGAACATATCATGGCCCTTAAAAACGCGGTGCAAGCAATGTCTGCCTGGTCAGTGAAAACCCGACGTTCCCCGTCCCGGCATTGTAGGGATGCGAGGGTCTACGGCCACGCAACTACGGTCGTGCATGACAATGAGTACACCCCCCCCCCCCCCCCGCTCCCCTTCCTCCCTCTCCCCTCGCCTCACTTCACCTCCCCGCTCACCGTACCGTGTCGTTTCCCTAAGAGCATCTCCGGCGCGGCGAAGCCGGGGGTCTCCAATTGCGTAAACACATCTCTGTGGGCCACACTGCACGCGCGCCCGAAGTCGGCCAGCTTGATTGTAGCATCCCCCCCCCCTGAGGTGAGGAGGATGTTCGTCGACTTCACGTCTCGGTGCACGACGCCCCTCTCGTGGCAGTACCTGAGGGCGCTGATGAGCTCGACGCACACGTCCCTCGCCTCCATCTCGTTGTAGCTGTCCTGCAAGATTGAGCATGAGGACGCCGAACGAGAGCGCGAGGAAAGACAGAGGGGTGTCTTTCACCGCTCGCTCGACACTACATCCCATGGTTGAGGGTTACGGCCACCGTGTACGATACGAATGTGGCCGCTACAGTATAACCCTACCCGTGTGATAAGACAACGCATCCCCCCGGACGAACTTCGAAACTGGTTCTCTGCAGACAACGGGGACAGCAAGCAGTGTCAACGTCGAGCGACGGACGCGTCTGTTGGAAAGGTCCCGGCGATACATATTTAAGAAAATGCACTTCTGTTTGTGTCCTCCCCATGGTTTTGGAGAAACACGGCTTTGACATCCACCCTCAGAGGGGGGGGAGGGGGGGGAGGGGGGGGGTTCTGATCACACGCGGTATACGGTACTACTTTTTTACCGACGACGCCATTCTATGGGGTTGGTAATCTTACGTTTCTCGTACTCAGCAGCGTGCTTCAACCATAGTGTCGAATACCGGGAAGCAAGTCGCAAGCTCCGAGTCGAAGCCGCCGCAGCCACCGCCGCCGCCGCCGCCGCCGCAAAACAAATTACGAGCAAGCGTGAGTTGCAACCAAGGGTCGAATGGTGCGTGCTTCGAACAATAGAGGGTGGGCACTTTTTGGCTCTGTATTCATTTCCGACCGATTGAGTCCCTTCGCCGAGGAAACATATCGTTGGAACAACCTTTGGGTTTTACTATATGTATGAGTCGTTGTATACCTAAAGCCCATGGGGTGGTTTATCGGGTTCCACTTTGACGTTTTTTCTCAAAAGTAGACTCAGTGTTTTTTGGTGAGGTCTAAATACAATTTGTGCATTTGTGGCAGCCTTGGAAAGCATTAGGTGCAACCTTTACAGTAGCATGCACCTTAAACAAGCAAGCGCCACTCACAAGAACCAAGCGTCGGTACCAAAAAAGCAAGCAAGCAAGGAAGCCAGACAGCTAGCGAGCACGCCAGCCAGCAGCAAGCAAGCAAGTCAGACGGGCAGCCAGCAGCCAGCAAGCAAACCAGGAAGGAGAGAACAACTCTTCCAGCAAGCAAGCAAACTCAAGCACGCGGCAGTTTTTATAGGCGTGTTTTCGTGGCTTTCATCGAAATCCCATGTAACTCCCGCGGAAATCCCAAGGAATCCCCACGGAAACACCACGGAAGTCCTATTGGAGTACCATGGGATCCCCGCGGAAGCCCCATGAAAGTCCCATGAAAGCCCCATGGAAGTCCCATGGAAGCCCCATGGAAGTTCCACGAGAAGTCCATGGAAGCACTATGGACGCACCAGGGACGCAGAACGGGACTCCCACGGAAACGGTGGTCCCATGGAAGTCCCATGGAAGTCCCATGGAAGCATGCTGCCAACCCCCGTGTGCGAACAGTTCGCAACTGCACACAAGGTCCTCGGAAAAACTGCGGCTTTTGAGATTTTGTAACAGCTCAGAAATAGAAACGCCTTAATATTTATGTTGGAAAGCGTTATTTTTAACGTATTCTCACAAGGAGCTATAGCGATTCATCCCCTCCAGCAAGTTTTTGCGGTAGCGGTTCTTGAATACAGTTCTTCAGAATTGCTCATCTTGCGGTATTAAAGGTAGGCTCGCACTCGAATTTGCGGTAGACTGCATCCCTGTATGGAAGTCAGTCCCATGGGAGTCCCATGAAGGTTCCATAGAAGTACCATGGGAATTCTGAAGTCCCATCGGAGTCCCATGGAATTTTTCCACGAAAGTCCCATGGAAGTCCCATGGGAACACCACGGAAGTCCTGTGGGAAGTAGAGTCCCATGAAGGTTCCATAGAAGTACCATGGGAATTCTGAAGTCCCATCGGAGTCCCATGGAATTTTTCCACGAAAGTCCCATGGAAGTCCCATGGGAACACCACGGAAGTCCTGTGGGAAGTAGTGACTCCCATCGGGCTTCGGTGGGACTTTCTACCTCCCATGGGACTTCTCTGATATTCCCATGGGGCTTCCATGGGGCTCCCATGGGCGCATGGGACTTTTGTGGTGCTCCCGTGGTGTTCCCATGGGATTTCCATGGGTCCATGGGTCTTCTGTGGTGCTTCCATGGTGTCCACATGGGAGTTCTATGGAACTCCTGTGGGACTTCACTCTGTCATGGGACTCGCATGTACTTCCATGGGACCCCTATGGGAATTCCATGAGAAATCCATGGGACTCGCATGGGGCCAGTCACTTCCCATGGGACTTCCGTGATGCTCCCATGGGACTCCCACGGGACTCCCATGGGACTTCCGTGGTATTCCCATGGGACTCCCATGGGACTTCCTACTTCTCATAGTGATCTCATGGTGCTCCCATGGTGTTCCCACAGGACTTCTATGATGGGGCTTTCATGGGCTCATGAAACTTCAATGGACTTCCGTGGTGCTCTCATGAGACTTTCACGTAACTTCCCTGGTACTTTGTGCTTCCCACGGGGCTTCCATGATGATCCCACGGGACCCCCGTGATACGTCCTTGGTGTGCCCATGGGGCTTCCATGGGTCCATGGGACTTCCGTTGTGGTCCGATAGTTTAACATGGGACTCCCACGAGACTTTCGTGGGACCTCTGTGGTGCACCCATAGGACTTCCAAGGGGCTTCAGTTTTATCCATGCGCCTACCGTGATGCTCTGGGGGTGTTTCCATGGTTTTTCCATGGGAAATTCATGGGGGTCCCTCTTCCGGGGGAGTCCCATGTTACTTTGGATGAAATTCTGTGGTGCTTCCAAGGGAATCCCACGGGAATTCCACGGGACATTCATGGCACGTCCGTGTGACTTTCAAGGAACTCCGGTTGGTTTCGTAGAAGTCCCACAGCGCTTCTACGGCACTTCCATGCGACGCCGGCTTCCTTGAAAGTCCCGTGGTACTTTCGTGGTGCTTCCGTGGTACTTTTCTATGGGAATTCCGTGGACTTCCACGAAAGTGTTCCCACGGAGGCCCATGGGAACGGCAAAGAAAGACAAAACATTCTTCAACGAGCGCAGCCATAAACTTGTCAACATTGCCGCGGAAAGCTTTGGGCGTCTTGGAGGGGAAGGAAGCGGAGTTATCGAGCATCTAGCGACGACTGTGATCGGACGAAGGAATGAGGGGTTCGTGGCCAAGAAAGGCATCTGCAACGAACGCCTTGGACATATCATCTCAGCGACCTCTCGGGTCACGATCTCAAGCGGAGTACACCGATACAGGCTCGCAAGGCGGGACCGTAAGGCGACTAAAGGGAAGGAGGTGAGAGGAGGCGGGGCTGCTGCGAGTAGAATGGGGCTGGCACAGAGATGCTGATTAGGGAAGTATAAGAATTTGACGGAAAAAGGAAGTGAAGGATTGGAGAGATTCCGCCTTGGTGGGTAAGGAAATGCGTTTCAGGATTTATTGTTCGAAGCTAGTGGTTGCAAAGCATATGTATGTAATGAGTTTATCGATGTTTTCATGAGGAGAAACACAATTCTGGTGAACTTTGTCGCTAGGCTAGATATGGTTGGCAAAGCATAAGCAAAGGCCACCCTTTCAGATTTGATTGGTGAAGGTCGGTTAGGAGTCATTAGATCTATTCGTACGAGGAGATACATGATTGGCATATTCTCGTCACGCATTCAGGTCTGACTGATAGCATCTCCCATGTCTGAAGTAAGTGGATTCTGCATTTCCTTCTGTACGTGGGTGGTATGACTCAAACAAGCGCTACGTACACATTAGTTGTCAGATGGTTAAATCGAACAATCATTGATGAATATACAGTATATACATCACGCGCTTACGTGAACCTTCTCCAATTCCCCTAATTCCAAGTACTTTGAGACCAAAAACCGTGGGTGGGTGCACTTTCTGAAGCAGCTAACGCAGCTACCGCTCGCCCGTTGACGTCCTCGCTTCGATCGACAATCTTCACGGAGAAAACCTGCGACGTTTTTCGCGAACTGAGGGTTGGGAGGGCGGGAACGGGCGGCAGGAGGGGTCCCTCTTTGTCACCCCCATGTATCCTAAGAGTGATGGAGTACCTTTTTGACGAGGCGTTCGAAGAGCTGCCCCCCGGCCATGAACTCCAGCACTATGTACGAGTACTGCGGGTCCCTCGGGTAAAACTGGTAAACGTCGACGATGTTCTTGTGCACCAGTTTGTGCAGGATGGACACCTGTTCCGTGACAAGTTGTGACCGGTGAGTGGTGTTGTGGGGGGAAAAACAAATACAGAACGGCGGGGGGGAAGGGGAAGACAATCGAAGAAGAGGAAGAAGAAGAAAGGGAAAAAAACGTGACTACATACGATCACACGTACTCGGTGTGTACCAGTACTCAACGAAACAAGCATGATGAAAAAAACACACACGTGCATACACAATTGGGGGGAAACAACGAAAATAAAACCCAAACTAATAGTGGGAGAACAAAATAAAGTCAATGCGAAAGGACACGTCCAAACAAAATTGAGGGAGAACGAAACCTAAAATAAAAACAGCGATAAAAAACACAATATTTATATCAGTGGCAGAGCGTAAGAGCTTCGAACAGGTGGCGCGCCAAGTATACTGCAGCACCGCGTTGGCCCTTGAAACAAAAATGTGCACTTTAGCGGCGTCATGGGCGCCATGGCGGTGGGCCAACCAACACGGTTTTGCACAATAAAGGAAAGGAAAGGAGAGTAGCAAAAGTGGAAAAAAAAAAAAATCACCTCCCAGTGAAGCGCCTTCTTAGCCGGAGCCCTGAGCCCCCACCGCCTAATGCGCTTCACGGCGTACGTTGTCGGCTCTGTGCCCTCCGGCACTTCCTTCAGCGTGGCCTTGAAAACCTTTCCGGTCGCGCCCTGCCCGAGCTTTTCGCCTAGAGTGAAAAACCGGAAGAAATCTGACCACAACAGGAGGAGGAGGAGGAGAACGAGGAAGGAGGAAGAGGGAGGAGGGCTGTGTGGGCCTTGATTCAGCTTCGTTGTTCGACACAATGGTTGAAATATACTTGTACTTGACTTTGAACACCAGCTCTAACCCCAAACACCAACCCCGATCATGTGGGAATGTTCTCGGAAATTTGTCGGCACTAAGATTTGACGAGGGATTACTGTGAGGACTACCAAGCATTTCATGGAAGCCGGGTCAAGCGGAAAATATTACCGCGGGGAGGAGGTGGGGGGAGTGAGAGGAAGCGGAGGAGAATTCGAAGTTTTCGAAGACCTGCCTCCGTGTTTATTGTGAAAAAAAAAACAAGTTTATACTAGGGGGGAAGGAACGGGACAGCTTTAGCTTCCACGCCGCTGCGTCGTCGCCTGCTCGACGTCAGCTCCCATGATCGATGAACCGAATAAAAGACGTGTCCATCGGCCTATCACGGTGTCGGTTGTAACTGGTATTTTAGGAGTGACTCGACCAACGCGCAAGCAATAGGCAACACAGCACGAATAGCTTAGCCGCGTGTGCGTTCTCACCCGCCAACAACATGAACAAAAACAATACCGACCAAACGGCAGCAGGTGCCGGCACTTCAGAAACACCAAACATTTTTTGGACTATAATCTGGGCTGCCACTCGTGATCGCGTGCCGACTCCTCGTTGTCGGCAATCACCTCGAAAGCAGCAGCACCAATGGCAACAACACCAACACTAACACTAACACCAACACCAACACTATTACGGAGGACCATAGTTAATAGGACCAAATATTGTTAGTAGAAATGGTTAAATATATAGGTTTTTATGTATAGCACACCTGGTGTGGTATACATAGAAACCTATATGTTTGTGGTATACATTAAAAACCTATATATTTAACAATTTCTACTAACAATGTTTGGTCCTATTAACTATGGTCCCCCGTAATAACACTTCTAATCATACTACCACCACCACCACCACCACCAACAGCAACGAAAAAAAACGACGCGAGCTGCGCCCTATATGCAGCGTGCAAACTGAGCAGGACTCTAATGAGGACTCCAAGGATAGTGTCGTTTACTACTCTCTAGGGGGGTGCACAAACAACCCTACATTGTCGAAAAGAGGCGAGAAACCCCTCCTAGTGTTTTGCTTCCGCATGTAGGTGCTGTTGCCGTCGTTGTTGACATTTTAGTCGTCGTCTTTTCCAAATTGTCATTACACATAGCTGGTTGCCGATACGTCATTGTTGTTGTCGTTGCTACTGTCTGCTGCCGTTACCTACTGTTGCTGCTATCGCCAAGTCTGTTATTCATAGGACACTTCGAGCGCGTCCAGCCCTCGTTTGACTTTGTTGTATATGCTGGTTATAGTTCAGGGGGGCGGGCATTCAAGGGGCCAAACGGCGGTCTCTTAGATATCAGAACAACCATAGGTTATTGTTGATGCTGCATATTGCCCCGCAACACCCCGCTCGAGCGGGGAAAAAAATCATTTCCCCCCACACAAAACATCCCGCTACACCCCTGCACACGAAGGCAGGTAGGCAGGCTAGCAGGAGCGTAGGCAGGCAGGCAGGCGTCCCACCTTTCGAATGAAAGTCCCGCGCGATGTTGCCGTTTTCACCAAGGGCCGCCCTTCCCTCATCATGGCGGTAAAATAACCCCGTGTGAACCGTCTCCTCAACCTTGCGGAAAGCTTTTTTATGCTGCGTTCGCCACGGCGAAAGAAGCGCGGAAAAAAGAACATAATAACGGCGGGCGCGGAAGCGGAATCCAATAAGGCAGAAGCGCGGGGTAATAACAAAACAACAGAGGGTGTGGCAGCGGAGTTCAATAAGCGACACAGGCGGTTGCGTTCATCGAGCGTGAGGGCGAAGAGAAGGCGACGGAACGCGAGGGGTATTGGTAGAGGCGCTCGGCGTTCATTAGTCGACGCAGGCGTTCATCGAGCGGGACGGTCAGGAGAAGGGGAAGGGACGCGAGGCACGAGGGATAGCAACAACAGCCTTTGACCCATTAACTTATTTCTTATTTTTTATTATGCTACCGTTTTCGGGCTTTGATATCTGGTATGCGATAAAAGCGCGATTGCGTTTGCGTAGTAATGTGACTTTTCTGCGATTTTTGAGACTTCGCTAACCAAAATCCGATGACGCACTTGTGTGGCCTACTTGAAAACTTCTAATGGGTCAAAATAAAAAAACAATAGAAGGCACGGCAGCGGAGTTCGATAAGCGACACAGGCGTTCATCAAGCCGGAGGGCGGGTAAAAGGGGACAGGACGCGAGGGAAACTAACAAGTACCTGATATGCTATTAATAATAAAGGGCGCAGCCGCGGAGTTCATTAAGCGACGCAAGCGTTCATCGGGCGGGGAGGCGGGGATAAGGGCACAAGGACTGCTAGTCAAGGTTTAACGTGGTAAATCGACCGGACGAAAACGACGGGAAAACCGTGACGGGAAGGTAATTCCGCCTTGTTTGCTTTCCCATCATCCCGTCCCTGCTTCAAACCCGTCGCAGCACTACGCCTGTACGTCGCCAGCATGCACGCTGTAGGTTTTTGCTCTAGCTGTAGAAGTATTGATCGTCCGTCGTAAGCGAAGCTGGTTGGTATTGTTGAGACGCGGTAAGAAGTGATAATACCTTGTTGCGGCACAGCAACAGATATCCACAGGAAAATATGCCGGAGTCGGAAATGCCCAGGAGACATGAACGCTAATGTAGACTCTGCGATGACAGTATACTTGGTAGTTAGAACATATTTGCGTGAGTATCCTTACAATATTAAATGCACTACGAGTAAGGTGATGACGTCCGTTTCGATCTTCAATTGCGCCGTTTTTAGTTTGCTCTGCGGAACACCGGCTCTCCCAAGCGCCGCCCGACCTCCCGTCGCCGGGCGCCCGTGCCAAGCGCCATCCGACACAGCAATCCTTGGTGTTCCACGGGCGAAAGAACGGGCGCCGCCACCAAACTCCGTGAGCGTGGAGCGTCGACAGGTCCTCCAGGAGATAGATTGCTTGTGGCCCACCCAGGGGCAGTTCGCTTGAGTCCCCCGAGACGGGGATGGTTCCAAAAAATGTCGGAGGCGTTTTCGAACCAATCGTTGTGTGCCCCCTGCTGGTCAGTGGTTTCCATTTACATGCGCGCGTTTCGTTTTCGAGAATTAAATAATATCCTCTCCTCCCGCGGATTTAGTTTTTGTATCCCGCTGTTTGTTTGTTTTGCCAAGACGTTTACCACGTACGTGATCATCCGTGCGTATGGTCCGTACGTACAGAGTCGTGCTTTCTCTCACACCAGCAGACATTATTTTCGGAGACCCAGCGGCTTGCTGGCAAGAGTCGACCCCACCACACCGGAGCCGAGGCCGTATCGTACCGGCCCTGCTGGCGTATCAGCGGCCGTTCCACTAGTACACATAGAGGTAGAATAGTGATCAGAAGTCCCGCTCACCATGCTCTGGATTATCAGCGGTGTCTTGGGGGCCGCTGGATGTAGTTCTCACGTCGATTTTCCTCGATCGAGCCCCAAAGGCATTAGCGAGCCACCACACACCGCCCTCCTGAAGCAGGCCTTGCCGACAGAGCCCTGTGTAACTGCCGAGCGCGACGTGAACAAGGGGGCGGGGCTGACATGAAAGCGAAGTCAGTATTGCGACGGTGTTATGTCTGTGCTACACACACCCCTTCAGGGGCCCAGCGATTGCAAAAAAAAATAGCCTTCGTTTTGGTCCTAAAATAATCCGCCTACATTGATACTATTGGTAATACTGCATCAATATACCGTGGTACATAACACGATCGCGTATTATAGCAGTACAGTCAGTAGCATTATGCTGCGTCCGTAGCGTACAGCTCCTGGCAATATCGTACATGCTGGTGCATACTTGAAGGTATAGTTCGGTTCCCATGCACCTGGCGCTATGCCGAACCTGAAGCAAGGGAGTAATATTGAGCCGACCGATGCTGTCGTCGTCTCTTTTGTTTTCGTCATTTCTCGTCCCCGTGGAGCCCGTAAGGGTCGAATAATAAGAACTGCCGGGTATGACTTAAGAACCTCTGTTTTACCCCCTCTGGGACCCCTTTGAGTAGCGACCAAAACAATGCCTGGTGTCTTTGCTTGTTGGAGATACCAAACGTCCACGAGCAGCGCGAGAGCGTCCCACAGGAGTACACGGGTGGAATCATGTTGATGCCGCGCCTTCGCCGCGCGACTTCCTCAACCATCGTAACTCGGACGCCAGTTTGTGCCATCCCTCAGCCACGCAGCGGCCGGTACTACGTTGCTGTTCTCGTCAATCTGTATCGCTAGTTTTGTCCATGGAAGGAGGCGACAACTTCGCGTTGGTTGTTCTTCATCGTAGTTTAACCGTGCACTCCGTCCGGAAAATAGAGAGACAATTTTGGATACTGTACTTATGAGCAGTAATTGTCCCTGTATAGTGCCGGTATGCGCCTGCCAACAAATACCCGCGCTATATGTATACCGTAAACCGGCACTAATTACTCCGCACACTGCTACACTGGCGAATCCCACCGGTGTGCCAAGCGGTTTTACATTCTCCATGTATAGCGGCCAGCCTGCACTACTCAGCCGGCATTGCAGAGGGACTGCTATACCGCATTTAAAACGCTGAACGGTCCACGAAAACATTTAGAGACCGTTTGTTTGGATGTTCAAAAATGTTCCATGCTTGTATATATCTGTGAAAGTATCCGGACAGAGTGGTACTTTTGTAGCAGTGATACCGGTAGCGATGTGCCAGCCACCTGCGGCTTGATATGGCTGTCTAACGCTCTGGAAGGAAATGTCAGGACCGTTGAGGTGTTAGTATGAGTGTAGAGCGGGCCCTTACATTTCCGTACAGAGATGCAGATTCAGGTAATACCCTCCTCCCCCTTTTGTGGCCAAGCGCGCGGGGGGGAGGGGGGGCGTACTCGATAGGAAAGATGTACTCGATCTCATGCATGGCCGTAGTCGTATGACCATACGCCCTCGCATCCCTATAATGCCGGGACGGAGCATGTCGGGTTTTCACCGACCAGGCAGACATTGCTTGCACCAAGCGCGAAGCGAAACGTGAGGTGTCCGGCAAGTCGCATGAAGGGTGGGCTGCATTTTACTAAGAACCGCTTGTGAGGCGGACTTGCATATGGCTGACAGCTTCAATGAGTTAATTTAATTTCCCGGTGTAGGCATTTCCAGAGACAGCAATGGGAGTACTATTTAACTGCGTCTTGGGTGCCTTACCTTGAACACTACGTGATACGATCAATTCCCTTGTGCGGAGTAAAGGTTCTTCACCTCGCACAAATGATCTAACTCGACAACCAGCTGCGGGCGTCCGCCAAAAAAAAAAAAAAAAACGGTACCCTGGTTGTCTAGCTCACGTAGTGAGCGGCATGTTTTACAGCGTCGTTGCCAACCGACGCCAACCCAACCTATATAAAATAGGGGGGGGGGCGCGCGGGGGGGGGTAGAGAAAACAGGTGCCAGCGCGTGACCCAGCCTGTCTCGAATCCAATTTTGACGAGCCGCCAAAGACGCCTGCCGCAAATTCAACTATTAATATGACGAGCTGGCAAGACGCCCACACCCCATACCGAGCACCCACACTTTTTCTTTTTTTTTTTTTCCCGGCACGTTATTGGGGGGCTATCGGTACCGTGGCGCAGGAGGGTGCACAAGCAAGGGTCCTCACTTTTGACTACAACTTTTGGGGGGGGGGGCATGCCCCCGCCATTCTTCTATGTTTATTTCGTACCCCTTTTTTTATTAAGATTTTCCCCCATTAGACCGCGAAAAAAACATGCCTCGTATGCCTTTCTGTAGGGCTTCGGTACTGGGCCAGTATCTGCCCGCAGTCCACTGGTCCTGGCAGTGCTTCTCTCCCGGTGAGGGAGATGCCAGCATTCCAAGATATTGACAGTATACGTACGTCCCACTAAAACGCCTCATATTATAGTACAGCCGAAACCAATCGAGAAGAGAGAGAGCAGTCGGCAGCATTCCGTCCACGCCTGTGTTATCATGCATTGCGTTCGCATTTTCAAGTTGCATTCTTGCAGAGTCAAAATTCACCACACCCCTGGCCCAAGCATTGCCTTTCAGACGGTATATACGGCCCTAAAATCTACCAGGTACATATTTTTTAAACTCTAATCGTACTCGTAGTGACGCCGAATCGCATAAAAACGAGCCTCCGGCAGGGGGTTCCCAGAGGGGCCCTCCGGGAACACCCCCGGCGGGGCCCCCCCGCAACCAAAAGGTTGGATCAAGCATAACACGGGTGATAAGATAACCACCCGCTAGGACGATTTTCAGGGCCGATGTTCTCCAAAACCTAGAGAGCACGCACACACACAACGGAAACCATGTTCCTGAGCTTTGCGTAAACCTCAGCCGCTTGTTATCCATAATTTGTTTTAAACCAGGGCATGCGAAAACGCAAAACTTCATTGTGATTCTTACTCCCCCCCCCGCCCCCGATTTGAGGACAAAGTGCTTAACTATCTGATGACCAACGCCCCAACAGGTAGGGTGGACCGTAACTGGACCAAGCCCGACGGGAAGGCCTCATGGCCTCGGTTTTTGTCAGCGGGTGAGCTCGCGCAAGCCCCACACTACCCGAGGGAGATGACTCTCCCGCGTGGCTATCTCCACCGCACCTGCCCCTCTCGGGGGTCAGTCAGGTCGGGTCAACGTGCCCAAGCGCCAGTGGCAACAGCAGCCTGTGCTGATGTTACAACGGGATCCATAGGTTAATTCGACACACGATACGAAATTGGAACGTGGAAGTGTGGTGAGCTTGAGCTTTATTTTAAACCAATCCGCCGGAGGATGAAAAAAAAGAAATCGATCGATTACCCAGCCCAGGGCAATCCTTGTAACTGGGGTTGGCGTTTAAGGATGAGGAGTCTACCAGTGTTTTTGACAGTTCCGTCGAGCAAATCGCGATTTTTCGGCAAATAAAACCCAGTCCTGATGAGACCCCTTCAAATTTTCGCATAATTTTTGCCGTAATGGCTGGTCTAATGATGGGACTTTATGAGCACCACCATGTTCCTGAATATAAGGATCATTGGTATAAAACAAAAAAAAAACGTTATTCCTGTGGACAGAGTACTGGTACCAGCACAGGTATATCATACCTGGTACAAAACTAGGATTAGTTTTTGGCAGGCAAAATAGCTGGTGTCGGTGTGGAGAGCATGCTTCCTCTTCTCTTCCCCTTGAGCGACTGCAAAACCACCTGGCCGTTCTCTAGGGGTCGCTTCCGCAGGTCACGTGCCTTTTGGCACGTTGGTGTTCACTCCAGCTAGTACCGCGCGCGTATCACCTTGCCTCCTGTCGCCGGCCTCGCGACTCTGCTTGGCCGTGGGGTTAATCGCACGAATTCTCCTAGCAAGCGAAAATGGATATCCTTGTTCTCCCGAAGCTCCTCCAACCGCCCAATGAACTCGAGAGAGAAATCAGCCACTTCCACCAACCGCATAGCAGGTGGGATCTGTTCGCGGACCCCTTCCCGCTCGACGAAGTATCCACCCTTTCCACGAAGCCAGTTGTACGCCCAAGTAAGAATTAGTTCGCTCAGCTCCTTCGCAAAGCGTGCCTGCAACCGGAAGACCGGGTTCCTCAGCATGAAGGCCCCTCGCAGCTACAGTACTTTTGGAACGGAGTACGTAGCGAGCATATATTCTCCACCGCCCACATGCCAAATATCCAGAGGAGTTTCTCCCAGCGAAGAAAGAGAAGCGTGGCGCCCTCCCGGACAACCATATCCATCGCGTCTCGGCAGGCCTGATAAACTTAGTTTTCGATCTTTCCCCTGGAAAAAGCCTCCTCGACCAGATGGTTGAAATGGTTGAACGTCGCGTTGCATGTGTTCGATCTGCTGATAATCACATGTTGCACCAGGCAGAGCAAAGCAGCCCCACCGAGTGCTCAAAGTCCCACTAGTGCCAACTACCCCTGCCAAGAGGACCCGTGAAAGAGGGTTCGGTCAACCCCACAGTGACGGCGAGGTGCAACACGTGCAACGACGCGCAACCGATGCGATGCGCGAGGGTGGGGGGAGTATCCTACTCAACAGCAGCAGCGGCATCCTCAGCTCCGGCTTCGAGCGTGCCAAGGAAGGCAGCAGCAGCAGCTGCTGCTGCTGTACCATCCAGGTTCGCCAAACAAGGAAGCAGCGGCGGGACTACCAGGTCCGGCTGAAAGTTAGTGTGCTCAGCGGATGTGCTCAGCGGATGCACTGGCCTGCTGTCGGTCATCGCGCAGGAGGGTCTACGAGACAACTCTGCGCTCCGGCGATGCTAACTCACCCCTCTGGAACGCTGGTGCTCTGAGCCCCGGCTGCGGTGCGGACCGGCAACCTCCTCGGCGCTTGTTCACCATTTTTTGTTTTTACAAAAGATGCAGCTCGTAGCTCAAGGCCGCGACGTCGACCCCCGCACAGCTTTTTATTATATTTTGGAGGGGCAGCACAAGGGTAAGTGAAGAACAAAATCCTGACCCCCCCCTCCCCCCCCTCCTCCCCCTCCCCCCCCCCCCCCCCCCCATCCCCCCCCTCCTCCCGGTCCCCCCCCCTCCTCCCCCTCCTCCCCCTCCCCCCCCTCCCCCCCCCCCCTCGGCCGGCCCAATATTGACTTCATTTTTTTTCAAACAAAGTACCAGGTATGTATTTTGAGGCCTTGTTGACGCCAGTTGGTCAGCAAGACCTTGTCGAAACACACTACATCTAAGCTGTACGTACGTTGTTGTTATGATGTTGTCCATGTCTTATTGTGTGTTTGCAGCTTGTTTATTCTTGTTTCGTTATTCAATTTTAGTATAGCGTATGTTTTTTTTTCAAGTTTGGTGCAATTACTGTTGTTCGTTGTCTGGGGCTTCAGCAAAATAATTGGCCTCGTCGACGTTGACACCCGATCCGTCGCCGAAGTTTTTCCCACATCCGCAAACCCGCATCACATATGTACTGCTTCCTTGATTCTGCTTCCCGAAGTGATAATGTTGATAATGTCGCCACCTCTCCTGCTGATTGAAGGTTGATGACGTACGCGCCAATTTCGCCGACCTTTGTTGGGCAGAGTTAATGGAGCGCGATTGTGTGCTCGCGTGCGCCGTGACCAAAGAGTGGGCATTTTTTGTTTGCTAGACCTGGACCGGCCGAACCACCACCCCCAGCAGCAGCAGCAGCAGCAGCAGCAGCAGCAGTCCTAGCAGCAGCCCTAGTAGCAGCCGCCCCATCTTTTTTTGATCGCTTGGTGTTGCAGTAGGTGGCGCCACACAGCCCCAACATCTGGCTTGTCGTTTAGCGGCTTGCGCACAAAGGTTGTGCAAGCATTCCGAGCATTGTTTGTGGCCTGCGCCGTCAAGCTCAGGATTCTTGCAGCCAGCAGAGACACCACACTGCACCATGGCCCGCCAACTCTTGAGGTTGGTTCATTCCCACTTGAATCGGGATGTTTTGGGGGCCGACACAACCAAAACGGAGGTGTACGTGCGCATGTGTACGCGCGGTTGATAGAAAAGCGAGGGGCGCTCGTCGTGTGCCTCGCACAACATCTCCGCGTTTTTTCGACGGCTTCAAAAAAACAACTGGTCTCGCCGCGTTTTTTCGACGGTTTCAAAAATACCACAGTATCAGTGCGCAGAATGATTATGTAAATTGTCCTGTTGACCCGGGCAGCATCCAGGGGAGTCACTGGCCTATACAAGGATATTCTTAACAAGGAAATACATATAGAATACACGCGAACGGCTTATCATAAAATTTGGAATTTCAGTAAAAATGGGGTATAGACGAGACATAGTGCGCAGCTTGCAAAGTTGAGTATCAACTATATAGAATCAGTCGGAATCACAGCTGACGTATTTGATCATTTTATAAAATTTGTAAATTCAGTAAAAAGTGGGATATAGACTAGAGGTATTACCCAGCTTGCAAAGCTGAGTATCAAGTATGTAATCAGTCGACTCACAGCTGACGTATTTCATAATTTAATACCGGTAACATATTACGCTAATACTACGCAGCTTGCAAAGCTGAGTATCAGCTATTGAATCCGTTGGAACTCACAGCTGACGTACTTCACAATTTTATATAATACGCTATACGCTACGTACATCATCAGTGGCTTTCAAAACCAGTAGCGGATCCATAGTGGATCTTCCCGAGAGGCTATTTATTTACGCACTCTGATTGGCTAAGGGGTGTTTTGTAAGCAGCCCAACCAACCTAGTGGTTTTTCAGTAAATGGTTGTCTCCAGATAGTGGATCTCGCCGAGGTAGGCTATGTACGCACTCTGATTGGCTAAGGGGTGTTTTGTAAGCGCCCCAACCAACGTAGAGTTTTTGCCAAGTCACAACATCCCGAGCCGACCAAATCGGCCTATTAACAGAACCTTTCCAAGCACAGCAGCATCCAAGCCGGCCGAATCAACCTAGATATTTCACAAGCCACAGCATCCAAGCACTCGTCACCCCATAGCGTTCGGGTTTTAGGGTTAGGGTTCGGGTTGGGTGGTCGACTTTAGGCACCACGGCCAAAACCCCTGGAAATATTCACTATCACCAGAGTGTAACCACGGCTCCTTTCGAAACAGAGCCTCGTGGTGTACTGAGCTCGCGAGTCACCTGCTGTGCCTTCGTCTACGTAGCCTAGGCTGCTAGATTTTAGGATCAGGTTGCATCAGGCAATGGATCTCAGGCGGGTGCATATTCGCCTATCTATGTATCTGCACCGCAGCCTACTACTGTGCTGTTCCTTTCATCTCTGAACGCAGAAAGCTCTGATCAATGATGAGGTGACTTGCTGATATCCGCTTCAAGTACTTTCGTCCGCAGCAATCCCCACTCCAAGCTCGAGTGACTTGTTGTGTGCCTGGTATATAAATTACAGCAGTGTCGAGTTCGTTGTGTCCATAGAATTTAGTATCCTTTCAAAAATAACCGCCCCCCCTCTCGGCCGGCCCAAAATGAAAAAAGAGGAGTGTGGGCCGAGGATTTTTTTTCACTTACCCTTAGGCGGCATCATCGAACAGTTTTTTCAGGGCTTTCACGGGTCAGGTCAACGCCCACGGGTCGGGTCGGGTCGGGTCGCGGGTCTGCAGATCCGACCCGACCCACGAAAAATTTTGAGGTGTGCTGACTTTGACCCGGCCCGACCCGCGAGATTTTGAAAGCCCCTTGACCCGACCCGACCCAACCCTAGAGATTTAGAATAACTATCACTGTTGATGTAAAATATCGAGGCGCCGCCGTGGATGGCTGACTTTCGCGTCTCCGCTGTTCTCGATTTTTTTTACTTGACGTTTTCCTGGACTCTGGGGGGGGGGGTTCAACTTATTGACGTTTTCCGAGTTTGCGAGTCAGGGTTTTTCTGGCAGGTACGTTCCTGCGTTGTTGTTCTTTTTTTTCCTTGGGCTTGGTTGGGGATGTTTTTCGCGTATTTTGCCCCCCCCCCCCCCCCCCGCTCAGTATCGGGGCTGGTCTGGGTAATCGGGCCACTCATTTGTGGCACAGGACACGTTTCCCGAGTTGTAGGCTGGGTTTTCGGAGTGGTTCTTGACATCTTCCGTGGTATTTTTTCTTCTCGTTTTTTTATGTTTACTTTTCACTTTTCCCTGCATCTTCCTCGCCCCCCCCCCGTCGCGGGTGACATGGCGATGATTTTTCGTTGACGATTTCTTCCTGCCCCTTAAGGCTGCGATTTCCTTAAAACAAATTAACGTACTTTGCCGGGTTCGTTGCCTTGCCGCTAAGAGGTGTGGGAGTGGATTTTGAGGAGCCGTATCGTCGACTCATGTTCTAGTTTGTGGAATCGGGGTTTCCATGAATTTCGCATAATTCTGCATATGCGGCTCATCAGAGTGGGCTAGTGTTATGATACTGCTTTGTATGAGGTTGAAAGCCCGGTAATTACCTGGGTTCTGGCACTGGGATCGTATTTGTAGTACTTGGAAGGCGTATCTTAGGTGGAAAACCAGGGTTTTCCGGAGAGGCACGAGCGTGTATTAAAGGTTCGAGGCTCATAACCTATTAAAGGTTCATGGCGCATAACCTACTAGGTATGGCGATTGGCGTGTGTACCAGCTCGTAGCTGGTGTGTACGCCTAGACTCGATTGCCGATGGCCGGCAATACACAGTCAAAATGTTCGAGGCAAACACGTAGTCACTGTCAGGTGACTTGTACGTGAAGCTTCAACATAGAAGAGAAGAAGAAGATGGTGTGGTGACCCCAAGCCACATTGTTGATTGATTGCTCAGCTGGAAGCTGATGATGGTGAGCAAAAGTAGAGCAAAAGTAGAGTGAGCTCAAAGGGGAGGGCGGTGCGCGTGTGCGCTCGCAGCTCGCAACAAAGGACGACCCTTGCACTTCGGTCAAACAAAAACAAAAAGAGGGAATACCCTCGTATTCCGTTCAAAATAAAACAACGAAGAGAACCCCCAGATTTACTGTCAAGAACAATATATCTTGGGGTACATATCCATGACCCCAGTGTAGCCTATGTTGTTTCTCCAACCAGAACTACAGTAAAACTATGCTACCGGTCTCGGAGGGATACTGAAGATATCCTTTCCATTATTTACCAATGATAGCACGTACTAAATGTGCTGTCTACCGTAGATCATGTACGTACGTACCACAACAACAGATCCATGGCACTACTCGTCATTGGGACTTTATTCTGTGCGTACGGGTGCACAGCAGTATATGCGTAAAAAGACAGCTGCTGCTATCCTACTATAACTCAGACTGGAAAACTGTCTGTCGTACATAGAATGCGTAAATGTATACCAGATGACGTAAGTGTAATCGAGTAACGAATATGATGGTTACTGACAAGTATCATCTCTAATAGCGTGGTCTCAGGCCCCGTCGTGCACAAAAGGAATAAAGCTATTCTTCCATCTCTAAGCGAACAACAACGTGAGTACCAACAAGTACCGACTTAATAAGCAGACCTCTCCAGGGATACAAAGTCTCCCGCTGTCCGTGATCTGAACATTGACCCGACCCGACCCGACCCGACCCGTTATATTTCAAAATCTCCTGACAAGACCCTGCCCCACCCGCAAGATTTGGAAACCTCCTCACCCGACCCGACCCGACCCGACACCTTCCGATTGACCCGTGAGACACGGTTTTCATTCGGGTCGCGTCCTTAACCCGCGAGACGTTCTATCTTGACCAACGGGTTCGACCCGCGGAACCGGTCCGTGGTTCGACGCTTGAAAAAAGGTAATACCCGGTATTCGTTTTTGTGCCCCGCAGCGATATGTGGCCTGGCTGTTGTAGTGGGTATAGATGGATGCGGGCATGCGTGAACTTGACGGTGTTTCAATGTTTGAGTATGATAACCGAATGAGTGTTGTTGAGTTTTGGTACGAGAGAAGCCTTTGGGTGAGAGAGCGGAAAGTGGAGTGCCGGATCCGCCAGCCGGGTGCGCGGGTCCGACCCGCCGGTGAGCAGAAAACAACTCGCTGAAAGGTCATGTGGGTCCGACCCGCGAGTGACCCGTTGCTCACGGGTCTTGACCTGACCCGACCCGTGAGGCTTGAAAACTTCTTGACCCGACCCGACCCGACCCGACCAACCCGTAAGATTTGATAAACTCTTGACCCGACCTGACCCGACCCGCGAGACTTGGAAACCTCTTGAACCCGACCCGACCCGACCCGTGAGATTCTGAACACTTCCTGACCCGACCCGACCCGTGAGATTCTGAACATTTTCCTAACCCGACCCGATCCGACCCATGACATTTTGAGCACACCCCCGTGACCCGCGAAAAGCCCTGTTTTTTCTTGTTGCGAAAGTTTTTTTATCCGCATCAACCACGGCTTGGTTGATTTCCCAAATAAT